>SJYV01011076.1:319108-354488 GCA_006410875.1 Neotragus pygmaeus | reverse complement strand
ACCTACCGTCTTACTTGAGTTTCTCTTACCTTGGACGTGGGGTATCTCTTCACAGCTGCTCCAGCAAAGTGCAGCCACTGCTCCTTACCTTGGACAAGGGGTATCACCTCACCACCGCCCCTCCTGACCTTGAACGTGGAATAGCTCCTCTAGGCCCTCCTGCGCCCGCGCAGCCACCGCTACCACAGTGTAAATCTCCACATATTTAGGTATTTTTAATTTATTTCCATGATGTTTGTAATTTTCCAAATAGAAGCCCTGCATATTTTTTATTAGTTACAGTCCTAGATATTTGGTATTTCTGATGCTATTACAGATGGTATGTTTAAGTTTTTCATCTTTAAATCTTTATTGCTAACATACAGAAATAAAGGAGATTTTTGCATTGATCTTTTATCTAGTGTCCTTACTAAGTTAACTTCTAAATTATAATAGTTTGTAGATTATTTAAATAGTCAATGTATAATGACTATTTGATTTCTTCCTATCTAATCATTCTATTCTTTTATTACCTTACACTACTGGCTAGGATCTCTATTACATTAAATTAAAAGTGATATTAGGCATCTTTGTCTTGTTTCTGACTTAAGGAAGAAAACTTCTGATATACCAAAATTAAGTATGAAGCTTACTCTAAGTTTTTTGTATATACTTGCTCATCCAATTAAGGAATTTCCCTTCTATATCAGTTCACTTCAGTTCAGCCACTCAGTCATGTCCGACTCTTTGTGACCCCATGAATCGCAGCACAGGTAAATTCTTCTCTTTTTAATCATTGGGGTTTGAATTTTATCAAATGCTTTTTCTGCATCTGGCATGATAATCAATTTTTCCCCCTTTATACAGTTAGTAAGGTAAATTGCATTTCATTGATTTTTATAGTGTTAAATCAACTCTGCATTCCTGGAATAAATCCAAATTTNCAGCACAGGTAAATTCTTCTCTTTTTAATCATTGGGGTTTGAATTTTATCAAATGCTTTTTCTGCATCTGGCATGATAATCAATTTTTCCCCCTTTATACAGTTAGTAAGGTAAATTGCATTTCATTGATTTTTATAGTGTTAAATCAACTCTGCATTCCTGGAATAAATCCAAATTTTTGTGTTGTGTTTTTGGTTTTGTTTTTATAAATTGCTGGATTCAATCAGCTAAAATTTTGTTTGGGTCATGCATCTATGTTTATGAGAAGAACCAGCCTTTAATTCTCTTTCCTTGTACTAGTCTTGCCAGGCTTTAATATCAAGATTCTGATGTGGCCTCATAAAAATAAACTGGGATGTATTTTCTCTTTTTCTATTCTTGGGAAGTGTTTTTATAAGAGTGGTATTACATATTCTTTGAGGTTTGGAAATATTCACAAATGAAGTTACCTGTACCTGGAGATTTCTTAATGGAAAGGTATTTAATTACAAATTTAAGTTTTAATTACACATTTAAGTTTTAAATAGGTATTCAGATTTTGCACTTTTCTTTTTGTATTAGTTATGGTAAGCTGTATTTTTTTAGGAATTGGCCCATTTCCTCAAAAATGGTAAAATTCTGTGCCTAAATTTATTTCTAATATCTCTTTTTATCTTTAAATATCTATAAAATCTGTGAAAAGGGAAAGTGAAAGTTGCTCAGTTGTGTCCAACTGTTTGTGACCCCATGGACTATACAGGCCATTCTCTAGGCCAGAAAACTGGAGTGGGTAGCCTTTCCCTTCTCCAAGGGATCATCCCAACCCAGGGATTGAATCCAGGTCTCCTGCATTGCAGGCAGATTCTTTATCAACTGAGCTATCATTACAAATTTAAGTTTTAATTACATATTTAAGCTTTAAATAGGTATTTAGATTTTGCACTTTTCTTTTTGTATCAGTTATGGTAAACTGTTTTCTTAGGAATTTGTCCATTTCCTGGTAAATTTTGTGCCTAAATTTATTTCTAATATCCCTTATTATCTTTAAAATAACTTTATGATCTGTAGTGACTCCCTGTTTTAAAAATTCTTGATATTGACTATAGGGCCTCTTTTTTACCTTTTTCAATCTTCAAAATACTTAGTCTTTCAGAGAAACAATTCTCAGCTTTGTTGATTTTCCTCTATTGTACTTAGAGTTTCTATTTTATTAATTTCTGCTCTTATCTTTATTGTTTCCTTCCACCTACATTCTTAGACTTAATTTGCTCAGAGATTTTTTCCCCCTCCTATTTTTTTTGTTTTAGCTGGACAGTGGGGTCATTGTTTGTTTGTTTTTTTCCAGAAATACCAAGGAGATGTTTATTGTGCTTCAAGACTTGTGATGACACCCCTTGTAGCACACGCAGCCACAAAAAATAATGGGTAGTCACCATCTTCTTGCATGTGTGTCTGCATGATTACACCGTGGATTTAGAAGCTCAAGGACTATACATTTTCAGGTCTGTATTCAGGTATTAAACTTGGCAGAGCCTTGGTTTCCAGAATGTGGGGAGAGTGTCATAGAAACATAATTTTCAGACTCTACCTCACCATCATATTATCCTTCATGGCTTACAAGAGGAAAAATGCCCCTTGGTATAAAGAGGGACATAAAAAGACAACCATTGAGATCAAATTTGGACAATGCTTAATGCAATTCTTATGTAGACATCTTAGTTCTAGGTTGTACATTTTTCTATAAGCACAGCATTTGTGGCAGCCAATATATTTTGATATGCCATATTTTCATTTTCATTCAGTGTAAAATGTCATTTAACTCCACTGGGATTTCTTTCCTACCCAAAGTTTATTTTTCAATGAACTGCTTACCTGAGGATTTTCTAGTGATTATTTCTGTTTGTTTATTTTTGTTTAATTCTTCTGTGTAAGAGAACATGCTGGACTGGATGAAACACAAGCTGGAATCAAGATTGCCGGGAGAAATATCAATAACCTCAGATATGCNGTGTGTGTGTGTGTGTGTGTGTGTTTCCATCTGCCTGGCTACTTACCGGATGCTGGGGACCGAAGACCAGCAGGCCCCGCCCACAGTGTGTGGGGCTGTTGCTGGGTCCTGAGTTCTGCGCGTTTGTAATCGAGATACTCTGTGTCCCGCACTCCCCTCCTCCTCCCATGCTGGAGCCAGCTGGAGCCACCCACTTCCCACATGGAGCCCCACTCAGGCCGTGGACAGCCCCCAGGTCTGCTGCTCAAGACTCCTGAGCACAGACAGGCCCTGGGGCCGGCAGAGCTGTTCCACAGACTCCTACGCAGGGGCTGGGGTGGAGGTGAAGGGTGGGGGCCCAGCTCTTGGACCACTGTCTGCCCCTCTGCCTGCCAGGCTGAGCCGCGAGGTGCGGGGGACATCCAGGACATCCCCAGAGGGGCGGCTGCTGCCTTTCTGCCCTGTTCGATTTCGAGCATCTTGAAGTCGTCCCCTCCTCTCCGGGTCCAGGCTCCTTATTTATAAAATAAGGGGCTGGTGCGAGCAGGGCCACAGCGTATGGTCAGACGGCTGGGTAGTGCGCAAAAGCACCGGCGGAGGTGATGGAAGGTGCTGAGAGGCAGCCCAGTTTCTGCCTTGCAGGTTGAGGGGTCTCAGGCTGCCGCACCTGAAGGAAGGGAGGCTTTTCTTCCTACCGGAAGACTTTTGCTCTTCAAGTCTCCTGTTAAAGTGGGGCGTCCGCCTAGAGGGAGGCTTGTTCTCATTCTCACGAAGGTACTGAGGCACCAGCCTTGAGACCAGCCCCCACCCCTCCCAGTGCCCAGGGAGACATCCATTGCGGACCCTCCTCCGTCTGTCTCTGGAGAAAGAGCTCTGTGATTTTTCCTGCCTGGCTTTCTTCTCTTATTTATTTTGGCCATGCTGTGCAACCTGTGGGACGTGGGATCTTAGTTCCCCAACCAGGAATCGAAACCATGTCTGCTGCAGGGGAATTGCGGAGTCTTTCACCACTGGACCGCCAGGGAAGTCCCCTGCCCTCTCCTTTAGACTCTCTGACGTGGGCCCCAGCAGGGCCCCAGCAGACCTGCTCTGATCCCCCTCCCCATGCTATAGACCCACCTCCTGCTCTGGCCCTGCCTGCCCCCCACCCCAGGGGCTTCTTCCCGCCCACACTGGACAGAGCACTCAGGACAGGCCCGAGGTGACCCATCCCAGGAGAGGGCACTGAGTCTGAGGAGCGAAGTGCCTTGCCCGGATCATGACGGTGAGTCCAACCAGGCCTCCCTGACTCCACGTTTGACTCCAGTCTTGCACCCCCTCCCCAGCCTCGCCCTGCCTTTCCCAGCCCCCTCCGACACTGCAGACACATTGTTCGGCCTCACTGCTTTTATTTCATTAGGAAAGTAGCCGGGGATCCCCCGGGGGGACGTGGGAATAGGGACAGTAGCCGGCTCCTGTCCCCTGGGGTCGGCAAACCTGTGTGAACAGAGACAAGGCCTGAAGGGCTCCGGGTGGTCCGTGCACTACCCCCCTCTCTCCTTAGATACTCCCGACCTCCCACCTCCTATTCTGGGGCTGGGATCCCCGGGCAGAGTTGGCCTGACCCAGGACTTAGGCTGGGGGGCTGCCCCACAAGGACCACTCCGGCATGGAGTGGGGGTCCTCGGCCCCTTACCCAGGCCTCAGGCTCAGTTGGGCGCCATGAAGCGGCTCCCGCGGCCGCTGGGTAGAAGGGATCCGCAGAGATCAAGGTTCTGCAGGGAAGAAATGTGTGCAGGTGAGGGAGGGGAGTGGGGCAGGGAGCCCAGGCCTTCTCCCCGTCTGTCTGCCCCTCTCCGCGGAGCTGGGGCTCAGCCCGGACAGCCAAACCACAACCAGTCTTTGCCTGCCAACTCCGGGCCATTGTTGGTGTAAATATGATTTCTGAGGAATTGAATTCAGCAAAAAGGAGTCAGAGTGAGGAGGCAGAACCACAGTCATTCAGCTCTGTCCCCCCACCCCTATCAGCTAGGCGGGGAGCATGTCGGAGCCAGCTGAGCGCCCGGGAACAAGGTGAGTGCAGGAGAGCCGCTGTGCAGAGGAGGGGTCGCTGGGGTGAGGTGGGCAGGAGAGTCAATGGATAAACCAATGGGGAAAAAGAGGTCTCAGATGGACAGACAGACGCAGGAGGCAGGCGAGGCCAGGGACGGGCTGCTGGACACAGCAAAAGTCGCAGCAGTGTTGTGCTACCTGCCCACATGAGGGTACCGGCGCCTCAGGCTCTCCGAGGGGTTGGGGGTGGCCTCCAGGCAGGTGACTGGCTGGTTGAGGGCATAGCCTCCCGGCTTCTGGGGTTGCAGGCCATCTCGAGTCCAGCCCTCGCGGTCCAGGCCCTTGGGGATGTTCTTGAAGTATCTAAGACACGGAAAGAAGGGCAGGTTGCGGCATGCTGGCCTCCGACCACATGGGCGGCCTCTGCGCTCTGCACCAGCAGGAATCTCGGCTCCAGAGGAGCTCGCCCTGCCGTGGGTCCTCCCGCCTCATTGCCTTTGCCCACGGCATCCCCTCCGCCAGGCCCTCCTGAAGACCCTGGCCCCTCACTCCCCTCTTACCCCAGAAGCCTGCCCTGGGTCTGCCCTGAGCTGCGTGCCCCTCCTCTGTGCCACCCGGGATACTGAGACACACTCGGGAGGGGAAAGGACTTTTGAGAGATGCCTCCCTGAGACTTCCCCGGGGGTCCAGTGACTAAGATTCCATGCTCCCAATGTAGGGGATCTGGGTTTGATCCCATATGCTGCAACGAATAAGACCCAGCACAGTCAAGTAAATACATACATATATATACATATGTATATATAAAGGAGATGCCTCCCTGGCCTGTGAATATCTCAGGGGTGGGAGAGGATGGGGACTGGGAACTCAATGTCTTCCATTCTCCTTTCAGCATTGGACATTTCTTCCATTTTGCCAGTTTTCACTGAGCTAGCCTGGGCTGGGTTCTGAAGGTGCCAAGATGAGTAATATGTGGGCCCAGCCCTTGAGTTTACAAAGAAGGTGTACAGAACAAAAAATCATCAGTAATCACAACCCCCAGGGTTCTGGGCACAGGAGGAAGAAGCAGCGTGCCTGATGCTGGTGGGCGCTCAGGAAGTCAGACAGGTGGGTGGAGAAGGAGAAGGTGGGGATGCTGAGGGGTCTGTAGGAGCTTGGGGAGGGGGCAGGGACACAGCTGTCCCCCAGTGTCCTGAGGGAGGCTCTGCCCCTCCTCCTTGCCCTCCGTGGGAACTTAAGCAGCCACACACATCATATCTGGTATCGGGCTCAGGCACTGCTTCTGCCCTCTGAGCCTCAGGGTTTCCATCCAAAAGAGGGGGCGTTTGGCTCCAAGGATCCAGGGTGGGTGGGGAGAGCTCCCTGGGAGATGAAGGAGCTGGGGGAGGGCAGTGTAGACACAGATGACACATGCTGACACGCAGATGACAGATGCCGTGAGGGCAGAATTTTCCTAAGAATTAATCTCCTTCCTCCCACTTGTGTGATGCCCTCCCCACCTGGTGCTGGCCTGGGCAGCCCCAACCATGGCTCTAAGGCCGCTTCCTCCTGGAAGCCCTCCTTGATGCCCAGGACATGCATATCTTGCCCAGGGCTCACACAACATAGAGCTTACCTTCTGAGGGTACGTGGAGCCCCCCTGCCATGGACTGGACGTGTTGTCTTAGCAGATGCTCTGTTGCTCCATGTGGACCCCATAGTACCCCTTATCCCTTCCCTGCCCACCCATGGCCTGCACAGCATCTCTGGGAAGGCTGCCCTTGGGTTGTTGAAGCTCACTTTTCCTGGGCAAGGAGGTACCTGGGATTTAACATCACCCCTGGGGCCAGCTGTTAACCAAGGACTGGTGGAGGTGGGGTATGAATACCCCAGCTCTCTTGCTTCTTAGTCGGGATCATTCTGAATTGTATGTTTTGCACTGGTTTCTAGAGTCTTCCCGTGGGATATCTGGTTTAATAACACAGTTGGTCGCCAGCCCTTCCCCATCCTGTTACTCCCTCCCTGACATCCTCAGTAAAGGACTCACACCCAGCTCCTCGGCTCAGGATCTGCTTCTGGGGGAGCTACATTCATCAAGTGTTGGGTCCTCACTAATTATTGTAAACTCATTACTTGTCCAGCCTCAGTCTCCCTGTCTGTAAAGTGGGTACCAGCTTCGCAAACCCAGATATAAGTAGGGAAGGGGGCTCACCCTTGGTTGTAGGTGGTCAGGTAGTGATTATCCATGTCAGGGTCATAGGGGCTCCGGACATAGCTGGGGTTGTTAAGGCTGAACCCTGAGGGCTCCTGCACCAGAAGGTTAGAGAGAGGACTTGTCAGGTCAGGAGGAGAGTGGGGATTTGGGGCTGGGGGCTGGTGCCACAGTCCTCACCTTGTTGCCCACAGTCTCCCGGCCAAGCAGGGCAACATTTGTCTGTTGCATCCTCTGGGGAGACTGGAATTGCCAGTGGTTCATGCTGCTGGGTTCTGGGCATGGAGGGGGCATCTGAAAGGGACAGAGCCACAGGAAGGGTGGCTGGGTGGCCAAGGCAAGGCAGCAGGATGGATGGAGGGTAGGCAGAGAGCCCTAACAGCCCCAGCCCAAGGACAGCATCCCTCCTCCAACACCCAAGTCACCGCTTGGAACACGCTCCTCACTTTTCAGCGCCTAGGCCTTTGCCTCTCCACCCAGGGCTCCTTCCTCTGCATCTCCAAAGATCCTGATTCTTCCCATCCTGCCTGGGTCAAAGGCCACTGGGCCCAAGAAACCTCCCTATCTCCTCCCTTCTGAGTGCTCCCTGCTTTGAGGGAGCCCCCTGAGGACACTCACTCTGGGATTCAGGGTCCTCTCGTTCACTCGGCTGAAGCCCGTCTCCCACTCAGAGCCTCTGGCCAGCACCGGCAGGAACTCATCCCCCTAAGGCAGCAAGGCAGCCCCTGGCACAGCTTCTGGCACAGCCCCCACCACCCCACCGGAGGACCCCAGGCTGCAGCACAGACATCCTCCCACCCCCGCTCCAACCCTGGCTCAGCTTACATGAGGGTGGGAAATGGGGAGAAAGTCCGACTTGGTGACACTCCGGCCAGGGAGGAGGACCTGGAAAGAGGCCACAGAGGAGCATCAGGCCCCAGAGGCAGCAGCTCGTCTATCCCGAGTACAGAGGACAGCTCAGCACCAGTGGGTATCACTGGACTTTCAGAGGAAACGGGAGAGTTTGGAAAAAGGGAAGGAGCAGCATGGTGCTGAATGGGAACCAGCAGGCCATGGTTCTTGTCTAAACTCCAAGTGACCTTGGCTACACTGCTTTTCTTCTTTGAACCTCAGTCTTCTCATCTGTCAACTGGGGGAGTTGACCAAAGTGGTGATTTTTGCCCAAGTTTTTTCATCTGTGTTTAGACAAAGGCCTCTGCAGCATATACATATTTAAAGCTAGAGTTCCCCCAGACTGGAGGGCTTCAATCACCTTGAGAGTCCAGTGGGTCCCAGCCTGACTTACTGGGTCTCCAGGAAGGGCCTGGGAGGGCGGCTGGAAGACGATGGGGTTCTTGTTGGACTCTTCAGTGAAGCCAGTCTCCTCCTTGGCACCAATTGAATTCTTCTGCAAGAGATCTGCAAAAGACAGCCCCCCTTGCTGGCCTGGGACCAGCTGGCCCCACCCATATGGCTGCCAGTGGCTCAGGGTCCCAGTAGGTGGGAAGAGAGCCAGCTCCAAGGATCTGGAGGCCTGAGCCAGCAGGATCATGGGTACTGGTGGGGGCTCCAGAGTGCAGGGCAGAGAGCAGATGAGGAGAGCACAAGGAAGGGCAGGCTTCAAGCAGCCATCCTAGGCACGTGAGTTGTACTTTGGAGATTGGCAGGCCTAAGGCATAGAGGTCAGGCCAGGGAGGATGGTTTCCCCAAGCTGCCTGTATGTCCTTCTTGTCTTCTGCTGATGCCTTCTTAGTGTTGTGCCAGCTCTGGGGTCCCCAGGGATTCCCTCCCCAAGGGTCATGGGTAGGGATGTGTGGTGGGACGGTAGCTAGAGCTCCAACTCGCGTCTGCCTACCTGGCTGATGTGATGGCTCCTTGAGATACTTGGAATTATACTCGGAAGTCATAAAGCGGGGGCCCTGGAACACAGAGAATGGAGCAATGGGGCACACAAGCTGGGCCAGGGCCTGCAGGCGGTGGGGGTGGTGCTGGCTCTTCAGTTCTCTGGGCTCTGAGTAGACCCGCGTGGTTCTCTGAGACAGGAGGCCCAGCAACACTTTCCCCCCACTCCCTGCCCCTACACAAATCTCTCTTTCATCCAGAGTCACAGCACTCGAAATTCCACCACGAGAGCACAGCTCCTCTGTGACAACTGAAACTAAGTCACGTCTGGGCTTCTCTGGTGGTCCAGTGGTTAAGAATCCGCTTTGCAATGCAGGGGGACACCGGTTCGATCCCTGCTCTGGCAGGATCCCATATGCCACAGAGCAACTGAGCCCGAGCACCACAGCTACTGAGCCCACGCACTGCAGCTCCGGAAGCCTGCGTGCCTAGAGCCTGTGCCCCGCAATGGGAGAAGCCACCAGAGTGAGAAGCCCGTGTACCGCCAGGAGGAGTAGCCCCCACTCACTGCGTGCAGCAAAGAAGACCCACCACAGCCCCAGAAAAGACCTCCTAAGTCACATCCCACACTGGACTCCAGGCCTAGAGCCCCTGAGAGCCAGAGCAGGAGGGACCCAAAGAGAGAAGAGAGGCTGAAGGGAGGAAGTGGGTGCTCAAGAGCACTGGGCCCCTGGAGGGGGTCAGGAGAGATGGGAGCTCGGGGATTAAATCCAAAGATGCACATAAGGGTGCTCCTGGGGACCACTTTGATGCTGTCTTGGAAACACCCAATATCAAATCCTTGGCTCGCCCCTTTGTTGGTGTGGGCCCTGAGCCCACACTGAGCTGGCTACATGAGTGAGTCAGCTCAGAGCCTGTCCCGGGGAGGGAGGAGGAGGTGGGTTCTGGCCCCTCTGCCCACACAGGTCCCTTATTGGAGCCAGGCACTCACATGTCGGGCGTTCTCCCACTCCAGCGAGCCCTTGTTCTGCTGCTGGTGGAGCAGGGGCACATCCCTGGGCTCCAGCCCTGTGATGGCCTGGGGCCCATAGTCCTGGGTGTCAAAATGGACCTTCCTGACCTGGGAGGAGGGAGCAGTCAATTTCCATCCCGTTGAAGGGATGGCAGTCACTTCCAGACTCTGATTCTGCCCTTGACCCCTGCAGAGGATCTGCACAGCAGCCCTTGCAAGGGTCCTTCTACAGTGAAGCTGGGCCAGGACCCTCCTCTGCTCAGAGCCCTGCAGTATCCCCATCATACCCCAGGTAGGATCCCACATCCTGACAGCGGCCCACAAGGACCCGGCTCCTCACTCCGCTCCAGTCTCCTTCCTTCCTGCCATCCCTCCTCCTGTCAGATACTCCCACCTCAGGGCCTTTGCACTGGCTATCTGGACTGCCTGCTCTTCCCTCACTTAGCTGCATCCAGAGGAACACTGACTTCCCTCAAATTTTTGTCTAAGGTTGCCATAGCAAGCTCTTTTTTGACCCTCCTGACTTGCAGGGAAAACTTTCACTTCTTCACTCCTTGCCCCTTCCTTGTTACACTTTTTCCTCCAGCACATATTACCTTCAAAAATAGAAGAGGTGGGACTTCCCTCACGGTCCAGTGGTTACAACTCCATGCTCCCAATGCAGGGGGCATGGGTTCAATCCCTGGTTGGGGAACTAAGACCCCACATGCCACACTGCATGGCCAAAAAATTAATAAATCAACATAAGAAGAGAGATGTTTAGAACATATTGATTGCATGAATGAATGACCACATCCATTCTGGTGCTGGAGATGATAATAAGGAAGTGTTAATTGTTAAGTCATGTCCGACTCTTTGTGATGCCATGGACTATATAGCCCACCAGGCTCCTCCATTCATGGGATTCTCCAGGCAAGAATGCTAGAGTGGGTTGCCATTCCCTTCTCCAGGGGCTCTTCCTGACCCAGGGATTGAACCCAGGTCCCCTGCATTAGCAAACAGATTCTTTACGGTCTGAGACCCCAGGGAAGGTTTCGTAATAAGGAAGATGGTCATACAATTACAGAAGTGAAGAAGATGGGGATGCCCGTGCAAAAGTGACTGTGGCAGCAGGGCTGGGGATGGTGATGAGGGTGGAGATGTGGATGGGACGGGGGATCGTGGGACGGTGTTGGGGTTGAGTGGGGAGGGAATAGGACTGGCGGGGGGAGGGTGGTGATGATGGTGATGGGAGTGGAGATGGAAATGGAGGGGACGTGATGGGGCGTGGGGTGTGGTCAAAAGTGATGCAGGTGAGTGAGGTGAGTGGACCCCAGCCCACAGTGGCTCCTACATGTCCAGTCATCTCAGCCTCGACCAACCCTTGGCAGTGCAGCCCCACCCTCTGGAGGTATCCCCAGCCGGTCCACCCTCCAGTCCTTCCTCCCCCTCAGACTAGGGTCCCCGTCTCTCCTGGCCCCGGCCCAGCACTGACCTCCTTGATGGGGGTGACCGCACTGGCTTTCTCCCGAGAGTAGCCAGAGTAGGTCGGGTGCGAGTTCCAGGGCAGTGGGTATGTGCCATCAGGCACCTCCAGGGGGCGGTAACTCTGACTGGTCACCGTCTGGAAGTTGTTGCCGACTTGTTCCCTGAGGGTGGGGCAGGAGCTATTAACACCAGCGCCACCTGTCTTTGTCCCCTGTGGGGCATCCACCTCCCTCCAACCTCCCATAGCTGCCTCAGGAGTCTTCTTGCCTTTGGGTCCCAGGCTGAGGACCAGTCCCCGAGTCCCCCAGGACCTCAGACCCAAGGTGCAGAGGCTGGAGTTGGTCTGATGAGGTCCGATGGCCCTGAGGGCTAAGGCCTGGGAAGGCAGGGGGTGAGGAGGGGTTGGACAGACTGTACCCCATGGCTGGGTCATCCAGGGCATCGAGATGCGGTTGATAGGAGACCACAGGCCGGTAATTTGATTTGTAGCCTGTGCCTCTGTGACTGCCCATGCGGGGCTTGAAATCCTCCCGACCTGTCAGACAGGAAGCAGGAAGACAGGACTGAGGGTCCACAGGATGGGAGAACAGTGACCGGGGCTTCCCAGGCAGGACCAGCATACTTCACGCCCACCCCCCAAGGTCTAAAAGGCAGTCCTTCCCCATCCTGTCCCATATCCTGGGGGTGTCTCCTACACAAAGTGCCCTCACCGTAGGCCGTGCAGTAGCTGGTGGCGTAGAATTTCACAGGGTCTGTGCAGCCCCCCGAACTCATCTTCACATAAGGGGAGACAACTCCCACGGGGAGTTTTCCCATCATGGTGCTGTGGGGCAGGGCCCCCGGGGGGCCTAGGAAGGAAGCACACAGAGCCCTGTAGGTCTGGCAGCCCAGCCTGCCCCAGGCCCAGGTCGCCGGGGCCACAGAGGAGGTGATGGAAGCCGCCTTCCTCCCAGGTCTGCGCCTTCCCACCAACACCCCGAACTGAAGCAAGGACTAGTGATCATCAACACGTGGCACCCTGTGTCTTATCTTGCTTTCCCCACACCTCATCATCAACCCCTCCCCCATTTTACAGCCAGGAAACTGGGGTGCTGAGCGATGAAGGCTTAGCTCACAATGGGTGGCAGAGCCAGGACTCCCCAGTCCCATGTGAACCCCCACACGCCCTCTTCTGGGGGCTGAATGGCCAGACTACTGCCCTCCCTGGGAATTCTTGGCCACCCCAGCTCAGAAGCTCACTCTCAGCCCCAGGCTCCATGTCTCTCCCCTGGACTCCCCCATCGTTGCCCACCTCCCACTGGAAGTTGGCTTGGCTCTCTCAGGCTCTCTCGGGGCCCAGCCGCAGTTGGCCCCACCCTCACCTGCCCTCCGTAGGGGCTCTGAGGTCGGCAAGAGGCTGCAGGAGGCAGGAGCTGCTCCAGAGAAGCCTGAGCCCTCAGGGAAGTGGCCAGGCCAGGAGAAACGTTGCATTGCCTAGCAACAGGTGCCTAGCAACAGCGCCCCCTGGCCTCTCAAACCCTTCTAAAGCCAGGGCCCACTGAGGAGCCGACCTGGCTAAGAGAGGAGGCCAGGAGCTGCCAGGCAAGGTCCTGCCTCTGAGGCTCCAGCCCCTATCGTGGCGTCCCTCGCCTGAGCTGGGCAGAATTGCCGTCCTAGTGACACAACATAAAAGATAATCCCGAACAATCACTCGCATTTATTGAGTACCCACTTCTCACCAGACACTTTACATCTTTTATCTCCAGTCTTCCGAGTAGCTCTTCCAGGTAGCTATTATTATCCTTCTTTTCACACAGGGAAAATGAGGCTTAGGCAAGCAAAGTGACTTGACTGGCCAGAGATCTCACAATCAGAAAATAGCAGAGTTGAGTTTCAAACGTGGGTGAGTCCAGATCCCACTCTTAAGCCTCTGGGTAAATTAATGTTTACTATGTTCTGCTAGAGCCAAATCTGTACCAAGCTCTTTTACACACATTACCTTGTATAATCCCCCAAACCACCCTCGAACTGGGTACTATGATTACAGAGCCAATAAACCACAGCAGTGAAGAGTGTGGTTCAAACCTGGCCTGTCGCCTTCGATGAGTTATTTATCCTCTTAACACCCCTATTTCCTCATCTTCACCGAGGGTGTCACTGGACTCGCTTCTAGGGCTGTTGGGAGATTTGATGAGAGTGTGGATTCAATACCTAGCAGATAGTTGAGACTCAGTTTTTAAAAGCTCTTCTCAGTTTTATTTTGCGATGGGAAAGGTGAGGCCCGGGCCTCACCTGAATTAAAAGGGCTTAAGCCAAGGACTTCCCTAGTGGTGCAGTGGATAAGAATCTGCCTGCCGACGCAGGGGACACAGGTTCGATCCCTGGTCCAGGAACATCCCACATAGCATGGAGCAACACTGCAACTACAGAAGCTTAAGTGAGAAGCCCCGCAATGAGAAGCCTGTGCCCTGCAACCAAGAGTAGGTCCCGCTGCTTCCAACTAGAGAAAGCCTGCACGCAGCAATGAAGACCCAGTACTGCCATAAATAAATAATAAAAAATAATTCCCCAAAATTTTAAAGTCCACACTCCTTCTGTGAGGGCCCACTCTGACGTAAGGCTTGTGAGTGTTTAACAGTTGGATCTCTGGGAAGGGGGACTAAGCAGTTGGGGTTGGGGAGAAGTGTTCTGATTTGTAGCATTTATCAGTTTCTGTGGAGAAGAAAATGGCAACCTACTCCGGTATCCTTGCCTGGAAAAATCCCATGGACAGAGGAGCCTTGCAGGCTACAGTCCACAGGGTTGCAAAGAGTTGGACACGACTGAGCAGCTAACACTTTCATGATCTAAACACTCTGATCACAAGTCGCTCTCAGATTACGAATGCAATGTTACGGAGAGGAGGACTGGGTAGACGGAGTCAGTGACCCACCACTATACACTGTATGGTATTTCCAGCATCCAGACGCAGTAGACAGAAGTAACCACAAGAATATGAACGACAGAAAAATGTAGGCATGCGATGAGAAGGTGATGACTTTGAAGTATTTATCTGCTTCATTTTTAATATAGTTTAGTAGATTATAAATTTATTTCATCGAATTTTTAACAATGGCTGCATTCAACAATCAGCTGGCACATTTCCTGGAAGTTTCCCCTTCGGCTCTCAGGAGCTGTATGAGCTGGTTCCAGGGCACCCCTTCTCTTAGGGGAGAGTGGGATGTGAATGAAGCGAGGCAGCGGGATGGGCGGCTGCCCTTGGCCAGGAGATGCCCTTGCTGCATTCACCCAGAGTGACTGACCTGCCGAGGAAAGGACTGTGTCTCTATCTGACCCCCACAGAGAGACTCTGGACCCAGAGGTGACCAGGACCCAGCAGAGGTGTAACAAGCACCTGCCCTCCAGGAAAACAAGTCTGTTTGGGGATCAGAAGTTGCAGGGACGGGGACTTCCCTGATGGGCCAGTAGGGAGCATGGGCATGGGACAGACAAAAAAGAAGAAAAAGGAAGAGCCGCAGAGACGGACATGAATGTCCACAGCCCGTCCCTCCAGCCAGGAGCTCCCTGTCTAACGACAAAGGCCCCCCGGAGCACCGCACGAGAAACAAGACAGGGAAGGACAGGTAGGGACTCCCTTAGGACAGAGATGGGGCAGGCTCTCCTCCAGGGGTTCTCAGGGAAAGGGTTACAAGCAAGGGTTCAGACTCTGAAGCCAGATGGCAGGGCCCTGGCTCTGACACTTAGTAACCAGAAGACTTGGTGCGAAGGCTTGCCTGGGGGCTCAGTGGTAAAGAATCTACCTGCAATGCAGGAGACTCAGGTTCAATCCCTGGGTGGGGAAGATCTCCGGAGAAGGGAATGGCAACCCACTCCAGTATTCTGGCCTAGGAAATCCCATGGACAGAGAAGCCTGGTGGGCTATAGTCCATGGAATTGCAAAGTCTGACATGACTTAGCAACCAATCCACCACCACATTACTTGTGCCTCAGTTTCCCCTTCTGGAAAGTGGGGGAGATAAGGGTACCTCCCTGTAGGGCTGTAACTGGCACCGAGGTGGTAGGTGCCATCTACAAGTTGGGGAAAGGTCTTGGCAAAAGACTGGGTTCTAGGGTCAAGAACACAAATTCCCCATGGCACTGCCCTCTGGGAGCCCAAGTCTACAGCAGTCACGCCAGCATGATGTAGCCAACAAAAATTCACATCAGGACCCTGAGAGGACTGAGCTCAAAACCCGCATCAGAGACCTGGTGGTCCAGTGGCTAAGAATCTGCGCTCCCAACGTAGGGGGGCCAGGGTTCCAGCCCTGGTCAGGGAACTAGATTCCACAGGCCGCGACTAAAGATCCCGCGTGCTGCAACTAGGACCTGGCACAGCTAAATAACTAAATATATTTTAAAAGTGCTTCTGCCACTCGCTGTGCAACCCCAGTTTTCACCTCTTGGAGCCCCTTTCTGCACTTGTATGGAAGGAACTCGGCATCGATGTTGCAGGGTTGCTGGTGAATCTGAAATACCCTTTGCACAGTGTCTAGTAAGCAAAAGGCCTGCACCAGGCGGAGACGAGGGAGGGCATGCCAGGTGGAAATCCTGGCCAGGCAAAGGCGGACCGCCTGGTCCCGGTGTTCGGAGCACAGGGTGCAAGGAAGGGGCTCAGCTAGGGGAGGGAGCCTGGAGGGAGACTGGGACTAGGTTTTCCTTTTCGCAGTGGATGCGAGGCAATGGAATAGTGAAAGGTTATTGTCCCAGAGCGCTGTGTGGGGAGCTCTTGAACAGCTGGGGATACCAGCGTCAAGCCCACGGAAGCCTTGCCGGGTGGGGGAGGATTCTGGGAGGCGGCCGTCTGGGTTTTTTTTTTTTGCTGTGTGGCGACACCCAGCGGCCATCACGCAGAAATGCAGGTGACCGAACGGTGCTGTCCTCATAATGCTGGGAGGGGCGGTTCCTGGAGGGGTGCGAGCAGAGAAGCTACTAGATTGTCCAGCCACAGGCCACCCCTAGGTTCTCCAGAACCGAGGGGCCGGCCTTGGCAAGGCGTGCTCGGGGGCAGGAGCTGGGAGGGGTGGGCCCGGCAAGGGCCAGGAGCCCACGGGGTGCAGGAGTCTGGGGGCTGCTCCCGGCGCTAATCCAATTGCTCTTTGACTTTGGACCTCTCCCCTCTGGACCTCAGTTTTCCTACCTCCCCACTGCTCCTCTCCTCGCAGCCCCTGGCAACCTCCATGCGACTTTTCTGTCTCTGTGAATTTGACTGCTCTTTGTTGTTCAGCTGCTAAGTCATGTCCAGCTCTTGGAGACCCCACGAATCATACAATATTTGTTCTTTTGTGTCTGGTTTCTTTCACTTAGCATGATGTCTTTAAGGTTCATCCCTATTGTAGCAGGTATCAGAATTTCCTTCTTTCTTAAAGCCGAATAATACTCCATTACATGCATATATCGCACACTGTTCACCCACTCATCTGTAGATGGACACTTGGGCTGTGTCCCTCTTTCGGTTATCATGAATAATACTGCTATAACGTGAGTGTACATGTGGTTTGTCGAGACCTTGCTTTCAGTTTTGAGGGATGCAACCCAGAATTGAAATTGCTAAAACTTCTAAAACCCATACTCATAACTTCTAAAGTCCATGTGCTGGAGACTGGGGTAGGCACAAAGGTGCTGTTTCCTGACTTCAGGTGGGCCCCGAGGTAAGGGGGTTACTGAGGGAGGAGAATGAATTAGGTGCTGCCCCCAGAAAGGCCCGGGCTGAGTTCCTTTAGGTGAAAGAGTAAGAGGCTGGGATGCCATTGTCTTGGGTGAGCCGAGGTCACATCTCTCCTCCTTTCTGAGCCTGTTCTAGAACTTGGGTTTGCGGTCTGCCTCTGGCACAAATGGTGCTGTGTGACTTTCCTTAATTTTCCCTCTGATCTGACTGTCCATGAAAAAGGGCGCTGGGCCAGAACAGGAGGCTTGGCGTGTTTGTTTTTAGTTTGCAGATGTGTTGCTTGTTTGGCCTCAAGGCTTTGGAACTCTTTCTTCAAATATATTAAAATGATAACTGGCTCAGTGTCTTCCCCATCCCCCTCATCGGTGAGACAGCAAGACCCCAGTCCACCCTCTTTCCAGGTCCTTCCTCTCTGCCTTGTTACAGGGGAGTGTGGAGGGGAGCCTGACTCCCCTAGCCTACACTCAGCCTCACTCTCCGGGACTGATGGGACCCGCACTGGCAGTACCTCCCAGCCGAGATCCTGAGGTTTGACTGTGGAGGCCACAGGATTTGAGGAACAGAGCTCATCACACCCCTCATTTTGTCTGCAGGAATGCTGTTTCTGAACCCACCTGACAACCCTCATCCAGGCCAGGTGTCCCCCACGTGATCACCTGGATCTCATCTGTTTGGAGCGACCCTCTGAGATGGAGTAACTTGGAACTGGGACATAACATAAAAAAGGTCATGGCAGGAAGGGCTGGCTGGGGCAACACCAAGCCCATGGGCCCCCTCTTGTCCGTGGCATGGGGGTAATAAGGTGGCCAGGATTCACACAACCATCTCTCAGGTCAGCCCTGGGTGGTGGGGGCAGCCCTCTGAAGGGTTCAGGATGGCCAGGTAACTGAATTGAGGGAAGGGGATCTGGAGGCTTCTGGGTCTGAACGGTCTGAATCCAGGATAGGAGCCCTGGATTTGGGGCCTCACCAACCTGTGTTTAGATCCCAGCTTCATCAAGGACAACTTTCCTCCCTGTGACAGCAGGATGCCGCCCGTCCCCTGGGCTGTTATGGGAATGAAATGAGGACTGTAAGAAAAGGGGCTCAGTGTGACCCGCATGGTGGAGCTGGTGAGTGACGGGGGCTGGGAGTATTACGGGTATAGACACTGGGTCCAGGGATCAGGCCAGTAGCCAGGCCAGGATGACTTCCGGTTTCACTCTCGATTTTGCCCATTTCTAGTCTCTGCACTGTGACTTGGGCTTCTATGAAGGCTGCTGTTTCAGTGAGGCAGAAGAGGCGCCCAGGCCTAGGGTCCTAAAACCTCCACCTTTGAGATATGCCCTGGAGGCTTTGCTCACTTAGCTGTCACCACAGACAAGGAAATAGCTGAGTCCAGTGACCTAAGCCCAACCCCTCTCCCTCTCTGTTTTTCCTAAAAGGAAGTGATTCTCCTGCTGGTCTGAGCGCGCTCTCCCCCCACCTCCCACCAAGCTGGCCCAGCTTCCAGGAGTTCATTTGCACCCGTCGGCAGATGCTTCCTGGAAGAACTCTGCCGAGCGTATTTGATGGTTCTTCTGTTTCTGGCTGTTCTGTTCTTTTGCTGTCTCCTCTGGGGGAACTGGTTGATCTTGCACAGGGTTTAAAAATTCATGACTCCTGAGGAAGATGAAATGAGATGGAGCAGAAAATAAGAACCCAGCCTCCGTTTTCCAGCGGGACAGAGAGATTCTTTCCAGTGAACAGCAAGACACCGAGGACAGTGGGCGAGAGGAAGCCCTCTGGATGCCCGGAGACCTGGTTTTGACTCTCCACACAACTGATTTTCTGGGACCTGTGCTCTGGGACTCAGCTCCTCCAAGCCTGTCTCTTTAGCTATCTGATGAGGTCATGCTAGAATTCAAACCTGAAGATTCCGAAAAGACGATATTTAAGTGCTTAGCACATAGCTGGGTGTACAGAGGGCACTCAGTGAGTGCTTATGAGTCTTTTACTTTTCCCAACCTCTCTTGCAGTTAGGGCCATGTGGCCAGTTCTGGCCAATGTGCTACACAAGCAGTTGAGGCGTGCCGCTCCCAGTCCGAGACAGCGGTGGTGGGTTTTCTACTCTTCTGTGCTTGGAGAGAGGAATGTCAGGATGGAAGAACCACCAGATGGAAGCAGCCTGGATCACTGAGTCACTGTCTCGAGGCAGGCTGTCCCTGAGAGAGGCTCTTCACTCAGCAGACAGGGACGTGATAGAGAAACCATGCCGCTTCCAGGCCCTTAGGGCTGGGATGCTGTTTGCTGCTGCAGCATAAGCAAAAGGTTTTTCAGAGATTTGACTCTCCACACCCTTTCAGAGTCAAGTCTCTGAAAATCAGATGCCCTCTGTACTTCCAGAGGGCTTCCTCTCGAGCCCTGTCCTCGGTGTCTTGTGTTTTTCAGAGAAACAGAATCAATAGGATGTATAAGAGTTCCTAACGGTGTATCTACAGTGGAATATTATTCAACCATAAAAAAGAAGGAAGTCCTGCCATTTGCAACAGTATGGATGGACCTTGAGGGTGTGGTTGTTTAGTCCCTAAGTTGTGTCAGACTCTTGGTGACCCTGGACTGCCAGGATCCTCTGTCCATTGGATTTCCCAGGCAAGAATACTGGAGTGGATTGCCATTTCCTTCTTCAGGGTATCTTCCTGACCCAAAGATCAAACCCATGTCTCTTGCATTGGCCAGTGGATTTTTTTTCTCTGTCACGTCCCTGTCTGCTGAGTGAAGGGCTTCCCTGGTAGCTCAGAGGTTAAAGCGTCTGCCTGCAATGTGGGAGACCCGGGTTCGATCCCTGGGTTGGGAAGATCCCCTGGAGAAGGAAATGGCAACCCACTCCAGTATTCTTGCCTGGAGAATCCTGGTGGGCTACAGTCCACAGGATCACAAAGAGTCGGATATGACTGAGTGACTTCACTCACTAAGGAAGCCTGAGGACATTATGCTAAGCGAAATAATTTCTCAGACAGAGAAGGGCATACTGCGTGATCTCAGTTACATATGCAATTGAAGAAAAACAAACTCATAGAAACAGAAAGTAAATTGGTGGTTGCCAGAGGCAGAGGTGGGGAAAAGGGGAATGAGTGAAGGTGTTCCAGGGGTACAAAATTCTGATCATAAGATGAATAACTTCTGGGGATATAACATACAGCATGATGACTACAGTTAACTGCACTATATTGTGCACTTGAAAGTACTAATTGATGCTTTCAAATAGTGGTGCTGGAGAAGACTCTTGAGAGTCCCTCGGACTGCAAGAAGATCAAACCAACCAATCCTAAAGGAAATCAACTCTAAATATTCGTCATTAGGACTAATGCTGAAGCTGAAGCTCCAGTACCTTGGCCACTTGGTGTGAAGAGCCAACTCATCAGAAAAGACTCTGATGCTGGGAAAGATTGAGGGCAAGAGGAGAAGGGGACGACAGAGGATGAGATGGTTGGATGGCATCACCAACTCCATGGACATGAGTTTGAGCAAGCTCCAGGAGATAGTGAAGGACAGGAAAGCATGGCAAGCTGCAATCCTTGGGGTCACAGAGTCGGACACTAGTTAGCGACTGAACAACAGCAAGAAAGTAGATCTTAAAAGTTTTCACCATATACACACAAAAGGTAATGATGTAAGATGACAGACAATATATTAACTCGCCTTACGGTGGAAATCATTTTGCAATATATGCATATCAAATCACGATGTTGTACACTTCAAACTTACCCATGGTCTATGTCAATTGCACCTCAATAAAGCTAGAAAAGGAGAAACAATAAATAAAATTTAAGGTTTTATTTAAATTTTATGGGCAGGAAGTAGATTGAGAAATTCCTGCAATTCTCAAAGAGGGTAGAGCCCAAAACCCCTGCTTCAGATGCAATCAGGGAGGATAATGGGAAACAAAGAGGCTCCAGTGAGCAAGCCAAGTGCCCCAAAGAGCTGGTAAAGGGGGTTCCTTGTAGGAGAGCAGTCACGGGGTCTCCTCTGCCCCAGAGGAGGGACCCGCATGGTGTCTGCCCAGCAGGCTTCCAAACCATGGCACCTCCCATCTTCCTCTTCCCAACAGCATCATTTTAAAAATCATTTTATTTCTTTATTTATTACATTTTTTATTGAAGGATAAGTGCTTTACAGAATGTTGTGGTTTTCTGTCATATATCAACAAGAATCAGCCATAGGTACATCCATGTGCCCTCCTTCCTGAACCTCCCTCCCATCTCCCTCCCACATCTTTTAAAAAATACTTTATTTCCTTGTGGCATGAGGGATATTTAGCTGTGGCATACAGGCTCTAGCTCCCTGACCAGGGATCCAGCCCTGGCCCCCTGCACTGGGAGTGCAGAATCTTAGCCACTGCACTGCCAGGGAGGTCCCCTCTCCCCAGTGGCATCTTTCCTGCGGTTATCCTGCCACTGCTCTGTGTTTGTATTCTGAGCGTGCAGGGGGAGCAGGTAAATTGTCTTTTAAACTGGTGTATCTCTGGATCAAGAGAGGCCACATCTAGGCCCATAAGGAGACCTCAGGGCATCTAAGAGACCCTGGGCTAGAGGCAGGGATTGGGTTTTGTCTCTTGGAAAGGGGGGTCGTGTGTGTTGTGTGTAGGAAGAAGAGTGAATCAAATGCAGTATTTGGAGATCAGGAGGACAGACTGGGATAGACTTCTAGGGCTCAGCCAGATCTGGTTCTCCTCCCAGCTCCCTGGGAGAACGACCCTTTCCAGGCTCTTTGCAGACACCAGGGCCACGTGACAATCTCCAGCCCCTGGGCTGTGAGAAGTGACACATGTCACTTCTGGGTTGAGAGGATGAGAGTCTTCCCACTCTCCCGACTTCTTCAGTGGCAGCTGTGGAGACGACACGCTGAGATGACAGAGCCTGGAGGGCTGGGTCACCGCACAAAGGAGCTGTGCTGGAGAGATGCCCAGTTCACACTGGACTTGGCACAAGTTAGGAGTAAAGCTTGCTTTATGAAGCCACTGAGATGTGGGGCTTTTATTGCTCATCATTGTCTAACCTAACCTGGCAAGTACCTTTCTATTAGGAAAATCATAGCTGTAGCATGCCTAGGATTGTCTCTGTGTGTGATCAGTCGCTCAGTCCTGTCCGATCTTTTCAACCCCACAGACTATAGCCCACCAGGCTCCTCTGTCCATGGAATTTTCCAGGCAAGAATACTAGAGCAGGTTGCCATTTCCTACTCCAGGGAATCTTCCTAATCCAGGGATTGAACCCATGACTCTTACGACTCCTGCATTGCCAGGCAGATTCTTTACCACTTGGGCCCTGGTTTGATCCCTGGTCGGGAACTAGATTCTGCAAGCCGCAACTAAGACCTAGAGCAGCCAAATTAAATAAATCAATATTTAAGGAAACCTCATAAAACATTCAAACATTCTCCATTACTTGTTGGGTCTCGTGAACGGGCTCCATTGGCCACACTCTTGAATGGTCTTGCAAGCAGTAGAGAGAGCTCCACGAAGAGCCTTCACCTTCATTTATCTGATCAGTCCATTAGTCATTCGATGAGTGTTAATGAGCACCAGTGATGTGCCAGACATTGTGTTAAAAACAGGGGCTACAATGGGGTGTGAGATAGGGTTCCTTCCTCTGTGGAACTTGTAGGAGGGGAAGGTTACGCGTAAACAATCTCTCCATGCTCCCGGGGACCATGAAGGTTAGCAGAATGAGCACGAGTATTGGAGGCTGACCTGGTTGGGTTAAAATCCCAGTTGAATCCATGTAATACACTTGCTTAGAACACTGCCTGCCTGGCAGGTGGCAAGATCTACATACACACACACACACACACACACACACACACATGCACTTACCCCAGGCCTGGCTGACTGCAAAGGCTGCAAGCTAATCCACCCTAACTTATGATTTTTTTGGCTGCACCACACAGCTTACAAGATCTTAGTACCGTAACCAGAGGTTGAACCTGGGGCCACAGCAGTGAAAGCACCGAGTCCTAACCACTGGACCATCAGGGAATTCCCAAGCGTTATAATTTTTAAACATTATTGTGTCATTTTATTTCAGAAATAAGCACACAAATTTGATCATGACGTAGAAAATCGTCTATCCTCCCTTCCAAATATCATCTCTAACTCCTCCCACCACGTGCCCCCTGCTCCAGCCTCACAAGGGAAACCACATCAAGAGTCTGCAAACATGCCCTGCACTCTCGCACTTGCTCTGCCTGGAAAGCCTTTCCCCGAGCCTCCCCGTGCTTGGATCTGAGTAAGTCTGTTCCCTGATTATAGCTCTCTGATGGTTCTTGGAGGAAATGCCTCGAGGAAATCACTCTCAAGCTGAATCAGAGGGCTTGTTTTCATAGATGAAGGCCATTTTATTAAGTGGGATCTCGTGTGTTACCACAACTGGAAAGCGAGACAGATAACTCAGGGTGGGGCTCGGTGTGTGGGGGGAGCGGAATGCAGTGGCTCAGTGAGGAAGAGACGAGAGCGCTGGGCCCTGGGCCCCTGGCAGAGGCCTCCAGAGGCAGTGAGTAGGAGGATACAGGCAGTGAGCCCCAAAGAGCAGAAGGTTCCAAAGCAGGCAGCCTCCCTGAGGTTTTACTGGGGGTGTAGACAAACAGTTTTGTGAAGTATTTATTTATTTATTTGACTGTGTCAGGTCTTAGTTGCAGCCTTTGTGATATTTTAATTGCAGCATGTGGGATCTGAGGAAGGCATGGCAACCCACTCTAGGATTCTTGCTGAGAATCCCCATGGACAGAGGAGCCTGGTGGGCTATAGTCCACGGGATCACAAAGAGTCGGATACGAGTGAACGATTCAGAGCAGCACAGCACAGGACATGTGGGATCTAGTTCTCTGACCAGGGATCGAACCCTGGGCCCCCTGCATTAGGAACATGGAGTCTTAGCCAATCGGACCACCTAGGAAGTCCCCAGGTTTTTAAGAACTTATATCCTTAAGTGGCTGAGTCATGGGAATAGCACATATAAGTGACCCACCAAAGAAAGCCCTTTCTTGGTGCTTCCTTGATAGGTTCAGATGGTAAAGAATCTGCCTGCAATGCATGAGACCTGGGTTTGATCCCTGGGTTGGGAAGATCCCTTGGAGAAGGCAATGGCTACCCACTCCAGTATTCTTGCCTGCAGAATTCCATGGACAGGGAAGCCTGGTGTGCTGCAGTCTGTGGGGTCACAAAGAATCGGACACGACTTAGCAACCAGCACTTTCATATTCACCAGGAACAGGTAACACTGCAGCAGGTGTGGAGGGCAGCCGGAACCAGGCTGCCGGCTTCTGTCCCCCCTTCCCACTCACCAGCTCGCTGGCCAGCGGCGTGACTCTTCTGCCCCATTTCCCAGTTAAAGTGGGCTGGCCAGAGTGCCTCTACCTTTCTTAATGAGAAATAAATGAGCTAAATTAGAAATGTGCTTCTCATGGTAAGCACAGCTATTATTAGTCTCAGGACAAAGCTAAAAGAAGTGTGGTCTGTCTTCCTGACACTGACCAGGACACTGACCACAAGTCAGCTCGTTTCTCTTGCCATGTGGCCAATGCACATTGTAGGTGGGGGGATCCCGTGGCAAACGTTACTCTTGAACATTGAAAACTATTTTTTTTAATGGGACAAACCAATAGAAAAGTGTGTCGGAGAAGCCAGCTGAATTCTTTCAATCTTTCCACCTACACACATATGGCTGTTGGCATTCTCAGCACTGGATAATATCACGGCTTAAAAAGAAAACTGACTTAATGGAGAATTCCACCTCCATTTTATTTATTTATTTTGGCCACACCATGTGGTATGCAGGACCAAAGTTCCCCTGACCAGGGATCAAACCTGTGCCTCCTGCAATGGCAGTGTGGGTTCTTAATCACTGGACCACCAGGGAAGTCCCTCGCCTTCATTCTAGATCTGAATGGTATTAAGCTAAGTATCCTTGGATGGCAGATGAGTCCTAACCAGTTCCATTTTTCTCACTGAGGAACTTATTTTTACATATGAACTTTTGTAACTCACTTAGACTACTTTTATTTGCACTTAATTTTCATTTAAACATTTTATTTAAAACATTAAAATTTAATAAAATTGTTGCTGCTTTTTGATTTTACAGTCACAGATATGATTTTTGACGAAGATGCCAGAGCAGTCCAATGGGAAGTCTTTCTAATAAATGATGTTGGAACAACTGGAAAAAAAAGAACCTGAAACTTTACCTCAACCACACCTAAAAATTCATTTGAGATATGTTCGTGACTTAGTGACAAGCAAAGACTTCTTATATGAGCCACAGAAAGCAATAACCATAAAAGAAAAAGTTGATAAATTGGACTTCATCAAAGTTTAAAACTTCAACTCTTCAAAAGTCTCTCTTAAGAAAATGAACAGACAAGCCACAGACTTAGGTAAAAAGATTTGCAAACAAATATCTGGCAAAGGACTGGTATACAGCACATACAAAGAACTCCTACAATTCAATAATAAAATGACAATAAAATTTAAAAATGAGCTGAACCATTTAACAGATACTCCACAAAAGAAGATAGATGAATGTGGCCAATAAGCACATGGAAAAAAATATTCAACATCACTCATTGTCAAGGAAATGCAAATTAAAACCACAATGAGGCAACAGGACATACCTACCAAGATGGCTAGAATTTAAGGCACAGACAACACAAAATGCTGGCAAGCCGCTGGGACAGCTGCCTGTCTCACACATTTTTGGTGGGAGTGTAAAATAGTACATCTACTTTGGAAAAAGTCCTAGCAGTCACTTTGAAACTACTTATACACCTTCCTATGACCTGGCAATTCTATTTCTAGATGTTCACCAAGAGAAATAAGAACGTGTGTTCAGAGAAGGACTTGTGTATGGTATCTTCATTCATAATAGCCCCAAACTGGAAACAGCTTGGGTGTTTGTGTGCGTGCGTGCTTAGTCAAGACCGGCTCTGCAACCCCGCGGACTGTGGCCCACTAGGCTCCTCTGTCCATGGGATTCTCCAAGCAAGAATACCGCAGTAAGTTGCCATTTCCTATTCCAGGGATCTTCAAACAGACCCACAAACAGACTGTGGTTGAGTCAGATGATGGAATGCAAATGGTCAATAATAAACAGGGACAAATACTGATGTATGTGATGACACGGATGAACCTCAAAAACATTGTGCTGAATGAAAGCTGCTGTTGCTGCTGCTAAATCGCTTCAGTCGTGTCCAACTCTGTGCGACCCCATAGATGGCAGCCCACCAGGCTCCCCTGTCCCTGGGATTCTCCAGGCAAGAACACTGGAGTGGGGTGCCATTTCCTTCTCCAATGCATGAAAGTGAAAAGTGAAAGTGAAGTCGCTCAGTTGTGTCTGACTTAGCGACCCCATAGACAGCAGCCCATCAGGCTCTGCCATCCCTGGGATTCTCCAGGCAAGAACATTGGAGTGGGTTGCCATTGCCTTCTCCAGCAGAATGAAAGCGGACACATGCAAAGGAGTCCATACTGTGTGATTCCATCTATATGACGTTCGACAGCAGACAGAACTAATCTATGGCAGAGGAAAAAATCAGAGATATGGTTGCCTGGGCTGTGGGGAGGTGTGTTGTGGGGACTGATTGGGATGGAGCATGCAGGAAATTTCTGGGGTGATGGTAATTTCTTGATGGGAGGTTGGTGTAAGCATTTGTCAAAACTCAGCAAACATACAATTAAGATCTGTGTATTTCATTGTATGTACATTTTACAGCAAAAGGAAAAATTTAAAGTATCAAAGTCGAGTTAATAATATGCATTCTGAAGTATTTAAGGGAAATGTTCTGATGTCTATAATTTTCTTTGAAATGCATCAAAAACTGGATGGATTTTTAAAAATATTTATTTGGCTGTGCCAGGTCTTAGTTGTGGCATGCAAGATCTTTCCAGTTGCGGCACGTGGGATCTAGTTCCCTGACTAGGGATTGAACCCATGACCCCTAAAGTAGAAGCATAGTTTTTGCCCCTGGACCACCGGGGACATGCTCTAAAGCACTTTGGACATTGGTATATGTTTGAAATTTTTAAAAAAATAATTGTTAGAAAAATTCAGCAACATCTCATTTTTTTAATAGTTACGTTTTTAGTTTTGGCAAGTGACACTATTGATGTGATTTTTTTCTAATTATGGTGATGATGTCATTTCCTTTTAAAATTAATTTGCTTAAATAAAAAGGAACTCAAGAGAGATAAGTATGTAGATATTGGTATAGATGGTACATCGGCATAGATGGCAGAGCTCATGATGAAATGAGTGAACAAGGTAAGTCTGGGACAAAGGGGTGCTCTGGGAGATACCCAAGTTCTGGGGAGACCTCAACTTAAATCCTGTTTTGCTGCTTCTCAGCTCTGTGGCTGGGGGCAAGCCTCTCTGAGTTTGTTTCCTCAGGTAGAAGTGGGATGAGGCAATCTCCTCTGAAGGGAGGCTTGTTGTGAGATGACCCAGGGAAAGCCTGGCTTGGGAGACCACAGTAAGCGCCACTCCACTGCCTGCATCTGGGAAGGGTGGAGAACACTGCTACCTGGAAAACCAGTCTGAAGGATACAACCAAGCACGGCAGCATATATGCTTGGTGGGGATGAGCGGTAGGCAGATTCTAAGAACATCCACCACACTGAGTGAAGAGTAAGAAAGCACTCAGCCTTCTTTATGGTCCAACTCTCACATCTGTACAAGACTACTAGGAAAATCATAGCTTTAACTATATGGACCTTTCTCCAGGGGGGAGACAGTCATTAATCAAAGAGTGATGGATTTAAAATGGATAGGTCAGGGAGGGCTTCTCTGAGGAAATGCACCTGAGCAGAGATCTGAAAGAGGATAGGAGTGAAGAGGGAAAGGGAGGAAAGAGAATCCTGGGCAGAAGGAACCACATGTGCAAAGGCCCTGTGGTCGGAATGGTCACGGAGAGGATGAGAGGCTGAGGACGCCTTGGAAGGGCCAGAGCAAAGAAACTGGCATCTGGGCCAAGATGAGGTTTAAGATGTGGGCATCCCATACAGGACCCTTACAGGTCATGTTAAATATTTTCTTTAAAATTTATGTTTGGCCGCATTAGATCGTGGCTGTGTGCGGGCTTTCTCTAGTTATGGCAAGTGCGGGCTACTCTCCAGTCGCAGGGCATGGGCTTCTCATTGCAGTGGCTTCCGTTTGCAGATCGTGGGCTCTCGGGTAGCTGGGCTTCAGCAGCTGCAGCCTATGGGCTCTGTAGTTGTGGTGCATGGGTTTAGTTGCCCTGCTGTGCATGGGATCTTCCCAGACCAGGCATTGAACCCATGTCCCCGGCATTGGCAGGTGGATTCCCGACTACTGGACCACCAGGGAATTCCCCCCAATTTTTTTTCCTAGAAGATTTGAATACCTCGTATTTTATCTATTTATTTTTCATGTGGGCCTCCCCCCCCCCCAAATTTTATCATTTTCGGCTTTGCTGGGTCTTCGTTGCTGCACGGGCTTTTCTCTAAGTGCAGAGAGCAGGGGCTACTCTCTAGATGTGGTGTGCAGGCTTCCCGTTGCAATGGCTTCTCCTGTTTTGGAAAATGGGCTCTAGGGTGCATGGGCTTCAGTTGCTGCAGCTCCCGGGCGTTAGAGCTCTGGCTTCATAGCTGCAGTGTACCAGCGTGGTTGCTCCAAGGCACGTGGGATCCTCCTAGATTAGGGATCAAGCTCACGTCTCCTGCACTGGCAGGTGGATTCTTTACCACTGAGCCACCAGGAAAGTCCCAGGATTTTCATTTCTACTTAAGAGCAGTTGAAGGGTTTTCAGGAGGGGGAAGCCATGGCTGGTACCGTGCATTGCAAGACACTGATTTCAGGGTTGCAGGTAGAGATCTGAAGGGGGTTCAGATGGCCATAGCTGTTGTCCAGCTGAAGGATGCAAATGGCTTTGACCATGGTGATGATGCTGGAGACAGAAAGTGGATGGTTGCAAGAGCTCTTTTGGAGGTAAATCCACCAACCTTGGGATGTAATGGATGGAGAGGGAGGGGTTCAGCACAGTTCTTAGCTTGAACAACTGGATAGAGGCTGATGCCCTTCACTGAGAGACTAGAGGAAGACGAGGGAGGTTTTGGGGGTGGGTGGGTGAGATAGGGGGAATAGCCTTGTTCCCTTTTGAAGTTTTTCTGTTTTATTTCTTTATTTTTAGCTGCACTAAATATTTGATCATAGTTCCCTAAACAGGGATTGAACCTGCATCCCCTGTGGTGGAAGTGCAGAGTCTTAACCACTGGACCACCAAGGGAGTCGCCTTGTTCCCTTTTGGACATGCTGAGTTTGCAGGACCTTTGAGATACACTGGAGGAGCAAAGCTGGCAGTTAGATGTGCAGGCCAGAGCTCGAAGGAAAGTATGGTTTGAAACACAGATTTGAGAATTGTCCACTTTCCCTGCAGTAATGGGGAGTTTCCCTGGTGGCTCAGTGGTAACAGCAGCAAAGTGGTAATGGATACCCTGGTGTGGGTGAGATCACGAGGGAGTACCGAGAGAAAAAAAGGACGACTCTTAGGGCAGCATAGGGGGGACTTTAAATTTAATGACTGAGATGTGTATAAGAGACAGGATGGTAATTTCTTGATGGGAGGTTGGTGTAAGCATTTGTCAAAACTCAGCAAACATACAATTAAGATCTGTGCATTTCATTGTATGTACATTTTACAGCAAAAGGAAAAATTTAAAGTATCAAAGTCGAGTTAATAATATGCATTCTGAAGTATTTAAGGGAAATGTTCTGATGTCTATAATTTTCTTTGAAATGCATCAAAAACTGGATGGATTTTTAAAAATATTTATTTGGCTGTGCCAGGTCTTAGTTGTGGCATGCAAGATCTTTCCAGTTGCGGCACGTGGGATCTAGTTCCCTGACTAGGGATTGAACCCATGACCCCTAAAGTAGAAGCATAGTTTTTGCCCCTGGACCACCGGGGACATGCTCTAAAGCACTTTGGACATTGGTATATGTTTGAAATTTTTAAAAAAATAATTGTTAGAAAAATTCAGCAACATCTCATTTTTTTAATAGTTACGTTTTTAGTTTTGGCAAGTGACACTATTGATGTGATTTTTTTCTAATTATGGTGATGATGTCATTTCCTTTTAAAATTAATTTGCTTAAATAAAAAGGAACTCAAGAGAGATAAGTATGTAGATATTGGTATAGATGGTACATCGGCATAGATGGCAGAGCTCATGATGAAATGAGTGAACAAGGTAAGTCTGGGACAAAGGGGTGCTCTGGGAGATACCCAAGTTCTGGGGAGACCTCAACTTAAATCCTGTTTTGCTGCTTCTCAGCTCTGTGGCTGGGGGCAAGCCTCTCTGAGTTTGTTTCCTCAGGTAGAAGTGGGATGAGGCAATCTCCTCTGAAGGGAGGCTTGTTGTGAGATGACCCAGGGAAAGCCTGGCTTGGGAGACCACAGTAAGCGCCACTCCACTGCCTGCATCTGGGAAGGGTGGAGAACACTGCTACCTGGAAAACCAGTCTGAAGGATACAACCAAGCACGGCAGCATATATGCTTGGTGGGGATGAGCGGTAGGCAGATTCTAAGAACATCCACCACACTGAGTGAAGAGTAAGAAAGCACTCAGCCTTCTTTATGGTCCAACTCTCACATCTGTACAAGACTACTAGGAAAATCATAGCTTTAACTATATGGACCTTTCTCCAGGGGGGAGACAGTCATTAATCAAAGAGTGATGGATTTAAAATGGATAGGTCAGGGAGGGCTTCTCTGAGGAAATGCACCTGAGCAGAGATCTGAAAGAGGATAGGAGTGAAGAGGGAAAGGGAGGAAAGAGAATCCTGGGCAGAAGGAACCACATGTGCAAAGGCCCTGTGGTCGGAATGGTCACGGAGAGGATGAGAGGCTGAGGACGCCTTGGAAGGGCCAGAGCAAAGAAACTGGCATCTGGGCCAAGATGAGGTTTAAGATGTGGGCATCCCATACAGGACCCTTACAGGTCATGTTAAATATTTTCTTTAAAATTTATGTTTGGCCGCATTAGATCGTGGCTGTGTGCGGGCTTTCTCTAGTTATGGCAAGTGCGGGCTACTCTCCAGTCGCAGGGCATGGGCTTCTCATTGCAGTGGCTTCCGTTTGCAGATCGTGGGCTCTCGGGTAGCTGGGCTTCAGCAGCTGCAGCCTATGGGCTCTGTAGTTGTGGTGCATGGGTTTAGTTGCCCTGCTGTGCATGGGATCTTCCCAGACCAGGCATTGAACCCATGTCCCCGGCATTGGCAGGTGGATTCCCGACTACTGGACCACCAGGGAATTCCCCCCAATTTTTTTTCCTAGAAGATTTGAATACCTCGTATTTTATCTATTTATTTTTCATGTGGGCCTCCCCCCCCCCCAAATTTTATCATTTTCGGCTTTGCTGGGTCTTCGTTGCTGCACGGGCTTTTCTCTAAGTGCAGAGAGCAGGGGCTACTCTCTAGATGTGGTGTGCAGGCTTCCCGTTGCAATGGCTTCTCCTGTTTTGGAAAATGGGCTCTAGGGTGCATGGGCTTCAGTTGCTGCAGCTCCCGGGCGTTAGAGCTCTGGCTTCATAGCTGCAGTGTACCAGCGTGGTTGCTCCAAGGCACGTGGGATCCTCCTAGATTAGGGATCAAGCTCACGTCTCCTGCACTGGCAGGTGGATTCTTTACCACTGAGCCACCAGGAAAGTCCCAGGATTTTCATTTCTACTTAAGAGCAGTTGAAGGGTTTTCAGGAGGGGGAAGCCATGGCTGGTACCGTGCATTGCAAGACACTGATTTCAGGGTTGCAGGTAGAGATCTGAAGGGGGTTCAGATGGCCATAGCTGTTGTCCAGCTGAAGGATGCAAATGGCTTTGACCATGGTGATGATGCTGGAGACAGAAAGTGGATGGTTGCAAGAGCTCTTTTGGAGGTAAATCCACCAACCTTGGGATGTAATGGATGGAGAGGGAGGGGTTCAGCACAGTTCTTAGCTTGAACAACTGGATAGAGGCTGATGCCCTTCACTGAGAGACTAGAGGAAGACGAGGGAGGTTTTGGGGGTGGGTGGGTGAGATAGGGGGAATAGCCTTGTTCCCTTTTGAAGTTTTTCTGTTTTATTTCTTTATTTTTAGCTGCACTAAATATTTGATCATAGTTCCCTAAACAGGGATTGAACCTGCATCCCCTGTGGTGGAAGTGCAGAGTCTTAACCACTGGACCACCAAGGGAGTCGCCTTGTTCCCTTTTGGACATGCTGAGTTTGCAGGACCTTTGAGATACACTGGAGGAGCAAAGCTGGCAGTTAGATGTGCAGGCCAGAGCTCGAAGGAAAGTATGGTTTGAAACACAGATTTGAGAATTGTCCACTTTCCCTGCAGTAATGGGGAGTTTCCCTGGTGGCTCAGTGGTAACAGCAGCAAAGTGGTAATGGATACCCTGGTGTGGGTGAGATCACGAGGGAGTACCGAGAGAAAAAAAGGACGACTCTTAGGGCAGCATAGGGGGGACTTTAAATTTAATGACTGCAGGGGAGCGGCGGGGCCGGGGGTGGGGGTGCCGATGTGTTTCCAAATAGGTAGAGGTGTGACTGGAAAGGCAGAAGGAAACTCAAGGAAATGCTGAATCATAAAAGCAAGGGAGGTTTCTATCATTGGTCAGAGGGGACAGTAAAGCTTTGAATAATGATCATTGGATTTAGCAACTTGGAGGTCCNTGCCGATGTGTTTCCAAATAGGTAGAGGTGTGACTGGAAAGGCAGAAGGAAACTCAAGGAAATGCTGAATCATAAAAGCAAGGGAGGTTTCTATCATTGGTCAGAGGGGACAGTAAAGCTTTGAATAATGATCATTGGATTTAGCAACTTGGAGGTCCTTGTGACCTTGGTGAGAGATGCTTTCGTCATCTCTGAAATGAGGTGGGGAAGCTAGAGAGGTGAAGACAAGGAAAGGATGGGAGACAAGGAAGTGGAGATGAGTGTAGTCATCTCTTGAGAGAAGCTGACTTCTGAAAAGAAGGAAAGGAAAAGGTTTCACGTGCCAGTAGCCACGCTCATCCCATCTTTTCCTAGACCTAATTCTCGAGCCTAACTTGCTTTGCTGGTTCCCCTCCATGCTTCTCCCTTTCTCCTCAACATACTGAAGCTATTTGGAACAATTAAGGAGGCTTCCCTGGTGGTTCAGATGGTAAAGAATCTGCTTCCATTGCGGGAGACCCAGGCTCTGACCCCTGGGTCAGGAAGATCCCCTGGAGAAGGGTATGGAAACCCACTCCAGTATTCTTGCCTGGAGAATCCCATGGACAAGGGAGCCTGGTGGGCCACAGTCCATGGGGTCACAAAGAGTCGGACACGACTGAGTGACCAACATACACAGGTAAGAGGCACACCTTTAATCTGATCCTGAGACACTTCATCCAAGGGAAAGTTTTACTGGGCCTTTGTTGCCCAAAACTTTGCGTACATCTTCTCTTTGTCTACTTACAGATTTTTAACCCCGGACGGCCCAAGATTTCTGGGTTCTATTTCCTTTCATACCTGGTGAACTTCAGACACCAGGTAATTCTTTGCTGAGCTCATCTCTTCCTTATAAATCCTCACCAATTGCAGCCAACAGGGGTGACTGGCTTTCTGCCTTCCAGCCTCTTCCTCGTGGGCTGCCAGCCTGGTAAACACACATGGGCTTCCTCCCCAGTCAGAGCAGACAGTAGCTTTACCCACGTTTTGCTAGTGCAGAACGTAGAACTCCTACTTTTCAAGGGTCCTACCTCAGTTTCTTTGGTTGCTTCTGCTCGAGTGCTGAGCCACGTCACCACAGGAGAGTAACTCCATTCCTCTGGGCCTGTGTCTGCACTGGCAAAATGAGGCCGACAGGACGGCCTGCCTCACAGGGCCGTTACAGGAACTGCATGAGGCAATGCAGGTACTGTGTCAGCCCAGTGTGCGAGCACTCAGGGTGTGCTGCCTGTTCGGATGGTTGAGGACGAGTTACATGTGTTAGTATGAGACGGACACTAAGCTTACGAGAGTCTGATATACTAAGCAGCCGCCTTTTAAAAAGTGCTAAAGTGAGACGGTCACCTGCCCAGGAGACAGGATACTCACTCGCCCTGGCCAGTCAGTGATTCTTCTTCTCTGTAAGCACATCTATATGGGAAGCCCAATCACCATCTGTGTCAGTTACCAACAGTTATAATAATGCTGTAACACAAATCGCCCCAAAACTTGGTGGCTTCAAGTAATAAGCATTTATTTACCTTAAGGGTCTCTGGGTTTGCGATCTGGACTGGGCTTGGCTGTGTTAGGGTTGGGGCCACTTGCCTATCAGCTGACTTTGGTTGAGGGGACAAGTATGACTTGGACACACGTCTCTCCGGCTCTGGGAAGCTTACCCGGGAAGTCTTCCAGGCGGTGGCAGTAGCGGTGCAAGAGCTCAGGGAAGCCCAGTTGTGCAAGCGCTTTTCAATGCCCTGCTTGCTTTACAAAGGAGGTAGCAGGTGGCCTTGGAGGACAGGCACTGGAGGCCCACTGTCCAGCTTCTAAATCCAGCTGCCCCACTTATGGGCTGTGATTTGGGGCGAGCAGCTTAATCTCACCAGGCCTCACTTTCCTCACCTGGACAAAGGAAATGAGAGCTGTGCCCGCCTCGGATCCCTGTTGTGAGGCCTGAGTGACGTCATCCGAGGAAAGCTCTGAGGAGTGCTGGGCACAGCATCAGCCAGCACCACTGGCTGTGATGATGTCACTCGGGTGCCAGGCACTGTGCCGAGCACTTCCCACACATGACTTCTTTTGTCTTTGCGGCAACACATAAGGTGGCTCTTTGACCTTTCCTTTTACAGATGAGACACAGAGTGGAAAAGGTTAAGCAGCATGCCCAAGGTCACCCAGCTGACCAATGGGAGAGCCAGGATTCTACCTTAGGTCCATCTCCCTAAACTGCTCTGCTCTATTTCTCCAACCTGTGCCCCAGAGCATCACCAAATGTGAACGTTCCACAACACAGAAACTGAAACCCACGGGGAAACTATGTTCATCTTAACGTCATAATTTGCTTTTTAATGTTACATGCTGTGATGTGTAGTTACGGAAAGTGCGTTTATGTTGTCCTTTTAAAGATAATAGTCTCATCTTTGGCAGGGATATCTGGATTCGGGCGAGACCTGGGACCCAGACGGAGACTTTACCTCTCAGGCTACAAGGAGGTAGATCTCCTTACAGATCTCCTCTTTGGATGCCTGATGTTATTTATCTTTGATAGCTTCAACTTTTCCACCGTCCACCCTGAAACATCTGGCGCCTGACAGATGTTTTTTTTTTTTTT
>SJYV01011076.1:279907-319016 GCA_006410875.1 Neotragus pygmaeus | reverse complement strand
GGTGACCAGGGCAGCTGCAGAGGGCATCTGCCATCCCTGCCCCATAGGGCAAGTCAGGCTTCTTTTCCCAGAGGGTCCTAGGAGACTCCTCCCACACCCACTTTGCAGGCCTGAGGTACAGGGTCCTGCTGCAGGAGTAAGGGCCCAGCTTTGCTCAGGACAGAGAGTTCTAGAGTGCCCACCTGCCCCCTGCACGTTTGCTCAGGCCCCTCCACACTCCAGGTTTAGTCTGTGTCGCCCTGGGGAGAGGGCAACGGTGGTGCAGGTCTGGTCTGGTCTGGTGGGCCATGGGGAAGAGATGTGTATAAGAGACAGCGCCAGGCACAGGGCAGGCATCCAGAGCTGTGGGACGGCCACAGGATGGGCATCCACAGAGCTACAGGATGGGCATAGGGTGGGCACAGGGGGGCAGGCATCCACAGAGGCCCATGCCGTGCACAAGGCGGGCATCCACAGAGTCACGGGAGGGGCTGGGCTCGCCTGGGGCTTCAGGGCCTGCCGAGCGTGAACTGGCCCTCCCTGAGCAGGCCCTGCCCTGCCTCACAGAGGTGCCCAAGATGTGCAGGCGAGCAGGATGGACAGGGCAGAGGCTGCTGGTGGGGTCAAGACCAGACAACTGAGGGAGTGAGAGGTGCGTGCACCCCAGACATGTCAGATCCCCCCAAACACAGTGCTCAGGAGCGCTGGAGGGTGGGGTGTGCATTGGGGCCAGATGAGTGGGCAGGAGAGGTGGGGGCAGGCTGGTGGGGCAGGCTGGTGGCAGGACAGGAGGCAGAAGTGTGGAAGGCATGCACCTGTCTGCGGCCCAGCAGGTCCCGGGCTGGCTCCTCCCGAGAGCCCCAGAGTGGACAAGGCTGGGCAGACGCAGCCGTGTGTGCAGGGCACTGGGGCGCCCCATCTGTCGGCCTGTCTGCCCGACTCTGGACTCCTGAGTCATGCCGCTGCCGGCCCTGCCAGTTACCCGGCAACCTCTGCCCAAAAAGACCCTGACTGGGGCACGGCCAGGCAGGCGGCCGGGCTTAACCAGGCTGCGCGGAGCCCTGTCCCCAGCGCCGCGAGCAGGGCCCGCCGCGGGCTCCCTCCAGGCTGTGAGCCCTTCCCGGAGGGCGCGCGCAGCCTCTGCTCTCGCTCCGACCCAGCCACTCACCCTCCTGAGCATCCCTGTGTCTGCGGGCCTCTCTGCCTCTCTGCCTCTCTGTCTGTCTGTCTCTATCAGTGTCTGTCCCCCTGTCTGTCTGTCTCTCTCTGTCTCTCTCTGTCTACGTCTGTCTCTCTCTCTCTGTGTCTGTGTCTGTCTGTCTCTCTGTCTGTCCCCCTGTCTGTCTGTGTCTGTCTGTGTCTCTCTGTCTGTCTCTGTCTCCCTGTCTGTCTGTCTCTCTGTCTGTCCCCCTGTCTGTCTGTCTCTATCCGTGTCTGTGTCTGTCTCTCCCTGTCTGGCTCTGTCTGTCTGTCCCTCTGTCTGCCTGGCCTGCACTTGCACCTCCTGCCCTGGCTCCTGGGTCTCCCGGGCTCCGTCTCAGCCACCCCGCCTTCCGCTCTGAGCCTCTGAGCCCCTCGCTCCGCCCCTGCTGCCCTCCAGCACCTGCCCTCGGGGCCTCCTCAGTCTGGCCCCAGCCCTGCCTCCCCAAGGCTCCCCCTCGGCCCAGGCAGGTCCTTTGTCTTTCCTGTCTGTCTGCCTCTCACCCACACTCACCCTGAGAGAACAGAACGCCGCCCGCCAGGGGAGGGAAGACATAGGCACGGAAGACAAGGTCTACTCTCGGAGCAGCCCTAGGGCGCAAATGGGCCGGGGCGGGGTAACGCCAGGCTGGGGCGCCCCCAGCTCCCCGGCCCCTCGTCAGGCGTGAGCCCGCCCTGTCGCTGCGACATGAGGAACTCTGGGCGGCCACGGAACAAAGACAATCCAGGCTGGCAATTACCCAGCTAATTTCAGCCATGTAGACAGCCAGTCAAATATTTCGGTTTTCTTCCAAGCCCACCTCAGGGCCTGAATTAGCCGCCTAATTAATTATCTGTAGCAGCCAGGGGCTGGTTGGGGGGAGCCGGGAGCCGCCTGTGCCCGGAGAATGTCCTGTGATGTAATCGTTATAATTAGACTCAACCTGCAGCCCATCCATGACGGCAGAGCCTGGAAATGTGGCCCCAGGCCACACCCAGACAGCTTTCCTCTTAACATGAGTCCGCGGGAGATGCGGCCCGGGTCCTGGGCACGGGGCCGCAGGGCCTCCATCCTGCCCCTAGCTCCTAGCGCAAAGCCCTGTGGCACCCCGCCTCTGGTGAAAAGCGGCCTGTCCCCCCTGCCGAGAGGTGGGCTTGCCCTGCAGCACATGACCCACACCGGGCTGCGAAAGGCATCGGGTGAGGGCGGGGCCCACGGAGGCCGCGCGTGGCCCGAGGTGGGGCTGACGCACAGGAAGACGCCTCAGACTGCAGTCGGGCGTCGCCTGTCACTGGGGTTCCCGTGCTGGACCCACCTGGGAGCTGGGGGCACAGGACCGGCCCCGGGGGCCGGGCTGACCAGACCGCTCTGTCAGGACGCATGTGTGTCTGTGTGGACTGAAGCCCACGGCCCTGCCCACCTCCTGGGCCAGGGGCTCGGCTCGCGGTGACAGGCCACCTCCTCCAGGAGCCGTGAGCCAAGGCACAGGGCTCTTTCAAAGCAGTCAGCGGGGCTCCCTCCCCCAACACACACACGAGAGCGCACTGCAGCTGTGGGTGCACATGAGCTGTTCGGGGCCTGTTCCCTTATCCTTGCGCCAAGCCGGCCCTGACCCCTGTACCCAGCCGGCCCTGACCCCTGTGCCCAGCCGGCCCTGAGCCCTGTGCCCAGCCGGCCCTGAGCCCTGTGCCCAGCCGGCCCTGAGCCCTGTGCCCAGCCGGCCCTGACCCCTGTGCCCAGCCGGCCCTGACCCCTGTGCCCAGCCGACCCTGACCCTATGCCCAGCTGGCCCTGACCCCTGTGCCCAGCCGGCCCTGACCCCTGTGCCCAGCTGACCCTGACCCTATGCCCAGCCAGTCCTGACCCCTGTGTCCAGCTGACCCTGACCCTATGCCCAGCCAGCCCTGAGCCCCTGTGCCCAATCAGCCTTGACCCCTGTGCCCAGCTGGCCCTGACCCCTGTGCCCAGCCGGCCCTGACCCCTGTGCCCAGCCGGCCCTGACCCTATGCCCAGCTGGCCCTGACCCCTGTGCCCAGCCGGCCCTGACCCCTGTGCCCAGCCGGCCCTGACCCTATGCCCAGCTGGCCCTGACCCCTGTGCCCAGCCGGCCCTGACCCCTGTGCCCAACCAGCCCTGACCCCTGTGCCCAGCTGACCCTGACCCCTGTGCAGGCTCCTGGCCCTTCCCTGGTAGCACCTCGAAGGCCTTGCTGGCTGCCCCAGGTCCAGCTCTGTCCCTTACCCCTTGTCTGGCTGCCGTGGCCAGCCTGTGGCCTCCTGCACCCCTGCTCACCGGAGGCAAAGTCCCCGTGGGGCCCCCAGATCTGACCAGTGAGACTTCCCCAGTGCCCCTTGGGTGGTCTCCACCCGACCACAACACGTGGCATGCACCCTTCCCCACCCCAAAGCCAAGCACGGCGACTCGGGGGCACTGCCTTGGGTCCGAAGGAGCCTGCAGCTGTGCTGGCGGGCCGTGCGGGGGTCTGAGGGAGACCCTGTGTGACAACGACTGCACGGGATGCAGGGGCCCCTCGCCCTACCTCCCAGGGCCTGTTTCATCACGAACTCCATGGCGATGGCTCTGCGTCCTCAGCAGCTCCTCGGAGGCCGAAGCTCACGTGCGAGGGTGGCCAGGAGTCGTCTGCCTGGGGGAGGACGTGGTCACAGGACGCCCGGCAGGGCTGGGGGAGGATGCGTTCCTCACTCCCGGTCGACTTCCCCGAGATGAGGATCTGGGGTCTGAGACAGCATCATTCACAGTCCCTGCACACCTGGGGGCCAGACCTCAGCATGGCGTCTGGGAGGGTCTGGGAGGATCCCTGTGACGCGGTCTCATCAAGCTCCCGGGGTCTGTGGAGGTGGCTTTTGGCTGCTACTGCAGGGAAGGGGAGGGCGCGGCTCGAAGGAGGCGGCCTGGGTGAAGCGAGGGCAGCCCCAGGGGCGTTCGGAGGTGACTACTCGCTGGCGCCCTGGCCCACAGGGGCAGGGATCTATCTAGGACAGGAAAGGTTAGTGTGGGTGGCACCTGGGGGAGTGCCTTGGGTCTGATGAAACTTGGGAGACCAGGTTCCACCAGGGGAGAGGCTGGCAGTCACTGCCACCCGCCCAGAGACGGGGGTGGNTTTTTTTTTTTTTTTCAGATATATTTTTTTAAAGGCAGAGGAGCACTCCTTGCCTCAGGTCGCTGTCCCACTGATGCTATGTTGCCTGATGGGGGTGGGAGGAGATCCCAATGCCGGTCCTCACTTCCAGAGGGTTCACAGGGAAACCAAACCAGGTGGCTTAACGGGGAGCTCACGAGCACTCTTGGCTTGACGGCTGCAGGTTGGCAAGTCCTCCACCCTCAGATACGACCGGCTGTACTAATAACAAGCTACCAGACAAGTCTCCCAGCCCTGCTTGCTGTGTACGGCTGTGTGAGCTTCCCCATCATGGAACCTCCCCCATTGCCTAGCAGATGGACGGAAAGATAAACTCTCAACTTGCACAGTGGAATCTTTGCCTAGGGCTGTTTGAAAATGAGTGAGGTTTGTGCCAGTTGCCACCCTGGTTGGAGCTGAGGAGACGGGGAACGTGACCTCCAGACGATGGCCTGTGCTGGTCAGAGGTGGCTCTGTAGTGACCCCAACAGACATGCCCCATCTAAGGTCCAGAGTTGGGCAAAGGGCATTTGGCTTATGGCTTTTGGAGACTTAAAATAAACGCTGGGGAGAGGACAGCTTTTACTGCCCCCATTTGACATCTGACGTGGGAGCCTGTGTGACGGGTCTTGCGAGACCACTTCAGGAGGGGTGGGGCAGGGCCAGATGCCTGTGTGCACACGCTCTGAATGTCAGCGAGCAGTGAGGTGTCAGACGGAGAGGAATGAGCCCAGATTCTGGTTCCTCATGGATCCTTGGGGGGCTGCTGGCCCTTGCTCTATGTTTATTAATTTTTAAAAAATGTCCTGTGGTCGGCCTAGTTTCACTTAATGCCTAATAAAGGGAAAAACTGTTCACATAGCACCCCTGGGTCTGACACTGAGCAGCTCAAGTTAGTTAAGATCCTTCACTTTCAGAGATGACAGAGACCAGCAGCCTGGGAAGAAAAGAACTTTAGAAGCATGCCATCCCCAGGTGAAAGTGGCAGCTGAACCCCTTGTATTAAATAAGACAAAAATCAGGCGAGGAAGAGATCAAACCTCCAGGGGGGAAAAAAAGCCCAAATTGCATACTTGGCTGCTGAGATTTGCTGTCTAGGAGTCCAGGATAGATGGGTCACTGCCCAACTGTCATATGCACTTCTGACAGTCCAGACATCTCTCTACATCAAGTTTCTACATTAACATTCTCCTCACGGTACATCAAACAAGGCCTGAGAGATTGGCCAGTCTGCAGTGAGCTCCCTAGGCCATCACAATTGGCTTCTGCCCTCCATTTCTCACTCCCATTCCTTACTTAGATGATCATGCTACAGATTTTTCCCTCAAAGGCCTCTTTTCCTTCAAAGAAACCAGGCTCTGTTTTCTCTCCAGTCTTTTTTGGGTGGTTAAGGCACCCCGTGGTTCTCTAACAGGCCTGGCTTTCCTACCGGCAGAGAACCTGGCCCTGTACAAAGCTCTGGTGACCTTGCTGGCATGCCAGGCCTTTTGCGTTAAAATACAACTTCTCAGACTGAAGCCACGACCAAATGCTGACACCTAACATCTACCAAGAGCGTACTGTGTGACGAGGATGATGAAAGTCTTGAGACATGAGCTTTCTCTCTTCATGTCCGATCTTCAGAAAGAGTTAAGATAGGGAAAGTCATCAACCCTGTTTTATAGATGAAGAAAACTGAGGCTCAGCCCCATTCACTTACCCAGCAAGTAAGCAGTGGAACCAGGATCTGACTTGTACCTACTGCCGGCCCTGCTTCTTCCAAGAGCTACCTTGGATGACCGAGTGCTTATTTTGGGAAGCAACTGGCAGCTTCCCGTCCCCCAGGACACACAGGTCATGGCTTAGAACTGTCAAGTCTCCTCACTATAACTTCTTAAAGCGAAGATTTCTACAGTTTCCACCAGTTAAGGCAGCATGTTCTGGCAGAAAGTTCATGAACTTTGGAGACAGACTGAACTAAGCAAGATTTTGGCTTTCTGACTAAATAGCGACTTGATCCGAGACAGACCACTCTCTCAGAGCCCACTTTCTCATCTGCAAAATAGGCACGGCAGCACTTGTCTACAAGAGAGCTGGGACGCTCTACTGAGATCCTAAGTAACGAAAGGCTGGCTCTCTCCTCTCCTCTCGTCAGCCAAGGACCCTGAAGGGCAGGCAGGACCGCACACAGGTTCCGTGGGAACCCCAACTCCACGACGCCGCCAACAGGTACTTCCTGCCCGTGTGTATCTCTGTTGCTCACCGACCGCCTGCCTGGCGAGTCTGGCCTGTTTCCTCGGATTCGCACCTGTGTCCTGGCCCAGTCTGGGCGACATCTGTTCTGTCTGGATGCCAGCTCCGAGGGCAAAATTCCTCCAGCGAGACAAAACCACACTCCTGGCAACCACGTCTTTTGGTTCTGGAGCTAAACACATTCTGCTAATTCATCCTAACATTATTTCTTACACATTATCAGTTTATCAACTAAAGCGACTGTGGCTACTGCTACTGCTAAGTCACTTCAGTCGTGTCCAACTCTGTGTGACCCCATAGACGGCAGCCCACCAGGCTCCCCCATCCCTGGGATTCTCTAGGCAAGAACAGTGGAGTGGGTTGCCATTCCCTTCTCCAATGCATGAAAGTGAAAAGTGAAAAGTGAAGCTGCGCAGTCATATCTGATGATTAGCGACCCCATGGACTGCAGCCTACCAGGCTCCTCCATCCATGGGATTTTCCAGGCAAGAGTACTGGAGTGGGGTGCCATTATCTTCTCCAAGCAATTGTGGAGACTGCAGAAATACAGAAAACATTTGCTGTAATTGATACTTGGAGATTGTGACCTTGTAAAACTCTATAAACATATGCCTGCATGAGAACACACAAAATTAAAATAATTGGGTGAGGGTTGAGGAGTTGTGATTTTCCTTTTAAAAATATTCTTTAATATACACAATTATCATTCAGTTTATAAAATGAGCATTCTAGAGAAAATCTGCTGAGGATGCTGACGCTTAAGCAGCACGCCCACACCGTTCCTGCCCACTGCCCTCATTCTGCCTGCTGGGACTTTGAAGGGTTCCACTCAGGGGGCTTGGACCAGCTTCCCCTGGCAGAAAGAACCAACCCAGGCTGGAAGAGGGAATTTCACAGGGACAAAGCCCTGGCTCACCCGGGGAGCTTTCCACACAGCACAGGCAGCTGGCTGCCTCTTCACACTGAGCACACTTCTGGCTGAGGCAGCGAGCTGGCACAATGTTTCCTCCTATGGAACCCGAGCGAGAGTCAGGCCTGAGCGACAGTAACATGGACAAACTGCTTCTGAGGCTTAGATGGGAGCCAAAGGGGCTTAGCACGAGGCGCACTGAACATATACATGTCCTTGGAGAGAGGTGGGTCCATCATTGCAGGCAGGACCAGAGGTCTGAGCATCTAAGGAGAAGCAGGACCAGAGGGCTGAGCATCTACGGAGAAGCAGGACATCAAGGCCAGTACCCATTGCAGGCAATGAAGCCCCAGAGGCCAGGCAGATGGCGGCGTGTAGCTCAATGTGGCTTTTCGAAGAGGTATTCAAGATCTGGGGCCCGCAGTCGCTGCTCTTTGTTTTTGTTCTTAGCAAAGTCTCTCAACAGGGCCATGACTTCATTTTCAAATATTTCTGGGGCTGGTTTTGCTTCTGTAAGGATGAGCAAAAAGAATTACGTTGGTCAGTCAACTGTCAGATGTATAAGGATCTTTTTTTTAAAAAAAAAAATTTATTTATTTGAACACATGAGGTCTTAGTTGCAGCACACAGGATCTTCAATCTTTGTTTTGGCAGGTGAGATCCAGTTCCCCAACCAGGGATCGAATCCATGCCCCCTGCACGGGGAGCAGGGAGACTTAGTCATTGGACCACGAGGAAAATCCCGATAGTATAAGGACCTTAAAACTTGAAACTCTGGCTTGGCCTAAAACCACAGTGGGTACACAGAGCAGCTGCATTCTTTCTCTGGATATACACGCAGCCTGCACCACAGGCTGGCAACCCACGGCAGCCAATATCTGTAAAGAGCGTTACCGGAACAGCTGCTCTCACCTGTTTACATATTGTCCGTGGCTGCCTTTGTGCAGGGCAGCCTGCACGGCAGGGCTGAGCAGTTGCCACAGAGACCATATGGCCGCAAGACGACAGCATTTATCATCTGGCCCAGCGTTTATTATTTGGACAAGCACAGCTGACCCCTGGCCCGTCCAGCCTTGGCTGTTCTGTTTTGCTTTGCATTCAGTACTTCAGTTGTTTTTGGAATACTGTGTTTTTCCTTCTAGTCTGTTAATTTCCTGAGGCAAAAGTCCTTGGATGTTAAGTGATAGCAACTGATAACTCCAGTAAACTTAAAACATAAAAGAATTCACTGGAAGGCTATAACAGAGGCCCATAAAAGTGACATGAACCTGCAGAACCAGATTTGGATGGAGGCAACAAAGGCACCAAGAGCAGAGAGAAGAGGATGCCAGCCTCAGGGCAGCAGGAGTCTGGCGGATGCTGCACACCTCTGACCTTTCTTTCCATCCCCGAGGCTCTCACTTAAGCAAAGCCTCCCAAACAAAGCCTCCCACTGGGAAAGCTTGGGTACTAAGCTTTGGAATTACCCTCCTAGCAACACTAAACACTACGTGAGGAGAGGGCATTCCTCAAAACAAAGTCTGATTTTCCCTCATTTGGCACACAGCTGGCATCTGGTGGGCCTGGCGTCTTTTGTTTTGTGTGACAATCAGAGTAAGATTGCGGCGATTTCAGTTTCCCCCTAGAATGCTGAAAACTGGACAGAATACCCCATTCATCCCAACAAGAAAAAGTCAGATAAACTAGAAACATCATAACTTTTTTGAAGTCATTAGAGAGCTGAGGTCACAGGCACCCAAAGAAAATAAAACAAGCAAAGAAAGGCCCCTCAAAGGAGAAATTGGACATGAACACACATGCTCACTTGAGACAGGGCACAGGAGGAAGGGGCAATGGGCACCATGCAAACAGGCAAGTGTAGCTGGAGTTGCTCAGCAGCCGCTGAAAGCCCCGTGTAGGGGAGCACAAGTGTAGAGCCTCTGGGAGCCCCAGACACGAGGGGAATCTGCCCCAGCGGGCAGGCTCTTCTCAGCAACCCCTCACTGAGCATGCTCACGAGGAAGACAGGGTCCAGAGCAGGAGGCTGCAGAAAGCCTCCTTCAGCAATGGAGGCCAGGAGTAGGGGAGCAGAAAAACACTGCCTCCACTCCCCGCCAAAAGCATAAACCCCAGTCTAGTCCTTCTTCTCTACAGAACAAAAGTTTCAAGGGTCTGGGAATAGGTCAGTGAATCCTGTCTCTTGGAGGGCCCATGTGAGGACCCACTTGGGCTAGTGGGGGAAAAATAAAAGAAAAAAAATCCTCTACCCCTGTGGGACCAGGATCACTGAAAAAGACCCTCCACCATGACTCAGGGTCACAGGGCCAGAAGTTGGACCAGAACAACAGAGAACACCCTCCCAATGTCCTGTCCCCAAACTAACAAGCACCATCTGGAAATCAGTAGGTGTCTACCGCTGGGGGAGGGCAACACCACAGACAGCCCTTTTGAGGCACAGAAATACAGGAAAGTGCACCTGGTAAGACGTGCTTCCCTGGTGGCTCAGTGGTAAAGAATCCACCTGCCAGCGCAGAAGACATGGGTTCAATACCTGGGTCGGAAAGATGCCTGGAGAAAGAAGTGGTAACCCACTCCAGTATTCTTGCCTGGGAAATGTCATGGACAGAGGAGTCTGGTGGGTTACAGTCCACCGGGTCTAAAGAGTCAGACACGACTGAGCACACATGTATGCACATATACTGTAAACCCTAGGGCAATCACTAAAAAAATTATAAAGAGATGTAAGAAACCAATGGTGGAGACAAAATGAAATTTTAAATACTCAAAACCCACAGAAGTAGAGGGAGAAAAGAACAAAAAACAGACGGTAGAAATAGAAAAAAACAAAAAAAAAGATGGTAAGTTTTAATTCAATCGCATTGGTAGTTATATGCAAATGGCCAAAACACAGCAATGAAAAAACATAAGATCAGATTAAAAAGAATGACAATATAGGCTATCTATAAGAAGCTCAACTTCAATATAAAGACAAGGATCCATTAAAAGACTTCCAGGTTGGCCCTGAATATTTCCCACTCCCGAGTGTACAAGCCCTGTGGAAGCTAAGTGGAATTATGGTGTATAATTTCTTGAGAAGGGTCCATTAAAAAATGGAGCGTGCTCTCTTACTCTTTTTCCCTGGCTGAAATACAGACATGACAGATAGAGCCTTGGCAGCCATCTTGAGGTCATGAGGTAGCCAACACAGAGGAGAGTGAAGGAACAAGAGGAATCTGGCCGTAATGACTCTGAAACCCCTCTGTGCGTTCTGGAGGGCCTAACTCTGAACTTGTTATGAGAAAGAAAAACACAGTTCTGTCTTCCTTAAGCCATTGTTGTTTGGGGGTTCTTTTACTCACAGCCAAAACTAACCCTGACTATACACAGTGAGAACTCACTCCTCACAAAGCTGGTGTCAAGAGAGAGACTCCCAAGGACTTTATGCTAGGCAGCCAGAACTGTCTCGTTCCACTTCATTCCTGCCCTGGTTTTTCTTCAGCTTTCCCTTTGATGCTAGGAGTTTTCCATACAATTTCACTAAGTTCTCTTTTTGCTTAAGTTAGACGGAATCAGTTTCTATTGCTTGCAAACAAAGGACCTTAACTCGTAAGACAAATTTTGTACATTTTGGAAAAATCTGAAGAGAGGTTGGGTTGAGTGTCTACAAAAGAAAAACAAATTCCCCGTGATACCTTTCCAGACTCACATCAGCCCACAACATCCTGTTTTTCACCTTATGCTGCTTATCATGTCTAGTACCTGTAGCCCAGTAGTAAATATCCCAGTCGTTACTGGGTTCATTGATCAGGCGATCGTAGAGGTTCAGCTGCTTCTCTGTCATGTGCTGCAGGTGTTCCTTAGCGAAGAGGCTAGAGCCAAGAAAGAGAAAGAAGTTGAAAAGGCTGTCTCTAGCCAGAGAGAAGCAACCCCCATTCTCCTCTTCCCCTACCTAAGCAGGATGCAGTTTTCCAGCATTCCCCTCTTCCTGCTCTCATAGAGCAGCCGGGCTCGTTTGGTTTCTATGGATTCATCAGTTCGCTCCTGCCACGGAGGCAAAGGGATTTCAATCATATCCTTCTGGGAATCTGTCGGGCTGTCACCTCTATAGCAGCGTCGGCATGATGTCATGCTGAGTGAAGGAGACACTAGGTGGCGCCTTGACAGAGCAAGCATCTGAAACAAAAAAGCCACTTTTTTTCTCGTTTTGGCCAAGGCATGTAAGATCTTAAGCTCCCCAACCACAGACTGAACCCAGGTCCGTCGCAGTGAATCAGCACATAAAGTGAAAGTGTAGTCGCTTAGTCGTGTCCGACTCTTTGTGATCCTATTGACTGCATATAGCCACCAAGCTCCTCAGTCCATGGGATTTTCCAGGCAAGACTACTGGAGTGGATTGCCATTTCCTTCTCCAGGGGATCTTCAGGACCCAGGGATCGAACTTAGGCCTCCGGCACTGAGGGCAGGCCCTTCACCATCTGAGCCACGAGGGCATCCCAACTCAGCACATAAACCAGGTGCAAAATGCATCTCATCTCCTTTAGACTTTAAGAAGTTACGTTGACTTTATAATAAGTATAGGTGGAGTTTAATCTTTAAAAATTGTGAACTACTGTTATACATCTGAAACTTATAAAATATTGTAAATCAACTACACCTCAGTTGAAAAAAAAAGAAGTTATGCTGATACTGTCCCCACTTTACAGCTTAGGAAGCTGAGACTCAGAGAAGTTAAATGACTCACCAAGATCACCTAAACATTAATAACAATTCCTGAGGGTTGGAACCCAACTCTGACTGCAAACATGTTCTTACCAGTGCCTTTCCAGAAAGTCTCCAATGGAAATATTTTCTTCTTCCCTTAAAATTCTCACAATATGGTTTGCATTCTAGTCACCTGCCTGTGTTAAAATCTGAGCATACAGTGATGGCAGGGCCCCTAACTCCCCAAAGTTTCCCAATACAGAGAAGGGCAAAAACAATCAAGATTCAATGAGAAGGCGGTGACGTCAGCAAGATGGTGTTAACAGGAAGCCCCACACTTTCCTTCTCCTGTGGAGACAGCAACTCCCAACTCATGGACCAGTTTCCTTCATGATAAATCCAGAAACCAGCTAAGAGGCTCCTGAACCCTAGGTGAGCAAAAAAAAAGCTGCATCACAGCTAGAAAATTCATGGGCCTCATTCACCATAGTCCCTGCCCCTGGCTCAGCTCAGTGCAACTGGAGAAAATTCTCAGCCACCGGCTTCTCCCTGGGGAGGGAAACAAGAGACTGAAACAGACGTCTAACATGTGGCCTTTCACGGGGAGGCCTGGGTGACTGGTTTCCATCTTGTCTGAATCGAAGTGTGACAGAAAAGGTGCCAAGCTGGGGGCTGCAGAGAACTAGGTGAGGGCTTGGACTAGCACAAGCTTACTTGCCATTGTCCCTACCTGTGGCTCAGCACAAAACTAGCAGAAGAAAACCCTCAATTCTTGGCTTTTCCCTGGGGAGGAAGAGTTGGCATGTGTGTCCAATGTTCCAGCTTTTTGGGTAGCTGCCTGAAAGAAAGTTTTCTTTTTTGCCTGTCTCAGAGCAAACAGGACCTGGTATACTCTAGGTATCGGGGGGGTCTCTGAAAACAAAAAAAGCTGGGTGGCTTGCTGCTGCTCTGAGGACCCATGGTACAGCAGAGGCCAACAGAAAGAAAAAGGAGCATGCATCCCAAACTCCTGCTTTCCAAGGAGATGTACAAGATACTAATTTCCATCTTGGCCAACCTGCATCACTCATGGGACCTGGGATACTCTAGAAGCCTGGAATGGGCTGAGAAGAGCTAGGAAGCTTGCGGCAGCTACAGAGAACCTGCAGTACCATAAACGACACAAGAGGGAGCCAGAGATTATGAGCGCTTGAAAAAAGAAGCCAGAAAATCCCGCTGGTGGGGAATTTACACGCAGAAGTCTAGAGAAGACATTTCCATACAAAAAGTTTGAGAGGCCCCCAGATTCTCTGCCAGGACTGATGGAGAAGATCTTTTCTTGTACAAAGAAAAGACTGGGAGGTGGTTATTTTTTTCAAACACATGGATCTAAGCACAAAGTTCCAAGGTGCATGAAAAACAGCAAAACAAGGCCTAACCAAACATACAAAATAAACTTCCAGCAACCAATCCTGGAAACAGACGTATATAAATTACCTGACAAATAACTCAAAAAAAGTTGTCATCAAGATGTTCAGTGAGCTGAGTGAGCCGAGGAAAACAACGCACAACCAAAATGAGAATACTGATAGGAAAAAAAAAAGTTTTTAAATTTTGAAAAATTCACCACAGAAGTTAAACAGCATACTTGATCAACCAGAAAAAAAATCAGTGAACTCAGTTTACTTGAGACTACTCATTCACAGAGGAAGAAAATGAAACACAAATGAGTGACGTAAGCTTGTGAGACATTACCAACTGACCAATATAAATACTATGGGAGTCCCAGAAGGAGAAAAGAGAGAGGGGCAGGAAGAGTACCTGAAGGAAAAATGGCTCAAAACTTCCCAAACTGGGGGAAAGAAATGGACATCCAAATTGAAGTAGCAGATGACACTATCCTTATGGCAGAAAGTGAAGAGGAACTAAAGAGCCTCTTGATGAAAGTGAAAGAGGAGCGTGAAAAAGCTGGTTTAAAGTTCAACATTCAAAAAACTAAGATCATGGCATCCAGTCCCATCACTTCATGGCAAACAGATGGGGAAACAATAGAAACAGTGACAGACTTCTTTTTGGGCTCCACATTCACTGCAGATGGTGAGTGCAGCCATGAAATTAAGATGCTTGCTCCTTGGAAGAAAAGCTATGACAAACCTAGACAACATATTAAAAAGCAGAGACATTACTTTGCCAACAAAGGTCTGTATAATCAAAGCTATGGTTTTTCCAGTAGTCATGTATGGACATGAGAGTTGGACCATTAAGAAAGCTGAGGGCCAAAGAATTGATGCTTTTGAACTGTGGTATTAGAGAAAACTCTTGAGAGTCCCTTGGACAGCAAGGAGATCCAATCAGTCAATCCTAAAAGAAATCAATCCTGAATATTCATGGAAGGACTAATGCTGAAGCTGAAGCTCACCTGGTGTGAAGAACTGACTATTAGAAAAGACCCTGATGCTGGGAAAGTTTGAAGGCAGCAGGAGAAAGGGCAACAGAGAATAAGATGGTTGGATGGCATCACCGAGTCAATGGACATGAGTTTGAGCAAGCTCCAGGAGCCGGTGATGGACAGGGAAACCTGGCTTGCTGCAGTCCATGTGGTTGCAAAGCGATGGACACTGAGCGACCGAACAAACAAAAAGGAGCCAAAGGACAGTAGATAATAACATAAAAGTATATGAAAGCACAAAGCTCACTGGTAAAAGTAAATTATGCCAAACACAGGCTACTATAACACTGCAATGATGGCAGGTAAATCATGTTTAATTCTGACTTAAAAGTTAAAAGACAAAGACAACTATAAAATATACTGCTGCTGCTAAGTCACTTCAGTCGTGTCCAACTCTGTGCGACCCTATAGACGGCAGCCCACCAGGCTCCCTCGTCCCTGGGATTCTCCAAGCAAGAACAGTGGAGTGGGTTGCCATTCCCTTCTCCAATGCATGAAAGTGAAAAGTGAAAGTGAAGTTGCTCAGTCGTGTCCGACTCTTCGAGACCCCATGGGTTGCAGCCTACCAGGCTCCTCTGTCCATGGGATTTTCCAGGCAAGAGTACTGGAGCGGGGTGCCATTGCCTTCTCCGATAAAATATACTAGTGGATACAAAATAAAATATGTCATTGTAGTATCAGTAACATAAGGTAGGAGGTGTAAAAGAGAAGTTTTCAGATGAGACTGAAGCTATTATCAGCTTAAAATACATTATAAAATGCTTAATGCAAGCCCTATGGTAACCACAAAGGAAACATTTACACACAATAGAAAATGAGAAAGGAATCAAGCATGTCTATAGAAAAATATCAATAAAACACAAAAGATGACAGCGAGAGAGGAAAAGGACACAAAGCTACAAAACAAAACAATGAACAGAATGGCAACTCTGAGTCCTTCCCTATCAGTAATATTTAAATGTAAACAGATTAAACTCCCCAATCAAAAGACACACAGAGACTGAAGGGATTTTTAAACACCCACAAAATCCAACTATATGTCTTACAAGAAACTCATTTTAGATGTAGGCTGAAAATGAAAGTGTGAAACACATTCCACTGCAAATAGAAACCAAAAGAGAGCACAGATGGCCCTACTTTCATTAGACAAAATAAACTTTAAGTCAAAAGTATCAAAAGAGATTTTAAAAGGCCATGAAATAATGATGAAAGGGTCAACTCACCAAAAGGGTACAACAATTATGCATACAATCAACAGCTGAACATCCAAATATATGAAGCAAATATTGACAGATCTGAACGGAGAAATTGCAACACAATAGTTGGGGATTTCAAAAGCCACTTTCAATATGCATAGAACACCCAGACAGAAGATCAATAAATAGAGGACAGGAACAACACTGTAAGCCAAATGGGCCAAAAATACACACACAGAACATTCCACCCAACAGCGGCAGCTGCTGCTAAGTCACTTCAGTCGTGTCCGACACTGTGCGACCCCATAGACGGAAGCCCACCAGGTTCCCCTGTCCCTGGAATTCTCCAGGCAAGAACACCGGAGTGGGTTGCCATTTCCGTCTCCAATGCATAAAAGTGAAAAGCGAAAGTGAAGTTGCTCAGTCGTGGCTGACTCTTAGCGACCCTTTGGACTGCAGCCCACCAGGCTCCTCCAGCCACGGGATTTTCCAGGCAAGAGTACTGGAGTGGGTTGCCATTGCCTTCTCCAATCAGCAGCAGAATACACATTATTTTCAAGCATTCTAAGAACATTCTCCAGGACAGAGAGCATGTTAGGTTACAAGTTTTAACAAAAAAGATCGACAAGGCATCTTTTCTGACCACAACAGAATAAAACTAGAAATCAAGAGCAGAAGGAAAACTGGAAAATTCACAAATAAGTGAAAATTGAAAACACCCTCACTCTTGAACTGGGTCAAAGGAGAAATCAAAGGGGAATCAGAAAATATCTGGAGATAAAAACGCATCACAAAATCATGAACTTGGCAAAGAGCAGTATTAAGAGAAAAATTTACAGTGTTAACAGCCTATATTCAAAACGAAAAAAGATCTTATGAAACCATGTGAAATCACGACACACTAGAGAAGACTTAAAAAGAACAGAGAGGCTTAAAAACAAGAGACAAACGGCGCCCAGAAGCTGTCCGGCCAGTTCCACCTGCAAATAGGTGAAATCTGAATTGGGTCTCTCACGAAGACTGATGGTTCAACATTACGAGACAAGCACACAGCGAGCTCAGGCTAGAGTGAATGTAACCTGAATCTCCTACATTGCAAGATCAACCTCTCCTTGGGTCTGCCCTTGCCTGGGATATATAAGACAGGCAGATGCTTCTCTCGGTCTCCACAACTTCAGAGGAAGACGAGACACAGCTTCCACTCTGGCCTGCCCAGGAGTCTAGAACCCCCCCCGCCCCCCAATTCTCCTCACCCGCGCAAGAGCCGGGAACACAGCGACCACCGCCATTTTTCCCGACCCGCATCAAACGCCTACAGCCCGGCCTCTTCCGGATACTTAGGAACACCAGGGCCTCCGACAGCTGCGCCGAAGACTCGAGCAGGAAGATGCGTCCCTGTCTCTTATACACATCTCATATTAAAAAGCAGAGACATCACTTTGCTGACAAAGGTCCATATAGTCAAAGCTGTGGTTTTTCCAGCAGCCATGTATAGGTGTGAGAGTCAGACCATAAAGAGGACTGAGCGCTGAAGAATTGATGCTTTTGAACTGTGAGAAGACTCTTGAGAGTCCCTTGCACAGTAAGGAGATCAAACCAGTCAATCTTAAAGGAAATCAGTCCTGAATATTCATTGGAAGNGAGCAGAGACATTACTTTGCCGACTAAGGTCCGTCTAGTCAAGGCTATGGTTTTTCCTGTGGTCATGTATGGATGTGAGAGTTGGACTGTGAAGAAGGCTGAGCACCGAAGAATTGATGCTTTTGAACTGTGGTGTTGGAGAAGACTCTTGAGAGTCCCTTGGACTGCAAGGAGATCCAACCAGTCCATTCTGAAGGAGATCAACCCTGGGATTTCTTTGGAAGGAATGATGCTGAAGCTAAAACTCCAGTACTTTGGCCACCTCATGCGAAAAGTTGACTCATCGGAAAAGACTCTGATGCTGGGAGAGATTGGGGGCAGGAGGAGAAGGGGACGACCGAGGATGAGATGGCTGGATGACATCACAGACTCAATAGACATGAGTCTGAGTGAACTCCGAGAGATGGTGATGAACAGGGAGGCCTGGCATGCTGTGATTCATGGGGTCACAAAGAGTCAGACATGACTGAGTGACTGAAGTGAATGTTACAATCACAAAGACTTTCTAGAATATATTAGCTCACATTTGCCTACTTCTGTGATTCCTGTTGAAATCAGAGAGTGGATCGCAACAGTTGAAAGTGTTATTGTGTAATGTCTTGCACATTAGTTGCAATTGGTTGTCCAAATGAAGTTTAAAAATCTTTAAATCGCACTTCATCATTTTCCCTAGGGGAGAATGGAACATAATTTCAATAAATAATAATTATCTTGATGCCTATCCTCAAATTCTGGTTTACATGGGATAAAATGTAGACTCTGTACCCCAAAAAATGCCTGCTAGAATGAAAAGCTGTGCTGAGAGCCTATGAATGTGGACCTGTCTGATAGACTAAGTTCACTGATAGAGTAGATAAGAACAACTATTTTAAACCCATTTTCTATTTAACCCAGTTGTTTGGAACTTTGAAGTGTTTATCTCCAAATCTCGGGTTTCATGCCTTTTTTCCATGCCTTCATTGTTCATATGTGTAATAACTAATTTTTGCACAAGGATTTTATTAGATAAAAGAAGAGGTTAAGTGTGAGATGCTATTGTTTTTTTAGTCACTAAGGCTAAGTCATGTCTCATTCTTTGAGACTCCATGGACTGTATGAATAATATAGATTTACTGATATATATCAATTCTCATAAAATCATTTCAAAATAAAGTATGAAATAAATATTACAGTGGAGAAAAGGAAAGCATAATACCACAATACTTTTAATTATATAAAAGTAGATTTTCTACAAAAGGAAAATAACCTAATCAACTTCTTGATCTGTCACAGAAATTAATAATAACATTACAATCCCTGTGTTCTTAACTCACCATTTAGTTTTAATATAAATCATTAACAACTAAAAGAGGAAATATTTAAAGATGGTATTCAAATTCAGAAAATATCTAATCTATGAACTAAAATTTTCACTTGAAAGTAAAGATGTTACACCCCAGGACTCACAGTTTTATATTTTTTCACAAATAAAATTCCAAATGTTCACACTGAAATGACAGAATTGAATTAGCTCAGGTAGTTTCTTGATCTTACAATCACTTTGCTATCATTTTAATTTCCAAGCTGTTATTTAGACACAGGAGTATGAGCAGAATCAAAGGGTGAGCATGATCTCAGCTCAGTGCAAGCATGGACAACTCTGAGACAAAACGGACTTCCTCCTGAAATGGACACGTGTAGCTGATTCTGGGCATGTTCTGAGCTGACTGGATAACCAAGAGCTGTATGACTGTGTGTTGCATTAACCTCCATGTGGAATATAATGTTTGCTAAAAGATACATAATTAGTATTGACTGAAACCACACAATTAAAAGTTGCTTACTACTTGAAAGTTATGACAAACCTAGACAGCATATTAAAAAGCAGAGACATCACTTTGCTGACAAAGGTCCATATAGTCAAAGCTGTGGTTTTTCCAGCAGCCATGTATAGGTGTGAGAGTCAGACCATAAAGAGGACTGAGCGCTGAAGAATTGATGCTTTTGAACTGTGAGAAGACTCTTGAGAGTCCCTTGCACAGTAAGGAGATCAAACCAGTCAATCTTAAAGGAAATCAGTCCTGAATATTCATTGGAAGGACTGATGCGGAAGCTCCAATACTTTGGCCACCTGATGTGAAGAGCCAACTCATTGGAAAAGACCCTGATGCTGGGAAAGATTGAAGGCAGGAGGACAAGGGGACGACAGAGGATGAGATGGTTGGATGACATCATTGATTTAATGGACATGAGTCTGAGCAAACTCCAGGAGATAGTGAAAGACAGAGGAGATTGGCATGCTGGAGTCCATGGGGTCACAGAGTCGGACACAACTTAGCGACTGAAAAACAACAGCAACAATATAAAGCTTACATGCGTACTACTAAAACTCAAAGTAATCCTAGTGATTAGAACTTAAACCCTAAAAAGGCGGAATTCCATGTCACCCTCTGGAGAAATATTTTATCACAGACATTAATTAGAATTGTGAGTACATGATGATAAAAAAAGCAGGCTAAATTTAGCTAGTTGTATTATTGTTCTTAAATTCTCTACAAATAAGGCAACATGTAAATTCTGGGGCAGTCGCTGCCACCACCCTAATTTTGAAACACCGCCAGTGGTTAATGCTGATTTTAGGTCCTTTTTTAGATCTAGGAAATCTTTTCTACCAAATCAAAGATTTCCCACTGTGTTTTCTCCTAGAAGCCTTACAGCTTTTACTTTTAAACTGAGATCTATAATCCATTTCAAATTATTTTTTGCGTTATAATGTAACAGTTAAAGTCCATTTTTTCCCATGTTACTATTCAGTCGTTTCAGCACCATTGGTTGAAGAAAGACAAAACGCTCAGCATGGCATATGTTGGAACTTCTGTCAGAAATCAATCAAGTGGGTCCATTTGTGGACACAATTGATTAACATTATTTTTCTTACTGATCTACATGATATTTTTCTCCTTTATTCTGTTATTTTGGTGAATTTTATCAAGCTTTCAAATGCTGAACAAATGTCGCATTCCTGAATACATTCGACTTGGCTATAAATTCTTATTCTTTTTTTTTTTTTTAATGTCTCTGGACTCATTTTGCTAGTATTTGTTGGTTGAGGATCTTGGCAAAAATCTGTTCTTGGCAGATATTAGTCTTCAATTTTCTTTTCTTATAACCTCATTCTTCTGATGTGTTATCAGGATTATACTCTTCATTTCTTCCTTCTCTAGATTCTGAAAGAATTTATGTAAGTCTCATATTATTTCATTTTTAAATGCTGATAGAATTCATCCATGGAATCACCTGGGTCTGCAGTTATTTTTGTGGGAAGGTTTGGTGATGAGTTTTAGTTCTCCATGGATAGAGAACTATTTGAATCTCTTTCTTTTTTCTCTAATGTCAGGAAGTCATGTTTTCCTTTTTTTAAAGAAAAGATTATTTTATTTTAATTTTTATGCTAAAGAGTATAGCTGATTCACAATGTTCTGTGTGTTGTCGGTGTACAGCAACATACACATGTATCTATTCTTTCTCAGATTCTGTTCCCATATGAATTATTACCGAGTGTTGAATAGAGTTCCCTGTGCCATACAGTAGGTCCTTACTGGTTATCATTATATATCGCAGTGTGTACATGTCAACCCCAAACTTGTGTTCTACAAAAAACCACGCAGACCTGTGAGACCCTTCCTCTGTGTAGCTTCTCAGCTCCCAGTCGTCATGGGCAGCTTCCACCCACATCAGAGTCTCTGTTCTCTGACCTCCGCCTCTGTGATCTCAGTGAGACCACCCTGCTGTTCTTGGACTCCAGCGTGCAGTCCTGTTCTCGATAGACTGTCCTTGGTCAGAGCACCATGCATCCCCAGGGACCAGTGTCCCTTCTTACAGGAACCTCTTCTCGTCCTCTCTGTCGTCTGATGCCTGAAGCAGTCATTTCTTATGTTTCCCCTGATTTTACAGTTGCTTATGGGGGAGTCTTAGTCTCATACAGATGAATCCATCTAAAAACAGAAGTGTCCTGCATCTCAGGCTGGGCACGTCCTGCCAATATGACAAGGATTCCAATGTTTTTCTCATTGGTATTCAGGACACCTGTTGTCCCATGTCTCCCCTTTCCCAAAATGTTGCCATCGCCATTTCAATCCTATCCAAAATATTTTTATTGCAGAAAAAATAAATTATAAATCCCCTGTTTTGTATGAAAGCATCTCTGAAGTCTGTTTTCAACATACCTTTATGTACATAATGAACTCTGCTATCCTGCTCAGACTTGACCACCAGCAAGCCGTGTCTAATGACGATTTTCTGAACCAGGCATCGTCTAGCTTCCTACCTTCAACAGTCCAGCCAGTGCATGTCCAGTCATGTCTGATTCTTTGTGATCCCATGGACTGTAGCCCACCAAGGCTCCTCTGTCCATGGGATTTCCCAGGCAAGAATACTGGAGCAGGTTGCCGTTTCCTTCTCTGGATCTTCCGGATCCAGGGATTGAACTCACATCTCTGGTTTCTTGTGAGTTGGCAGGCGGGTCTTTACCACTCCACCACCTGGGAAGCCCCACCTCCATCAGTACCACATCCTAAAATACTCTTTCTTCCTTCTTTATTACCATAAGTAACTTTGCCAATTTTCAAAACCCTACTTAATAACCTAGTTAATATCCTATTAATACCTCCTCAAGAATTGCTAAATACCCACTAGTACATTTCCACAGAACGTGTACTGATGTTATATTAATATTCCTTTTTTTATTCGTTAGGGCTTTCCTGATGGCTCAATTGGTGAAAGAATCCGCCTGCAACATGGGAGACCTGGGTTCGATCCCTAGGTTGGGAAGAGCCCCTGGAGGAGGGCATGGCAACCTACGCCAGTATTCTTGCCTGGAGAATCCCATGGACAGAGGAGCCTGGTGGGCTACAGTCCATTGGGTCGCAAACTTGCCAGATGGACACGCTTCTCTTTCAAGAATATGATAAAAGCTCATGGAGGACGGAAGTACAGAGGCTCTGTATTTGGTTTTCCTAACTAAAAAGCACCTTCTCTGTTAGGTAACGGATTGGGTACTGATGTAACAGATATACCCTCAAACTTCAGAAGCTTCACATCATTTATGCTTATTTCTCATTTACAAATATCTCAAGCAGGAATTCTAATGATTTAGGCAGCTCTCCTCCAAGTGCCAATTGAGAGGGCCAGTCAGGAAGATCCCTTGGATGAGGAAACCACGACCCAACCCAGTATTCTTGCCTGGGAAACCCTATGGACCAGGGAGCCTGGCAAGCTGTTGTCCATGGGGTTGCAAAGAGTCAGACATGACTGAGTACACGCACGCATTCAGAGATGAGTCAGAATAAGCAGGTAAGTCGGATGTGGCAGAGGTGATGCTGTGTGACCTCTTAGGACAGCTTAGGATGGGTGACTCACCCTTTGCCCAGCCCTGTCTCAGGACACGTGCTTTGGGAGTGCTGAGCCGACATGGAAGCAGCGTGGCTACCCTGACGACACGTGACAGAAGGCTTACATGGACAGGACACGTGGGAAGCTCACGTGTTCTCGCCAGCAGCTGTTCGTGCCCCCTCCCACCTGCCAGACGGGTGAGTGAGCCTTCAGCGGATCTGGGTTCTGGGCTTGGAGCAGCCCGGCTGAAGCTGGGTGGAGCAGAGATGAGCCTTTTCGCATGTGTCCTGCCTGAAACCCTGACTCCCGACCATCATGCAGGGTTAATTTATGCCACTAAGTTTTGTGGCAACTTGTTAGGCAGTCATATTACTTGGAATATATTTTTGTACTAGGAGTAGAAAACTGCCGTAACACAACTGAAAATGTGTCACTTTGAGGCCACAAGAGATGTGCAAAAAGCTGGAAAGACCTGGAAAAAAATGTTAGAGAAATTTTCAAGGGATGCAAAAAGCTGTTAGTTAATGTTTGATGGTCCTTAAGAAAGCTGCTAGTGAAGAATAAAGGTAAATGAGGAAAAGGGAAGCTTTGAGGAAGCTGAAGGGAAGCTTGATATACAGTGGCAAAAGATTGGCTAACACTGTTACCAGAGGTTACCGGGAAAATAAAGAAAATAAAAAGATCCCTAAGGGATAGGATGCTCAGTTGACATCCAACAGAGGACTGAAGGAGCTACCTGGCTGCTGCTTGCTGCTTACTGTACAGTGTGGAGGAAAAAGGTAAACTGAGGGAAGAGCTTTAAACTGTAAAATATCATTATTAATCTCTGAGATTTGGAAATTATGAAGAGGCTTCTGAGTAGAGATCAAATCCAAAATGTGGCCGTAAGATCTTTTATGGAGAAATATTTACAGATGTGTCTCTGTATAATATTAACAGGCAAGACACGTGCAATCCGTATCTTTGTTTTCATCTCGGCAGGGTCCAATACTGCATCTCAGATGTGATAGCGTTAAAAACAAATTGTTCCTTTTTCAGCTGTGTTATCCACAGCACCATTTGTCCATCAATGCTTGTCAATCACTGGTTTCCATTGAAGTACCAAGGAAAGAGCACAGAAGCGAAGACATAAATCAACCAGCTCTTAGTCACAGCAATTCTCCTCCTTTTTCAACCACCACTCACCAAGCACAAGCTAATATGAAGCTGTGGGGCAAGAGGACAAACACCTGCTTAACAGTCTTTTCTACTGACACTGACAGTCAATTCCGTATTTAAGAAAACACCCACACTAAGATGATGCAGTGATGAGACCTGCACATAACTCCACTGGGGATTATCATAATCATTATTTCATTTGGGAAGTACATAGTAATAGCTTTGGAGACTTTAACAGAAAACACGAAATGGGCATCTTGTATTTCTATCATTATGATGATATTGATTAAAGTGGCCCAGGAAACATGAATACTTAATAAGGGCAAGACACTGAGCTTTACTCTTCAGTGCTTACGCAACTCACTGGTTATTTAGAATGAGGAGTGAAAATTAATTTTGTGAGAGTAAAACAATAAACTGTAAAGAATTCAGAGAAAAACTTACTTCGTTTCTTACCGGTCAGGCATGATATTAAGTGAAGTCGCTCAGTCGTGTCTGACTCTTTGTGATCCCACGGACTGTAGCCCACTAGGCTCCTCCGTCAGTGGGATTCTCCAGGCAGGAGTACTAGAGTGGTTTGCCATTTCCTCCTCCAGGGGATCTTCCTGACCCAGAGATCGAACCCAGGTTTCCTGTATTAGAGGCAGACGCTTTAACCTCTGAGCCACCAGAGAAGCCTAACATTTAGGCTGGAAAGAAAAATCTTATGTAAACCTTGCTCTCAGGAAACACATGGAGAAGCAGGAGTGCGATGTATCTGAGGGCAAACTCATGATTACCAAGTTTTGTTTTGTTTTTTTCTTAACCTTATTTTTAACTTGATTTTATCACCTCTGAGATTAGATGCTTATTTTCAGGATGGAGTTGCTGTTCAGTCACTCAGTCATGTTCGAATCTTTGCGACCCCATGGACTGCAGCATGCGAGGCCTCCCTGTCCATCACCAACTCCCGGAGCTTGCTCAAACTCATGTCCACTGAGTCAATGATGCCAGCCAACCATCTCATCCTCTGTCGCCTCTTTCTCCTCCCACCTTCAATCTTTTCCAGCATCAGGGTCTTTTCAAATGAGACAGTTCTTCGCATCAGATGGCCAAAGTATTGAAGTTTCAGCTTCAGCATCAGTCCTTCCAATGAATATTCGGGACTGATTTCAGGATAGAGAGTGAATACTATAACTTTGTATTTCAACTACCTTAAAGGGTTGGTTGTGTGCACTCAGTAACTGAATAGTAAGCGAAGGAAAAATTACGTAAATGAATACTCAGAGTGAGGAAAAACCTGTGGGNTGCTTGGGGCCTCGGCAGGTGCGGCGGGCTGGGCCTGCGGGCTTCGCCGCGGTCGTTCTTCGCAGCGCCATCCGAGGGCCCGTAGGAGCAGAGGCCTGGACTTCCTCGTCGCGCCACGGGCAGCTGCGGCGCAGCTCCGGTCGGGCCCGAGGGTGATGGGCAGCGAGCCCCGCGAGCCCCGGTGGCCTGGGAGAGCGAGGGGCGGCGCGAGGCCGGGGGCGGGGCGGAGCGGGTGGGGCCGAGCTCGGACTGCCGGGATGCTGCGTCTCTGGAGACGGGAGGTTGGCAACCAGCGCCCTCCTTCCAGCCCGGGACCCTTCTGCCTTGTAACTCTTGCTTCTTTCTGGATACCGCAGTGGCACCTTTCTTGCCTTGTCCTTCTCCGGGCGCGAGATCTTCCTTCCGAAGCCATGTCAGAAGGAGTTGACTTGATTGATATATACGCTGACGAGGAATTCAATCAGGTGAGGAATCCTCAGGAGCAGTGGGATTTTCCTGTATCAGCCGAGGAATCTCTTGCAGCAAACTTGCAGGGGTCCCAAGTTCTGTCAGTGGTTGAAGATTTGCTCGGCCTGAACACACGTCTGTCAGATCTAAAATCTTCCCTCTAGTGCAGACTTTCAAGACCTATGCCTATTCCGCTTTATGTCAACTAAAGCCTCCAGGCTTAATTTTAAAAGCTTTAATTTAGGAGCAAATAAAAATTAGGTTTAATAGAGTGGTTTATCTACCTGTGGAACTTGATCCTCCAGTAAGCCAAAGTTGAACTCAGTCTCCGGGAAGACTACTACTGCTAAGTCGCTACAGTCGTGTCCGACTCTGTGCGGCCCCATAGACGGCAGCCCACCAGGTTCCCCCGTCCCTGAGATTCTCCAGGCAAGAACACTGGAGTGGGTTGCCATTTCCTTCTCCAGTGCATGAAAGTGAAAAGTGAAAGTGAAGTCGCTCAGTCGTGTCTGACTCTTTGCGACCCCATGGACTGCAGCCTACCAGGCTCCTCCGTCCATGCGATTTTCCAGGCAAGAGTGCTGGAGTGGGGTGCCATTGCCTTCTCCGACTAGCCACATTTAAAAATCAGAATTAGGTGTTCTGTAGCATTCACGAAGACAATATTGATATGTGTTCCTTTGAGAGTCTTTCAAATTGCAGCTTGAGAAATATAGTACCCCTTTGCTTCAAAAGGCAGTGCAAGTATGAAAGATAACTTTAACGTTTACTGTCAGTTGTTTTCCAGTTTTCAGCCTTCCTTGTTTCAGAAGTAGGTTGACTCTGGTCTTAAGAAGTCCATAGGCTTTTTAATGTTAGTTTTTTAGTAATAACTTTTATTGATAATGTAATTGGTGGGAGGAGGTAAAGGTATTGGACAAATCAGTTCAGAAGCAGATAGAGACCCACTCACATACTCTTTGAGTTCAGTTTGTTGATCTCTTTATGATATGTCAAGAAAATTATACAGTGATCTCCCTTGAAACAATCATCTCATATACAGGTCAGTTCAGAAAAGATCTCAAGAATGTTCCAAAGTCTGTATTTAAAACTTAATATCCTGCTTGGATTATTTTCAGCACTATTCTACTTGAGTAACCTGGTTTTTCCCGTTTTCATCTTTCAATGGCTATATGTAAGGGCCTATAAAGAGGATTTAAAAAACAAAACCAGGCTAGAAGAGGAAAGCAGAGAAGGCAATGACAGCCCACTCCAGTACTCTTGCCTGGAAAATCCCATGGATGGAGGAGCCTGGTAGGCTCCAGTCCATGGGGTCACTAAGTCAGACACAACTGAACGACCTCACTTTCACTTTTCACTTTCATGCATTGGAGAAGGAAATGGCAACCCACTCCAGGGTTCTTGCCTGGAGAATCCCAGGGATGGGGGAGCCTGGCGGGCTGCCGTTTATGGGGTTGCACAGAATCAGACACGACTGCAGTGACTTAGTAGCCGTAGCAGAAAAGGAAAGTGCTCTGGACCCTGATTTTTTTTTTTTTTTTAACTTTTTATTTTGTACTGTGGTATGGCCTATTAACAATGTTGTGATAGAAAAGGGACTCAGCCACACATGTATCTGTTCTCTGCCAAACTTCACTCATATTCAGGCTGCCATAAAATATTGAGCAGAGTTCCATGTGCTATACAGTATGGACCCTGATTTTGATGTGAAGCAGCAGACGAGGTTTATATATGCCATTGTGTGCCGTTTCTTTCACTTGGCAAAAGTAGATCATTTTCCCATGTCTTCTCAGGCAAACTGCAGTGGCTGCTGATTAACTTAAATACATGAAAATCTTTCTTTAAATTTCAAATAAGTCAATTATTTATGGATAAAAAGAAAGAGTATATTTAGTTACCATTTGCTTTCCTGAATTTTTCATATTACTTTGAATTAAGACTCTTACTGCTTTTTACGTTGTTCTTTTAAATATAAGATAACAAGAAAAAAAGTCTTTAATTCTTTTCTATTGTTAATTTTAAAAACCTCGTTTCCCCTTAATTTCATTATCTGTGGTTGACAACAGTGCCGCTGCTGATTTACTCTGGGAAATGGGTAGAACAGGGTCCTTGACCACAGATCTAGCCACATGTGGTCTGAGAAGTGAGATTTCATAATTTCTTAAGTAGTATAGCTTGTCAGTCATAGACAAGACAGGTCTCATCCACTGAGTTGTTGGTCTCAACAATTTGATCTCTGGTCTCCTCAGTTAAACAGAACTTTTTTTGTGTGAAATCAAGTAGATACTTATACTGAAACGACAATTTGGTACTTGGTTAAGTTGAAGAAAGTATAGATTTTAAATTTCTTATGTCCTGGGAAAGGTCAGGAAAGGGTGCTTTTTCCCCCCACAAATGAGTTAATTTTTAGCATAGCTGGTTTTAGTAGAATTTGGAAGCTTTGGAAAAGTGGTAAAAGCTCTGTTTGACTGGGATTGTAGAAGTAAGCTGAGATTGAAGGCCAACAGTACAGATTGTGTTTTAGAATGTTATAGGAATGTTACTAATTCACCCCAACTTACCCCTGCACAAGAACCTTGTCATGTGAACTTTGCTCCCCAGGGAGCAAAGCACTGTTCCTAGATGGAACCCTGTGGTGCTGACTCCAGATAGGTTACAGTATGTACTGCAAAAGCGTCTTTTGCAGAGCTACTTCCCTCCTGTTACAGAGGGAACCTCGGAATTCATAGGGTCTCTCTTGGGCTGAGGAAAACAACTCAGAAAGTGACTGAAAGCTGCCATCCCTGCTGAGTGTTTCGTCTCTTTTCTGTTTCTCAGGCTGAGACGGGTGCTTTGCACAGTATGCTCAGTTTCCTCAGCAAATAGTTACTGAGCCACTTCTGTTTGCTAGGCATCATATTAAAACTAGTGAGATAAAAGGGGAAAGATGGATTTGTGTGCTCAAGAGGTTCCATTCTTGGTGGTCGACAGCAACGGACCATGATAGGGAAGGAGAGTGAGGTGAGAATTGTGGAAATAGTAATCACAAAGCCAAGAGCATTGAGCTTTGGTTACAGTTATAAGAAAATTAACTCACATAGGTTGCTTTGAGAAAAAGCTTTATTACTGTGTCTTCCCTGGTGGCTCAAACAGTAAAGAATCTGCCTGCAAGGTAGGAGGCCTGGGTTCGATCCCTGGGTCAGAAGATCCCCTGGAGAAGGGAGTGGAAACCCACTCTAGTATTGTTGCCTGGAGAATTCCATGCACAGAGGAGCCTGGCCGGCTGGAATTCATGGTGTCACAAAAGAGTCGGACACAACTGAGTGACTAACGCTTTAGATATCAGGCAAGGGCTGGCAAGTAGGAACATTGAGCATTCAGGTGGGGAAATTCTTATTTAAATTCAAACATCGTGCAAGTTCTCTTTTGTAAATCAAGNTGTACTGTGGTATGGCCTATTAACAATGTTATGATAGAAAAGGGACTCAGCCACACATGTATCTGTTCTCTGCCAAACTTCACTCATATTCAGGCTGCCATAAAATATTGAGCAGAGTTCCATGTGCTATACAGTATGGACCCTGATTTTGATGTGAAGCAGCAGACGAGGTTTATATATGCCATTGTGTGCCGTTTCTTTCACTTGGCAAAAGTAGATCATTTTCCCATGTCTTCTCAGGCAAACTGCAGTGGCTGCTGATTAACTTAAATACATGAAAATCTTTCTTTAAATTTCAAATAAGTCAATTATTTATGGATAAAAAGAAAGAGTATATTTAGTTACCATTTGCTTTCCTGAATTTTTCATATTACTTTGAATTAAGACTCTTACTGCTTTTTACGTTGTTCTTTTAAATATAAGATAACAAGAAAAAAAGTCTTTAATTCTTTTCTATTGTTAATTTTAAAAACCTCGTTTCCCCTTAATTTCATTATCTGTGGTTGACAACAGTGCCGCTGCTGATTTACTCTGGGAAATGGGTAGAACAGGGTCCTTGACCACAGATCTAGCCACATGTGGTCTGAGAAGTGAGATTTCATAATTTCTTAAGTAGTATAGCTTGTCAGTCATAGACAAGACAGGTCTCATCCACTGAGTTGTTGGTCTCAACAATTTGATCTCTGGTCTCCTCAGTTAAACAGAACTTTTTTTGTGTGAAATCAAGTAGATACTTATACTGAAACGACAATTTGGTACTTGGTTAAGTTGAAGAAAGTATAGATTTTAAATTTCTTATGTCCTGGGAAAGGTCAGGAAAGGGTGCTTTTTCCCCCCACAAATGAGTTAATTTTTAGCATAGCTGGTTTTAGTAGAATTTGGAAGCTTTGGAAAAGTGGTAAAAGCTCTGTTTGACTGGGATTGTAGAAGTAAGCTGAGATTGAAGGCCAACAGTACAGATTGTGTTTTAGAATGTTATAGGAATGTTACTAATTCACCCCAACTTACCCCTGCACAAGAACCTTGTCATGTGAACTTTGCTCCCCAGGGAGCAAAGCACTGTTCCTAGATGGAACCCTGTGGTGCTGACTCCAGATAGGTTACAGTATGTACTGCAAAAGCGTCTTTTGCAGAGCTACTTCCCTCCTGTTACAGAGGGAACCTCGGAATTCATAGGGTCTCTCTTGGGCTGAGGAAAACAACTCAGAAAGTGACTGAAAGCTGCCATCCCTGCTGAGTGTTTCGTCTCTTTTCTGTTTCTCAGGCTGAGACGGGTGCTTTGCACAGTATGCTCAGTTTCCTCAGCAAATAGTTACTGAGCCACTTCTGTTTGCTAGGCATCATATTAAAACTAGTGAGATAAAAGGGGAAAGATGGATTTGTGTGCTCAAGAGGTTCCATTCTTGGTGGTCGACAGCAACGGACCATGATAGGGAAGGAGAGTGAGGTGAGAATTGTGGAAATAGTAATCACAAAGCCAAGAGCATTGAGCTTTGGTTACAGTTATAAGAAAATTAACTCACATAGGTTGCTTTGAGAAAAAGCTTTATTACTGTGTCTTCCCTGGTGGCTCAAACAGTAAAGAATCTGCCTGCAAGGTAGGAGGCCTGGGTTCGATCCCTGGGTCAGAAGATCCCCTGGAGAAGGGAGTGGAAACCCACTCTAGTATTGTTGCCTGGAGAATTCCATGCACAGAGGAGCCTGGCCGGCTGGAATTCATGGTGTCACAAAAGAGTCGGACACAACTGAGTGACTAACGCTTTAGATATCAGGCAAGGGCTGGCAAGTAGGAACATTGAGCATTCAGGTGGGGAAATTCTTATTTAAATTCAAACATCGTGCAAGTTCTCTTTTGTAAATCAAGAAGCTTCCTGAGACATTCACAGCTATTCCTCTGCTATAAAATGCAAACTTCTCCCTGGTATTAATTTAGCATTAAATGCATCTTTTCTAATCTCCTTGAAATGAAATCCTTAACATCAATGCCTGTGAAATACTGTATTTTTCACTTAATTTGTAGAATTAGATTTTGCTTTGACAGCATAAATCATCAGCTCATTTGGTAATCAGAAAAACCTCAGGTCTTACCTATTTTCCTGTCTTAGCCCCTTGATGTTGCTAGGAGATTTAGATGCAAATACAACTTGATACGTTATTTCTTCAACAAAATCTTCAACAGAATCCTCAGTAGGTCTGCCTTATGCATCAGATCAATTCCTACAAAATTCTATGAACTGAGGTTCTATGGCCCAGAGAGACCATTTGAATCTTGTGACACTTTTGCATTCCTTGAGTCCTTTTGTATTTCTTAAAGTGGTAAAATAATCCATACACCAGAGTCTTCTGGGATAGAGACTGTCATATTCTCTAAGGAACCCTGAAAGATTGCTCACTGAGGCTTACGGTATGGGAGATTTCCTGGTGATACCTTTGATCTCTGAGCTGCCCATGTCTGCATGTTCACTACTCAGTTATCAGCAATAGTCTTTGTATTAAAACGTTTCAACATGCATCTCTGAATCACAGATGCTTCATGGAAAGAATGCCAGTTTGGTTCTACTGACCATACAAGATCGTGAGTTTCCTTATTTAAGTTCCGTTTCACAATCCTTGATTAATTAAAAAAAAAAGTTACCCTGGTTTGAAGTAGTGTTGTTTTAGGATTAGAGCATTGAAGAAGATCAAGTGGTTTCTAGGTCTTTTCTATACCTTGAGCCATAAGAGCAAATCATACGTAGTGCATGAATAAATAAATGATTTGTCTAGACTTAGGATTGTTTGAGACTTAGACTGTCAAATATTTTACACACAAAATATTGAGTTATTAGCTGTGACTTTCTTCACCTTTTAAATTTATTATCCACCCTGTACTCTCCAGTGTTAGCAGCTCCCCATCATACTCATCCTTTTTTATGCAAGGTCCTTATTTATAGATTTGACTACCTAAGATAGTCTTGTGCTTATTTACCTCCCTGATTCTTTTTCTTGCTCTTTTCTCTTTCTGAGATATTTTACAAGGTTCAGACTCTTCTCCTTTGGGCTTCTTAGAGTATTTGTAACAGTTGAAGTTATTTACGTTATCTTGCTGTGCATGTTCTTCCCTCTTACTTCAGATAAACTGAGAAACTATAAGATTGTTTCCCTAAAGTTTCTGATGGTATGTAGGTCTAAGAATGTATTTTGTAGTGAGTCTTGTAGTTGCACTCCAGAATCAGGAATTCTTGTGATGGGTTTGAAGGGAGAAAGGTACTGGAGCTTCTGTACCTGAGGTGCATTAGGGAAATGACTCACCTTCAAGGAACTAAGCAAGTTGCCAAATCAGGATCTTTTTTTATTCCCTTTGTATAGATCTTTCTTTATTCCCATTTTTAAAAGACAGCAATGACGTGAATGAGCTATAGTGTCCCTAAAACACTGCAGTGTCTCCTTGTATCTGTTTTTTGGCAGTTTTATCTTTAACATTGTTTGGATGTTTTAGACTGTTACCTGGGGGTAAAAAAAAACAACTTGTCTGATCGTTAAAATAAAAAGATCCTCTTTAAGATAATAACACTGAAAACTCTGAAACATTAAGTTCCTTAATAGTAGTTTTTATGATTTTAGGAGTTTTGATATGTGTTAGCTTGGTCTGCTATAATATTAAAAATGGGGTGACTTGTGAACAACAAATTTATTTCTCACGGTTTCAGAGGCTAAAAGACTGAGATCAGGTTTGTGTTCTGGTGAGCAGTCTCTTCCAGTTGCAGCCTCTGCCAACTTGTATCCTCACATGACGGAGAGCAGAGCAAGCAAACTCTAATTCTTACAAGGGCACTAACACATTTCGTAGGCTCCACCCTCAAGACCATCTCATTTTAATTACCTCTCAAAGGCCCCACCTCCTAATACCATCACATTGGGGAACAGTGTTTGAATGTGGGTGTGTGTGCTCACTCGTTTCTGACTCTTCGTGACCCTGTGGACTCCTCTGTTCATGGGACTCTGTAGGCAAGAATCCTGGAGTGGGTTACCATGCCATTCTCCAGGGGATCTTCCCCGCCCAGGGATTGAACCTGTCTGTCTTCTGCGTTGACAGGTAGATACTTTACCCCTGTGCCACCTGGGAAACCCTTCAAGGAGGTGTGTTGCGGGGTGGGGGTGGGGGCACATTCAGTCTATAACAGTAATATATAACACAGACAAAAAGTGTATCTCACCTATCTTCCAGAATGCATGTTCATATTCTAAATGGTTAGTATAATACAGCTTATGATATGGGTGCTTGTACTGTTTGCTGAGCTTTATGTTTTAGAGAACTTTGACTGCTTTTGTATATCATTAGATATCTCTGGTATTGTTCAGAGATGTTTCTTATATAAATGTCATGGTAATGTGTTGGATCTGCACGTCGTGCACTAGAATGTATAAAGGAAAACCCCCAATTATTCACTTCCTTTTTATTTTATTTATTTTTTGATGGTTAATAGAAAGATGGGATTATATACTGTGAGCTTTAGAGCATTATGAAGTAGAATAGTAAGTTTTGTGTAGCTCTTGATTTTGGAAACACTGTAAGATGTTGAAAATTTCATCGGTATAAATGTGGTCTTGAGAAGCTGGCTTACTTGATAGCAATAGCAGAAGTATTTCTGTGCATTCTTGCTGTGCTGTGCTTAAGTCTCTCAGTCATGTCTGACTCTTTGCAACCCCATAGACTGCAGTCCAACAGGTTCTACTGTCCTTGGGGATTCTCTAGGCAAGAATACTGGAATGGGTTGCCATGCCCTTCTCTGGGGGATCTTCCTGACCCAGGGATCGAGGCCAGCTCTCCCGTGTGTTGCAGGTGGATTCTTTACTGACCAAGCCACCAGGGAAGCCCTTTGCATTTCCTAGTATGCTTGTTTAATTGTCATGTACGTTTTGAGTCTCACAGTTGATTAAAGTTAGAAACACTACAGACTCCTAATAGAGTCTTAAGAGAAACACCTACATAAACCTAATTTTTAAAATTGTTTTACATGGGGAAGTTTTTTGAGTACGACAGAAAGTTTTTGTATGTTTTACAAAGTATTTGACTGTGGATTGTAAGTAAATTAGAGTAAAACAGAATGAACAAAATGAAAGGTTTTCAAACCCACCTTTGCCAACGCCCCGTCTCTTAGGACCCAGAGTTCAACAACACAGATCAGATTGACCTGTATGATGACGTGTTGACAGCCACTTCACAGCCTTCAGATGACAGAAGCAGCAGCACTGAGCCACCTCCTCCTGTTCGCCAGGAGCCATCTCCCAAGCCCAATAACAAGACCCCTGCAATTCTGTACACCTACAGTGGCCTGCGCAGTAGGCGAGCTGCTGTCTATGTGGGCAGTTTCTCCTGGGTGAGCATGGGTAACCAAAAAGGCTTGGGTGGGCTGGAGGGAGAGCACTGGGAGGTGATGGCATTTTCAGAAACCACTGTTGCACTGTTTTGTGCTCTGATGGGGTTGGATTTCTTTTTCCTGGGATCAGGTTGGATTGATCTCTGAAAGAGAACTATCCTGAGGACGTACTGGTGCCGAAGAAAGCAATGATTAAGTGGGTAGTTGCTTTTTCTGCCATCTTGTTACCGCCCCTGACCCTGGGGCTTTATGTCTACCAGGGTCATCTGTGGGATGAGATTTCAGAGTGAACACCTTGAACTCTTGGTGGTCATTAGATGGTCCTGTGATAATGATGGGTGAGAGGGAGCAAAGACCTTGATAGCTGTAGTGCACTCGGGGTAGGTGGTGACTGTTCTGCAAAAGTTATTGTGTGACATGTTTTGGGGCTGGTGATGGGAGGTGGTTTTTTCCAAGTTAAGAATTGTATATACTGAGGGGGAAGTTGTTGACAGTGATCAACTCTGGCCTGTCAGATCTCCAACTAAAAGTTGCTAGTAATCAGTGTTTGAACTGATGATCTACATGACAGAGTTAAAATAGGTTTTGATTTTCTTAGTCTCAGATATGGGGCAGAGGTGGGTGGTTTGCAGTTCTGTCTGGGTGAGGACAATATTAAAACCTGCTCTCGTTGACATCCTGATGGCCTTCTAGGTTTCCTTTGGGGGGTCATGGTTATGACTAGACTCCTAGGTTTGGGGGAAGGGTTTGGAACATTCTGGGGGAGGGGGTATAGCTCTTGACATTTCTTCCTTTTCCATCTTGCCGGCCCCAGTGGACCACAGACCAGCAGCTGATCCAGGTTATTCGCTCTATAGGAGTCTATGATGTGGTGGAGTTGAAATTTGCAGAGAATCGAGCAAATGGCCAGTCCAAAGGGTGAGGTCTGGATTTAAGAAGCCCCTTTTAGTTTGTAACTATTGGGATAACAGATCTGTACTGTTATTTTGGCCCTGTAATTTAATCCCTCCCACCCTGGCCCAGTTTACTGAGTTGGTTTTGACAAACCACCTTAGAATGGGGACCTCACTGCGAGGTAGGAGAACATCCATCCATTGAAGGGCAAAGAAAGCTGGTTTCTAATTTGAAATAAATAGGAACATTTTAGGCTGACACTTTTTGTTGTTGCTAGTTTTGTATATATAATATAAGCAGGGTATCCTTTGCTTTACCAAAAGTGGAAGAGAATTTCTGTTTCTCTCTTGATCGTCTAGTAGATCTTACACATTTTAAATTTTTCTTCCTCAAGGTATGCTGAGGTGGTGGTAGCCTCTGAAAACTCTGTCCACAAATTGTTGGAACTTCTGCCAGGAAAAGTTCTTAATGGAGAAAAAGTGGATGTGAGGCCGGCCACCCGGCAGAACCTGTCACAGTTTGAGGCACAGGCTCGGAAACGTGAGTGCGTCCGAGTCCCAAGAGGGGGTACGTGGAGACCATCTGTATGAAGGGGGGGTATTTTGTGGGTTTGTTTTCTGTGCTGCAGGCTTGGTCTGCATTGTGGAGGAGTTTGAGGGAGGGTGGTGGTGATTATGGGTGGCAGCATGGCAGTAGGTGAGCTAAAAATGAGACTTATGTGCCAGGAGTCAGGTAGTTCAGATTATACATTGCTGCTGCTAACTCATTATGTGACCTTGGGCAAGTCACTTTACTGTTTAGGGTCTACTTCCCCATTTGAACTGGACACAGTGTATAAAGTTCCTGTCATCTCTGAATTACGTGTTTTCTATTTAAAAAATCAGTATTTAGCAAATGGACTGACTTACTCGTAAGACATGTCTATCAAATACTAAGAAACCACAGTAAAATACAAATATGGTACATAAAGATGGCTGTAATCTTGTTACAAACATACATTGGAAGGTACTTTTTAAGGAATCGACGAAAGAAATGGTGGAGAGTAAAAATTTAACAGTTTCTCCAGCATTGGCCAAGGGGTTTGGGTACCCTTTTGATTACCTGCTATTTTAGTTCGCTTGGCAAATGTTTCCCATTAGTAAAGGATGTTGCATCATGCAACATTAGCCTGATGATGGTATGCCTTAAGCTCACTTTATTCCCTTTGTTCTGACCCCGTTCTCACCAAGCCATCTTCTGATACTAATTTGGTTTCCCAACTAGGGTCTCCTACTTGGAAGAGAATGCACTGACCAGGTGACACGAATATTCCAGTCTGCTTGGCAGTTGTATTTCTCATTGTAAATTAAAAAATTGGCATTCTGGTTTAAGAATCAGTCTCTTGTGAATTTGCATAGTGTGAAGCAATCTCCTAGGGTCCAGTCACCCCTGGGCCACTGTTAAAATCAGTGTCTGAACCTGTGAAACCTGGGAACCAGCTTCGGATTGTCATGACCTCACAAGGTGCAGCTACCCTGCAAGGCCCTGCCTGAAACAGCCAACTGCCATTACTTGCCTTTTACTACAATGAGGGTGATGGCAAAGTTTTGTTACCTACTTTCTGTAACTGCTTAAGTCCTTTTCTCAAAATAGTGCCTTGTGTTGATTGAGTAGTCTACTGGGACCTTGGATGGATTGATTGAAGGTGGAAATATGGTCACTTAACTCTTGCATAGGAATAACTGTGTTCTTATAACTAGATTGAGAGCCTAGATGGAAGTGTTGAGAGCTCTTATTGCTCTGTTAGAAGACACAACTTTTCTTCCTTGATAACATGAATTTTCAGATTCCATTCTGTTTCAGAGTCTTTGTATGATTCAGCCCTCTTCTGACTTTAATTAAGATGTATAATTTTACATTTATGTCCTAACACCACTGGGCTGTTTACTCCTGGGTTTTACCTTGCTTCGCTGGAATGATGATGATTATTGAATTGTTTTTCTGCTCTGTCATGTTGATATAGTTGGACCCTGTTAATTCACTCAGTACAGCTGGTTGACATAGTCTGCTTAAAAATGGCTGCTACTCTTGGGACTTGTAGCCATAGCTACCAAAAAAAAGCCCTTACTGATGTGGGAACAGTAGCTGGGAAGGTAGCTGACTTTCAGGGGGTTACACTTGCTAGTGTTCTTTCTTCAGTTTGAGAGAACTCAGGGAAGAAGCAAGTTGCCATGTGTGTGAGACATGAAAAGCACAAGAATGCTGTGGTAGGCACTGGTGATACACTGCACTAGAGAAACCAAGGTTGTTGCCAAAGAGATTAGCTCCACGTCACGCTTCCATCAGGAGTTAGGGTTTACTGACAAGTTTTTGTTTAAGGAGCACTCTTCTTTTCTCCTCTTCACACTTGTCTCCTAATGGCATCTTTTTACATCCAAGACTCCCAAGGCCATGTGATCACATTCTTCTGTTGGATTTCACATCAGCCAGGCTTAGAGTAGACTGTTAAATTGGAAAAAGGAAACAAGTTTAACCCAAGTGACTCGACTGTGTCAGAGCTGTGTTTCCAGCAGTAGGCAGACATGTTTTGAGTCCATTTTGCACAATGACATACCGCTGAACCATGATCATGTTCCGAGAAGGCTGCCCTGTGGGGTAGAGGGTTTGGACTGTTGAAATATAGCAGGAATTTCCCAGGTTTCAGACAGATTTTGTACCAAGCTTTTGCAAGGAGTCCCTGATGTCAGCTGTGTGCCATCTGCTCATTCTATGGGCTGACCTTATATGACCCCTGGTAGCTCAGATGGTAAAGTGTCTGCCTACAATGTGGAAGACCCGGGTTTGATCCCTGGGTCAGGAAGATCCCCTGGAGCAGGAAATGGCAACCCACTCCAGTATTCTTGCCTGGAAAATCCCATGGAGTGAGGAGCCTGGTAGGCTACAGTCCATGGGGTCGCAAAGAGTCGGACACGACTGAGCGACTTCACTTTCACTTTCTTGCCTTATCTCCCACTTTCTTTCATTTAACTTCTAATCTTCCACTTTTTGTTCTGTGTCTCTTCCTCATCCCAGTTACCAGTTTTGGTACTTGGATAGAAGAAGTGTTGTCCATGCCCTGCCTGTCCCTCCTTTACTCCAAATTTACTGGCCAAAGTGCCAAGGCAAAGAAAAAATTTCAAATATATAGCAGGATAGAAAAGGTTAACTACTACAAGCCCAAGGAAAGAGTCCCTGAACTCCTACCAGAGAAAATGAGATTTTTAATCTGCTTGAATTCAGCTAAACAGTAATGAACGTATTTCAACACTGTCATTTTTCTCATGGGTTATTAAGAACCTTCTGCATTTAAAAATAGAAAACAAATTTAAGGATAATTTAAATGTGAAGCACTGAGAGTTCTAGATAAAGAGAATTCTTTAGCACACAGAATTTAGGGTGGTACTGCTTCCTGCGTTTATGTCTGAACTAGGCTGCCTCTGACCTTTCTGAGGCAGTAGGTGATTTTACCTTCTTCCTCAGCCACCTGTCACCTTCCTTAGTGTGGTGTCAAATGACTCTTGCTGACAGATGAACTCGTCCCATGGTTATGTTTAAGACTTGGGCAGTAACCGTAATTCTTTTTTCTTTGTAGGAATACCTCCACGGGCCCACTCCCGAGATTCTAGTGATTCTGCTGATGGGCGGGCCACACCCTCTGAGAACCTTGTACCCTCGTCTGCCCGTGTGGATAAGCCCCCCAGTGTGCTGCCCTACTTTAATCGCCCTCCTTCAGCCCTTCCCCTGATGGGTCTGCCCCCACCCCCCATCCCAC
>SJYV01011076.1:250688-277758 GCA_006410875.1 Neotragus pygmaeus | reverse complement strand
GGTCCCTCCTCCTCCTCCTGGTATCCACTACCAGCATCTCATGCCCCCTCCTCCTCGATTACCTCCTCATCTGGCTGTACCCCCCCCTGGGGCCATCCCACCTGCCCTTCACCTCAATCCAGCCTTCTTCCCCCCACCAAATGCCACAGTGGGGCCTCCACCAGATACTTACATGAAGGCCTCAGCACCCTATAACCACCATGGCAGGTAAGGACTATCTTGTTCCTTTCAAATCTGAGCCAGGCATAGCAGGGTAGACAGTGTGTTAAGTTTATTTTCTTCTCCCCAAGGAAGTAAGTGAGCACTGAACAATTATTGTCTTTTTCCCTTGTGGAAATTCTGTTGTCATAGTATTGAGCCCTGGGAAATAGTTAACTACCTGTCAGAGAATGTTTTTATTTGGTATTTTGTTTGCATCTTGACCTCTCACTCAAACTGTGTCCTTTGTATCCCTTTTTCAGGTGGTTGATTAAGTTGAGTGCTCTGAGTCACTGTTAGGAGTGCTATGAGTGTCTAGCACTATGTGGAAATGCCAAAATTATGAAAGTATAGCACATAAATCCTGTCTCTGAAGAGAACGTGAATATATAAAACATGTGAACAGGCTTAGCATCATTTAAGACAGCATACAGGAGAGTGTAACATAGTACTCTAGAGGATGGTAAGATAACGCTCGGTGTGGGCAGTCAGGAGTGACGTTGTCTCTGTATTTCTGTGTGCAGCCGAGATTCGGGCCCTCCGCCCTCTACAGTGAGTGAAGCAGAATTTGAAGACATCATGAAGCGGAACAGAGCAATTTCCAGCAGTGCCATTTCCAAAGCTGTATCTGGAGCCAGTGCAGGTAACTCATCCTTAGCTTTGCTGCCTTCTGCTTACTTTCAGTTTTGTTATTTCCATTGGTAAGAAATCCAAGATGAAATTGGAGCACTGGTAGATTTTGAAAATCAATAATAACCGGCTTTTGGGCTTTTGGGGAGCTCCACTGAGACTGTTTATTTAGCCTGTATCTAGACTTGCCCTATGAAAACCAACTTAATGTGTGGAATATAAATAACTAATACTATCTCACTGTGGTGTTTCCTGCCTCCTGGAAATCTTGATCTCAGTGGTTGATCACTGGGTGTAGTATCTGTGTACACCTTGAGTTTTTAGAACTGATCATCATGACGGTTGATATGGAATCTGATTATATTTGAGGATCAAGGCAGAGCTGACGGCCTGCATGTAGCCTGACCTAGAAAGAGACAAATCTGTTGGGTGTCATCTTAAGGCATGATACACCCTTACGCTAACTTTTGCCTTGCTGTCAGTATTAAGTGGGCAGAACTAGAAGCCATGCTTTTGAGAGCTGAGGAAACAGAATCTTTGGTTCCTAAGAGAAGAGAATATAGAGAGTTTCCTGGTTCTGATCCAAGTTTCACATTATAACACTAATCATATTCACTTTCTTCCTGTGAGTTTCCCACATAAATGTAGACATAGATTGTCATATCTAAGAAATAACTATTTTCGTCTATTTTCCCTAATTTCTTATCTTTACTCAAATCTGAATGCAGAGTAAAGACAGAAAGCATGTATATAGTCTTTCTGTTATCCACCGGAAATCTTCATTAACATCTGAGTAAATCTCTTTAAGTTAAAAAGTTACGTATGCTCATTGTAGCAAATCAGATACACAGTGTAAAGAAAAACAGTCATTGTTCTTCTCCATCAGTTACTTCACATTGAGATGATCAGTAACTGAACCTCTGTCTCATCCCTTTGTTTTGTTCTCATTTCAGTCATTCAAACCACAGATATTTATTTATTTTAAATATAAATTTTATTTATTTTAATTGGAGGTTAACTACTTTACAATATTGTATTGGTTTTGCCATACATCAACATGAATCCGCCACAGGTATACACGTGTTCCCCATGCTGAACCCCCTTCCCTCCTCCCTCCCCATACCATCCCTCTGGGTCGTCCCAGTGCTCCAGCTCCAAGCATCCAGTATCATGCAATGAACCTGGACTGGCAATTCCACAGATATTTATTGACTGCCTACAAAACAGGCAAAAATTCCCTCCCCTGGTCGAGCCAGAGTCCCAGCATTCCTTGGCCTCCACAGAACTGCAGCTCCTCCACAGTCTGTTTTGTTCTTTACTACTCTGCACGAGGAAGCTGCTGGTTCTGTCACTGGGCCCCTGCCTAGTTTCATGCTTTCCTTGCATTATCTTGTCCTTAAGGCTCTTGCAGTGCAAGAAAGCTTTAGTTAGGAAGTGTGCAGGTACCCACCCCGACCACTATCAGTGAGTCTGAGTATTGCTCAGATGGTGAAGGAGCTAGTTCTTCATGGCAGCATAATTTAAAATTGTGTGTGTGTGTGTGTGTATACACAACATAACGTGTTTTAACTATATGTTACTTCTGTGCATATACATGTTTGGTTATAGATTACAAATAATTCAGACAGAACTCTGCAGTGTTAATAAATGAAAGATTTCTGTATAAGAACTGTCAGTAAGACTACCATGCATCTGAAGTTTCTGTCCTTCAGATTTTTTTTTTGCATGTGGCATTATATATATATATAATTTTGATATGGAATACTGTTTCACAGCTTTTTAACAATATTCTGATCATCTATTATATCAGCTAATACCTAACATTTATTGAGCCCTTACTGTGTGTCTGGCACTGTGCTTAAGTGCTTTACATGGATTGCTTTGTTTATATCCACATGACCTAATGCTTTTTAACAACTATGTAATATTCTGTAGAACCATTGTTCCTTAATTTATATAGTCATACGCTATTGAAGGAACTTTTAAGTTGTTTCTGATTCTTTAATACAACAAATGATGCTAAAACAAACATTGTTTAAATTATATACTTGTGAGCAGAAGTTGAAAATTTTTAGAATTGCTAGGTCAAAAAGTGTGCACATTGTTTATTATAATGGGTGTTGTCAAATAGCCTGCAGACAATGACATGCCAGTTTATACATCCATGAGCAGTATCTGGGAGCATCTGTCTGATTCCAGACCATTGGAATATCATTTCAATACAGTTGTATACTTGCCACTTCTGCCTCATCCACTATACTGTGGTTCTGTGGGACAGCTAGTTACTCTTGGTTTGTGTCCTCTTGAGTTCTCCTTTTCATCAGTTTACTGCCTCTGCTTATCGTTGGCCTTTTCCATCCACCCCCTGTCAGGGGATTACAGTGACGCGATTGAGACACTGCTCACAGCCATTGCTGTTATCAAACAGTCCCGGGTCGCCAATGATGAGCGTTGCCGTGTCCTCATCTCCTCTCTTAAGGACTGTCTTCATGGCATTGAAGCCAAGTCTTACAGTGTGGGTGCCAGTGGGAGCTCGTCCAGGTGAGTTGATAATTGCTCCAGTGGCGGCTAGCCCTGAGCAGCATTTTCCAGGGCTTGGCAGAGGGAGGAAAGGAACACAGGTATCTGGCAAGGACCTGGCTGAAAGAGCAGACCTGGCCCTCGTGCCTTTAAGGGGGAGAAATTGATCAAATGTTTACATTAATAAATGTTGTAATGTCTGAAATCTGTGTTGGGTGAGGCAATAGGCTTATTTAGGAAGAAAGACCAATGTAGTTAAGAACGTGTGCTTTGGAGCCATACATTCTTGGATTTGAATTCTGCTCCTAACTATCTGTGTGACCTTGAGTGTGAAAGTTACTCAACTTTTGAAGCCTTATTTTTCTCATTTTTAGAAAGAAGACAATGATAGTACTTATCTTACAGATCTGTTGTAAAGATTAAGTGAAATAAAGCATGTGAAGCTCTTAGCACTGTGCCTGATACATTAATAAGTCTCAACAAATTTGTTCTTAATTTTCTTTAAAAGACTAGTCCTTAAAGAGCTAACATCCTCAGACAGTGGGCCCATGATAGAGTAATAGAAGAGTGGCTTAACAAATAGTAGGAGACACCAAAACACCAGGTTCTTGGAAAGAATGGGGTAGGTCTTCTGAGTAAGGCTGAAAACAATCTTTCTAATAGGAAAAGACATCGGTCCCGAGAGAGGTCGCCAAGCCGGTCCCGGGAAAGCAGCAGGAGGCACCGGGACCTGCTTCATAATGAAGATCGGCACGATGACTACTTCCCAGAAAGGAGCCGAGAGCACGAGCGGCACCGGGACAGAGAGCGGGACCGGCACCACTGAGAGAGGTGGGACAGGGCCCCGCCGCTGGCGCGCTGGTGGTTGTTTATGAAAGAGAAAGTATTGATAGTAAAGGTTTCTCTCCCTCCTTTTAAAGCAGGTAAAGGGGATGGGAGGACTTCCGATTTACATAACCAGAAACTCAGGAGGGCAGATTTTCTGCTTGTTTGTGAGATGCCTCACCTTGAAATGGACCTGAGATTAAGCTGTTTTTGCTTGTTTTTTGACTGCTTTCACTTGACATGGTATAATGGCTAAGAACATAGTGTCTGCAGGTTACACATGCCATCTCCTCCAGCCATATTACTTTCTGTTCCTCATTTGTGAGTGAAAATAATAAAAACAACTGTCTCATTGGATTGCTGAGTATTCAGTGAGCTAATTCCATGTAGAGCATTTAGCTGTCATAGTATCTGTCACATAGTAAGTTCTCAATAAATGATAGCTTTTGCTGCTGTTACTGTTATATTTTATTATTTTTTGCCATGCCAGGTGTGGGATCTTAGTTGCCTGACCAGAGTTTGAACCTGTGCGCCCTGCATTGGCAGTGCAAAGTGTTAACCACTGGACTGCCAGGGAAGTCTCTCACTGTTGTTATTTTAACCCCACCAAACTTCCAAATGAAAAAATCAGGGAAGATTTTGAAAATCAGGATACTTTAGTTAGAAAGGAGAAAGCAGATCTGAAAAAAAAAATTATCTTTAAAGCTTTAGAGACTATGTGGAGGATACTTCAATGGCAGGATATGTTTTGGAAAAACTGATTGACAGCATTTTTTTTTTTTTTAAAGCAAAAGCCAGGAAGGTTGGGGGCAGGGAACTAAATACGTTAACTCAGGTCACTGAAGAGTTGAGGTAGGCTTGGCTGGATCAAGGAACCTTAGCTCATTATTTTCATTCTCAGACAGGCTCCAGGTTATATCCCACCAGCTTGGCAATTGCACCTGAAACCAAACTTCCAACAAAGATTGTTTCTGGTACATAGGCAAGCACGAGCAGTTGTTGCCTCTGTTTCTTTGGAGATCTTTAAAAGTAGTCTAGACTCTGGTGCGGATGGTCTGTTTGTGTTTCCTGAAGGCTATTGCATGACCCAGGTGATACTCTGGGGTCTCTTGTCAATTTTGTGGTTTCACATCAAGTACATTAGGAAAATGTTCTTGGTTTTAACCAATTTGGTAAGGAGTCTTGTTCTATTCAGCTACTGCCCTCTAGTTTGTTGTTGGACATTATCTGCTGTTAACCTAAGCGGAGGGATTTCTCTGGTCGCCCAGTGGCTGAGACTGCTCCCAATGCAAGGGTCCCAGCTTTCATCCCTGGTCAGGGACCTGGATCCCTGAATTGCATGCTGCTACTGAGACCCAACACAGCCAAATAAATAAATGTTTTGTTTTTTTAAAAAAAAAAAAACTTAAGCAGAGTTGTAGTTGGGAATTCTTTTTGTCTCTTCTGTAGAGAGTAGATATATGGGGAAATGAAGTTAACAAACATTTTTTACCTGTCTCCCTTCTCTGTTCTCGTTTATTCCACAGTCTTGGAGTATTTGATATTAATGGAAATCTAAGATACCCCTCAGAAAATCAGCAGTTACGCTGATTCTAGATAGGTTAGGGTTCTAGATACTTCTTTCCAGATTTTGTACTAGGTTGAGTTTTGAGAAGTGCCCGTATATCTTCCAGAAAAGCAGGCTTCAAGAGAGGTGGGGCCCACAGACAGCTTTGGCCTAATTTCGTCTCAGGGTGGGCAGGAGGGTGGGCTGAGCGCTCCTTAGGTTGAGCTCTTCCCTCCTGTCACAGCAGCAGCACTTCCCTGTCTTGTTGGAACTAGCACAGTTGCCAGTGTTGCTTGGAGGTTCAGTGTCAGTCACCACCCTCCCCCATCCCTGCAGCCCACCGCGTGTGTCCTTTGCAGCTAGCTAGGATAAGAGTGACCAGGGAGGTGTTACTTGGTGTGTGCGAAGCATGGGGCCACACTCAGCTTCATAGTTGGAATGTGTAACTGCACATCACTGTTCTTGGTGGCTTTGCTCATCTGACAGCCTTTGATAGAGAAGTTGTGAGATCCACTGATGATTTGAATTTTGGGGGTTGAACATCTGAACCTGAAACTTTAAAAGCTATCGTCTGGCTTTGTTTTATCCACCTGTAAAATGGGAGTTTTCTTCTATTATGGGATGGCTCAATTTGGATATCTGAAAAATCCTGTAACCCAGCAGTTTCCAGAAAACAGTCATTTGGCTGGTGCAGGCCTATGACAGATGAGGAAAATTAACTCTTGAGATAGGTTTTCTAGTTCCCCAGTTTTCCTAGTCATCCTTTAGATATGTTGGTTATTCCATCTGGATAATTAGTCTCATTTGTATTAAGAACTTCCAAGCTCTGTGTGCAATATCTTTTAGTTATTAAAAAAAATAGTATTTATACTATATGGATAGGTATTCGTGAGAGCAAAGGGTATGTTCCAAAAACAGCAGCCCTTTTTTTGTCTACCCTTCCTCAGGATGGCCTCAACCTCTGAGGCTTAAAGTCTCATTGACCTCCTTTGGCCTCAATCTATTCAAACTTTACCACCAAATGGAGCCATAACCTCTAAGAAGTGGGTGCTATTCAGTTGACCCTTGAGCATTGTAGGGGTTAGGGGAGCAAACGTCTGTGTAGTTGAAAATTCGAGTATAACTTTACAATCAGCCCTCCCATTTCTGCAGTTTCTCATCCACAGATTTCAGCCAACCTCAGATTGTATAGTACTGTAGTATGAATTTATTGAAAAAATTCTCCATATACGTGGACCAGTGCAGTTCAAACCTGTATTTTTCAAGGGTCAACTGTAGTTTACTTCTGGTGCACTAGTTTTCCTGAGTCTTGTTTTGTAGGAGCAGTTCCCAGATCACATCTCTTTTGTGGTATATGTGTGTATGCTTTGGAGTGTGAGAGTATTCTTAGGTAGTCTGTGGCGCTGACTTTTTGTAGTTGTTTTAAGACATTATCCTGCTTGATGTATATTTATTCTCACTTCATTGCTATCCTCCTGATCCAGTGAAAACTAAACGTTCTGTTCAGTTTTGGTCTAATAACAAAGATTCAGAAAATCCATATGATATGAAATTGAGAAGGCACTGAGGGCTTTCATTCTCTCGTATAGAAATTGAGGAAAATGCCTGCATATAGAGATGTTTAGAGAAGCCAGAGGCCATGACAGAGTCTGAGGACCCCAGGCTGAAATAGTGCCATTTCAGAGTGTAGAAGGATCAGGTAGCTTACAAGTGTATTTTTCCTTTGGCTGGCTCCTCCATGTTACGTAAGTGCACGCGTTAAGGTTGAGCCTTTGTGTATAGGCCATGTTGCCAGCTTGGGCGCTAGTTTAAATCTTCAGCCCAAATTTCATTCCCCCTTTTCCTTCTCACCATCAGTTCTATCTTAGATGGTAAGATTGCCAGGCCACCCCCTGCAGGTTGGTGTTACAGCGTTGGAACAAGGGCTGTGTACTGGGGGCCTAAAGTTTGGTCAAGATGTGCAAGGGATGTAGCAGTGCTTTACTGCTGAGCAGTTCTTACCTGTGCTTTTAGTTTTCTTGGATGGTGACTACTGATGGTTTTCTTTGCTTTCCCTGCTCTAGAGGCTTTCTGTTCTGGCCAGATCACTCCTGATTGGTGTCAGAGTGCTTCTTGGTGCCTCCCCCACAGCTGTCATCTGAGGGAAGACTTAAAGTCTCTTGAGTTTTAGTACAACTTAGAACATCTCTGGCTGTATGTGTATATATCTATGTGTATGCTTCTTTAAAAGGAGAAAAGTTTAGTTTTTCCTGTATAAGTGCATGCTCCCTGCTAGGGCCTCTTAGGTATTCGGGGGTTAATGGATTTGGTTATGTGCACGCTTGTTTTCTTACCACTGTACCTCCCATTTCCAGATTTTTCCCCTTTCCCTTAAGGTAAGCTATGACTTGCTCAGAATAGATTTTCTGAAATAGTATTTAAACTCACCATGCTCCCTTACAGCAACTTTTCTTGAAATGTAGCAGTTTCCACACTTTTCCTGACAGAGGCCCCTTTCCCGTCAGACTGCTTTGATTCCTCATTTCGTTGTCAGTGTTCTTCCCTCTAACTTTAAAGTAAGATGTACTCTTTTTTCCTCTATTCTCCTCCAGCCATGCCCTCACTACTCACGTGCCAGACATTCCCAGACAATTCTCCTGTTTTTTACTTTCCCACGTGTGCATTCTGTCTGCATCCTTTACTTCATACATTTTAACTTTAGAAAATGCCACTATAATTTATTATAAGCCCTTGTTAATCAGAAAGTAACCTCTAACTTGTGCTTTCTTTCTTCCCTTCCGATGTTCTCATTACAGGAGTCTGGTTGGAAGCTAATGTTTTTTTAATGGACTTGCATCTCCTCACCTTGATCAGGACTAAAGGACGGAGGCCGCTCCACCCCTTCCCCTTCCTCCAAGCCCCTAACCCCTCCAGACACCCAGGGAATACCCTCTACCCTACAGGATTGAAGATTGCCTGGCAGCCCTCCCAGTCCCACTCCTTTCTGCCAGGGTAAAGAACCTAAAGACTCCATGTGGTTGGGAGGGTGGAAGACAGGAAGAGACCATGTCCAGGTCCCTGGTCTCCATAGAGAATGGTGCTTTGTCCAAGGAAACGCATTGAGTTTCTGATTCTCCAGGAGCAGTTCACTGGTGAGGTTGATGGGAAGAATGCTTCCCAAAGAAAATGGATCCTCCCTGTGGGATCTAGGAGAGTGACTGGGTGTGCCAAATATGCCCAGGGTCCTGCCCTCAGCACTAGGTTTGATGGGGCCAAGAGGGTCCAAACCCCTTGCTAACATACCACTTCTTTGTTTGACTCCTTTACCTTCCCTGTCCTTTGAGGAGGGACCATGGGAACAGAAACTACTTCCTGGAAAGCTCCTGTTCTTGCTTTTCCCTCTTACATTTTGACGGTTTGTTTCCCTAACCTCCCGGAGGGCTCAAACCCTTCTAACTCCCTGCTGCCCAGCCTCCTCAGTGGACCTGCCTCTCCTAAGCAGAGAAGGCCCATGAGGTTGCTGTCTGCTGGGGGTCTGGTGGAGCCCATTAACCACCCTCTCCTGCTTCTTGCTTGGTTGCCTGTTGTAATAACCAGCTCCATCCACTAGATGTTCCCTTTCCCTGGGGCTTTTCCATTTCACATGTGGAGCCCTTCCCCCAAGAAGGCGGCTTCCTTGTTTTAGAGGAAGGTACTGCCATTGGGAGTTGGGGATGTCGGACCTCAGCAGTGAAGAACCCTCGTGAAGTACTAGGAATGGGGAAGGAGGCAAGTTGGGCAGGATATGGCCTACTTCCATAGGCTTTTCTTTTTTCAGGTTCGATGTGAGCATGGGCTTGCATCCTCCAGGTACATACTTTTACTTATTGTGGGATAACCTGGCACTAGTAAGTAAAGTCACAAAAATTTGGTATTTTTTCACCTTTTGACTTAATAGCTCCCCTCGCTCTGCCTGGAGGTACTTGCTGCCTCTGATAAGGAGCAAGGAAGAAGTGGAGCCTGACTTGAATGAGCTCAGCTCAGAATTCTAAGGACCACCACTCTGGGGGCCATTTTCTACACAGGCAAATGGAATTGCTTTTCCCATAACATCCAAATTGTGATGTGGTTGCTGCTGACAGAAGCAGTTGCTGCTGACAGAAGCAGCAGCAACAGGGTCCTGCAATACCCATGGGGCGACGGATGCTACTTCTACTTGCATCTATAAGGGCATGTGACATCTAACAGGAGACGTGGCATGTGAGATGTAGGGTCACTGGAGACCCTTCTGGCTCAGAGCGGAGAGACTGAGTTGGACCGAACCCTTCCTCTGTTTCCTGCACGTTTCTGACACAGCCCTCAATCAGTCACTAAGGGAGTCCCCCCAGGGTTGGAGAGGCACATTCCCTTGGGACAGAGGCTACTGGTTGTAGCTTTTTATCCCCTGTCCCCCAACCCCATCCCCGCCTCCACTTCAGAATATGGCACCCCGCCCAGCCAGCCAAGTGTTAAGTGATGTGCTTATCCTCGAGCAGCTCCGGGTGTCTTTTTAATGTAGAGAAAACCAAGTAAGGTGACAGTTTACGGCGAAGAAAATATATATAGAATACCAGAAAAGCCGTTTACCCGGAGAATTTTTTTTCTCCCTATATTTTGTTTTGTTTTTACTCAATGACACAATTTTTAGTTTTATTTCCTGATAGCAAAAGGAAAGAAACCCAACCCTCAAAAAGGCCATGGCCCCGTCCCCCTGTTGTTGGTGATTTGTTTGTCTTTCTGATAGGTTGAAAATTGTGTAATAAACTTGATGACACTGTCAATCTTTTATACTGCATTGTATTTTTTTCCTTTTGTAACAAAATATTTTTAAATAATAAATGGGGTGTGCGCTGTTTCACGGATTCCGCATTGCATAGATTTGTTGAGGTGTCTGGGACATGGGTGTGGGCTGATGTAGAGGGAGGGGAGTGAATCCCAGAGTTTTCAGCTGGAACTGGACGGTGGGGGTGCAGTGCGTGTGGTACAGCTAGGAGACCTCGTATAATGCTGTGGAGGTTTAGCTTTTTTTCCTTGGCCATCTAAACAGCCTAATGCTAGGTCATCCTTTATCCTTCCAGGTCCCTAAGATACATTCCCAGAATCAACATCCTGCCTTGTACAGTTGAATTCTGCTGTCATCAAGTTCATAAAGGGAAGAACCCTCTGCCAGGAATTAGCAGATGGGCTGGCTAGTGCTTCCTCCACTGGCTAAATCTATGACCATGGACAGGCAGCGTGACCTCAGGCTCTCATCTGCAGGGTGAAAATGATAGTTGTCCTGCCTTCCACACTGGGGTGTTTTAAGCATCAGCAATAACAAATGGGAACGTTTTATGTAGACTGAATTGCTATCTAATATAAGGAAGTACAGGTTAGAAAGCAGAGTGTTGAGGGGGGATCCTTGGGATTCCAGAAGGCTGACGTTTTTAAAAAGCCCAGTGAACAAGAAGAGTTAACACAATAAAAAGATGAACGAATGACCAGGTGACAATGTTATCGAGACCAGTAAAGGCAAAAGCAGTATAAAAACAAGTAACGTGTAGTAGAAGGGAAATCTCCAGAGGGCCTATGATGTTACCAAACTTAACAGGAAAAAAAAATTATTGCGGTGCCTCTCAGAACTTAAACCAGTGTTCTCGAGTTGAGTTCCACAGTCACCTGCATCTCAGATGTGTGCCATGCTTGCCAAAGTGCCTTCCTGTGCCGCATCAGCTCTAGAAGTCTATGTGTGTGGGGACTAGAGTGTGAGGACTGTTAGACCGGAGAAGCAAATACATCCTGCAGTTTCTCCTGGGGCTACCACTGGAATATAGCAAGGGAAAGACCTGGATCACCTCTGCCATGCAGTCACCTGGCAGTTCTAGGCATGAGTGTGAATATCTATCTGAGCAACCTCTGTCTGCTCTTCTGACCAGCATCTGCTCCTTCGTCCTTTCCCATTGTCCCAGAATGTTAGCTCTTCAGGTGTGTATGGTGTGTGGTGGCTTCCCTTGACACTACGGTGAGTACAGCCTGACACGTTAAACCCTGAAAGACTAGTGCTGATTCCATCCTCCACTGCCTCAGTTTCTATTGTATGTTGTTCTCGGATGACTGACTATATCCACACAGCTGGCTCTGACAAGCAGCAAGAATAGAACATTTATGGGAATTCCCTGGTGGTCCAGTGCTTAAGGCTGCTAGCTTCCACTGCAGGGAGCACAGGTTTGGTCTGTGGTCAGGGAACCAAGAGCCTGCATGCAGTGTGGCATGGCCAAAAGTAAATAAAAAGGAGGCACATTTATGGAGCCATGCATGGAAAACGCAATGCTTCGAGGTACCCAAGGAGAAAATGTGAGGACTTCCTGTTTTAATCCTGTGCCCATTTTCAATCATTCATTCCCATCCTCATGTGGTATCCATTGAGGACTGGGGTTGATCCAGACTGAGACAAGTAAGACAAAAGTTTCTAACAAGTTAGTAACCAGCTGATGCGTGGCTATGTTACTTCCTCATCTCTAAACATGCCAAGTCGGGGGTGAGATTGAATTGCTTTCTAAAGCCCCTGTGAGTTATAAGCTGTGTCTTAGAACTGAACTTCCCATTCATTTTTGTGCATTGCTGCGAGGGTGGTGGTGGTTTAGTCGCTAAGTTGTATCCTACTCTTGGCAACCCCATGGACTGTAGCCTGCCAAGTTCCTCTGTCCATGGAGTTCTCTAGGTAAGAATACTGGTGTGGGTTGCCATTTCCTTCTCCGGGGGAGTCTTCTTGACCCAGGAATTGAACTCAGGCCTCCTGCATTGCAGGCAGATTCTTTAACCATAACCAATGAAACTCTAAATGAAATAGGGAGGTCAAGGACAATGAGTTCTCCAGTTTGATACCAGTTTCTTCAAAGCAGGGTTAGGCGGCAAAAAGGCAGTGTGAGAAACAGCAGAAAATTGTATTCATGGAATATGCTATTGAAATGTCAGGTAAATTCCTATTGGAGTTTTTGTTACTGTTTCATCCCGAATCACACCTATCTAAATACAGTCTTTGGATAGACCCCAAAGGCAGCTCTTAGGCAAGGACACAGGGGGTAAGGAAACAAGAGAAAGCTTGGACAGTGGAGACCTTTGTAGAATGAGAATGAGCCTGATCACAGCAAACAAGCAGTTAGAAACCAGCATGACATTCTTAAAGGCCAGTTACTTTTTACTCTGAGTAAGAGCAGATAGTCTAGGATTCACCTGATAGCAAAGGGGCCATATGGCTCAAGGTTTCCTAAAGTGGCTTCTGTTATGGCTTCTTGGAGCTAAAAAAATGGCCACTATCATGTAAGATGAGAAACAGTTTTAAAGATGGTTACTTGGAGAAGAGAAGAGACACTCCTTTAGGGCAACATTTCTCCAGCTTAAAAAATAAAAGTATATATTCCTTTTGTGTTCACTTGAAATTTTAAAACCAACGACCCAAAAACATTGCTAAGTTTAGAATATGTTTCTTCCAATGAACCACACCTCATCCTGGAGAGGACGATTATCTGTAAGTACGAGAGACAAGATGCTGGCTGTACAACTACTGATCCTGTGTGCTGCAGCTACTGAAGCCTGTGTGTCTAGAGCCTGTGCTGCGCAACAAGAGACGCCACTGCAGTGAGGTGCCCGCGCAACACAACGAAGAGCAGCCCTCGCTCACCGAAACTGGAGAAAGCCTGAGTGCAGAAGTGAAGGCCCAGCACAACCAAAAATAAATAAACTTTAAAAATATGCTGGCTTTGGGGCAGAGGTGAAGAGTGTGAGGGGTCAGGAAGACAGGTCTGAAGAAGACACAGCAGCTGGCGGGGCCTTTAGGGATTGAGACTAGAGCTGCAGGGGAAGAAATTCAGCAGGACACCTTCATTGCTGCCTCTGTGTCCGCACAGGGTCACTAAGCACAGCCAAGGGCAATCCTTGGGGATAGTCTCTACTTTCTCTTGAAGTGGATGAAATTCTAGGGACAGGTGCCACAAGGAAAAGGCTATAACCCCCTCCACGATAGAAAATACTTATTTATTATAAAATAATGTTTGTTTCATGATGAGAGTAGAAAAATAACACTATGAGCTACTTAAAAATTTCTGGAGCTCAGTTTCTGAGAAATGGGATGAGCGGCTTTTGCCTCACTCTGGAGGCACACCCTCCTGAGGCGCCGTGTGCTCCTGCAGGACATGTAGGGCGCAGCACACACGGGGAGCGTGTGGCTCAGGTCCTTCTGGAAGCCCAGGGAGCCTGCCAGGTCCACACAAGATGCTCTGGCCATGAAGATCAAAGAGGAAAACCTGAGGTCAGAAGGGAGCTGGTCCGAGAGAGGCCGGGAAGGCACCAGCCTTGCCCCTCCCTGTTCTGGAGTGTAGAAGAGTCTCTGGGCTGATGGTCCTGGTTGGGAAGATGGTGCCCAGTGCTCTTACACTGGGTTTGTTCCCCAGGTGTCTGTGCCGAGGCAAAGCTGCGACCTTTCTCAGAACAACTTTGCCTGCCATTTCTCACTGGTGTGGCTGAAGTACCAGAGATAGGTATGGTCTCAGCCTGTGAAGGCTGCTGGCTGAAGTTTTTGTACTTCACATCCTGTCCATACTGATGGCAGAAAGAAAGAAAAAAAATGTTAAAAGGCCAGTGAACAAGAGCAGCTGGCCCGAACTGTTCTATAATCCAAGCCTCTTGGCCCCAGGAAGCAAGAATATCTTCCCTAAGTGTGTAACTTCAGGAAAGACACCTTTCTACCCTCAGTGGGAAAAACACCTTTCTCACCCTTAAACATCCTCTAGACTCCAGACCCTTCAAGCTTTAGAAGAACAATGAATCCCTCCCTGGGATGGGAACCCAACCCTCAGGTGACGGGAAATGGCCCCTCAGTAGCAGTACCTGGAGAAAGCGGTCAGGGTGAGCACCTCAAGCAGGAGCTCTGAGCCGCAGAAGAAGAGCAAGATCCCGTTCATGATGGCTTCCAGGCGGAGCACGTAGGTCTGCAGCAGCAGGTAATAGCAGGCCATCATGGTGGATGGGAAGGTCAAGGCCACGCTAATACCAAGTGGCATCTTTCGCTGGCACAGGTTTCCCTTTGTACCTGTCAGATACAGCCCATGGAGTCACCTCCAAGTGGCCTCCTTTCCTTGGCCTCAGAGGAAAAGGCGGGTGGGATGGTATGGACTGGCAAGCAGAGGCAAATGGTCCTGAATGGGGATGTGCAACTTTATTAACAGGGTCCCACTGTGTTAAAAACAAGAGGCTTTGGAGCAGCTGTGAGATGAGAGTCATTCGCAGAAAGGTCCTGCTCCCAGTGAAGAAACAATGGGATCTTTATTTGAGGAAAAATCTTTTTAATTATTAAAAATAATATATAATCATTGAACACTTTGTCAATTAATATAGAAAATATGGACTTCCCTGGCAGTCCAGTGGTTGACTCTGTGCTTCCACTGCAGGGAGGATGGGTCCAATCCCTGGTTAGGGAACTAAGGACCCAGATGCCCCATGGAATGGCCAAAAAAAGAAAAAAATATAGAAAATCATTTTAGAAACTACAGAAATTAAAAGACCTCATGATTCACCCTCTAGAGAAAGCCATTATTACAGAATGAGGTATACTGTTCCAGGCATTTTTTATGTGTATAGCCACCTGTTATTATTTTCATTATTATAAAAGTAGAATCATACTCTGCATACTGTTTGGCAACTTATTTAACCATTTAACACAGTTAGACGTCTTTCCACATTAACTACCTTTTACTCTATCATAACTCTTTCCACACATAACTACCTTTTTTAATGGCTATGAACAATTCATTGAACCAATATCATAATTTAACTAATCCTGTATTGATAGGTGTTAGGTTGTTTCTAAGGTTCTAATGTCAAAAAATACATGGCAATAACATCCTCATATAGATAGATTTGAGTATCTATAGAAGTGTGTTTTTTTCAACCAGTTTTAGAAGGGAAATTGTTAATGTCTAAGAATATGAATTTTACCTGGTAAAACCATTAGCAAAAAAGGTTATACTAACTTATATTTCTAGGGGTATGGGAATATAAATACTCACATGAGTGTGAGACCATACATACTATTTCTTGCAGTTATTTGAATAACTTTGCAGTTATTTGGAAATCTTTTTAATCCGATGGGTGAAAATGTTATCTTGTTTTTCCAGTTTGCTTTTTGTTAGTGAGTTTGAGCATTTTATCATGGTTACTGGTCCTTTGTAATTATTCTTATGTGAACTGCCCATTAGGGTCCCTTGCTAATTTTTATTTTTGGTGTGCAGCATGCAGAATCTTGTTTCCCCAACCACGGATCGAACCCCTACCCCCTGAATTGGAAGCTTGAAATCTTAACTACTGGACAGGGAATTCCCTCCCTTGCTAATTTTTAAAACTAGCTTTTTTTCTTAGCATTTTACGTGAGCTTTCTTTATCCATTGTGATATGTGCTGAAAGTTTTGTCTTTTTTTCCTTCAGTGTGTTTAAAGAACATTTTCAGGGATGACATATTCTAACTAATAAGGGCTTGCTCTGTATTTCCAGGAATATAAAACTTGTCCTAGAGAAATCCTTGTTCAGAAAAATGAAGGGGATCTTAGTGCTGACCTGTGCAGGCATCTTCTGCCCTGGACATGGAGTTACAGCTGAATCTATTCTCCCAAGCAAACCACTGAGAGGAACAAGGCACTCTTGCAACAGTTAGACAACTGGGAAGAAATTGTCTAATATCATGCCACTGCCCACTTCTGGCCCTGCAGGGCAACAGACAGATATATCTTGACCCAAAAGATAAAGCAGCTTGAAACTTCAGAGAGCAGGTAATGGGCTATACCACCAGATCCAATCTCTTGATTGGTGAGCCTAGGTTATGTACTTTTCCTTGTTGATCAGGTTACGGATACCAGCTCAGCTCAGAAAGAATGGAAATATTCTTTGGACAAACACTCACCAAAAAATAGTCGGATTACTTCAATTCCGAGATACAGGAAGAGCATCACCACATCCAGGACTAGATTGGCTGTTGGGTACGGGAGCAGGAGACCTGCCAACACAGAAGTCAGAGTCTGAAAACAACACAGGGCAGTGCGCAGGAGAGCCCCACACGCGCAGATCTCATCAGCTGTCCATGAACTGCTTAGTGAGGTGTGGGCAGCATCTGTTAACCTGATGCAGGATGTGTCAACTCCTTGTTGTGGCTGCATTTGTGTTAGAGGCAGGCATCTTGTTATGGGGTTTTACTCTTAACTCGGACAGTCTATGAGGACTCCACCCTCCACCATTATCAGCTGTACACGGGTGCACAGAACACTGAATAGCTTCCGAGGCTCATCAACAGGCTGAAAGTGGAGTTCAGCAAGGGGTGATGGGGCAGAGTTGGAATGAAGAATCCCACATTTCCCAAACTCAAGAAATTCTTGCCCAAGAGCGTCCTACTAAATCATTCTCAAGAAGTCAGCTGATGAAGAGACTTCTACCTTACAGTGAAGAGGTTCCCTAGAGGGCAGAAAAGAATGAAAAATAGGAAAGTTTTTGGTGGGAGTTGGCTCTGCGCTGAAGTGGGGAAGGGATGTGGGCAAGGGTAGTCAATCCCCAGGCCTTACCTTTATACAGAAATATGAAGAGTTCCAGCAGGAAATAGGTAGCATAATACCACCCATTCAGAAAGAACAGAATTTCCAGCGGGGTGGAGGACAACCGTTTACCTGAAAATGTGAGCACAGAGAAAAAGAGATGGGCTGGAGGGCAGCTCAACCTCAGTTATTTCAATGGTTTTGTGTCTAACTTGAAGGAAACACGAGGTCGCAACTAATGGAAAGGGCCACTTGGGGCACTTCCGATTGCTGATGAGGAGAGCAAAAAAGAGAGAGAGAGAGTGTGTGTGTGTGTGTAGGGTGTCTGTGTGTGTAGGGTTTCTTTCTCTCTGTGTGTAGAGTGTCCGCTAAACTTGACTCTGGGCTTCGGGCGCGAAAGTCAAAGCCCCTTTAAGATCTAACCTCGTCACTATTTGGGAAGGGAAAATGGGGTGCAGAGGCCAGCACTGGCTTGTTTGAAGTCACGCTGCAAATTTGTAACTGAGCTGGCCTAGAACAGACCTGGCCAAAAATTTGAGGGAATCTAAGACCCGCCCCTCGAGACCTTCAGGAACTCAGGGAGGGTGAGGCTGCTAGACCCTGCTTTGGACAAGCGAGAAGTGATGTCCATGCTGCTGCTGCTAAGTCACTTCAGTCGTGTCCAACTCTGCGTGACCCCAGAGACGGCAGTCCATCAGGCTCCCCCGTCCCTGGGATTCTCCAGGCAAGAACACTGGAGTGGNCCTGGGATTTCTTTGGAAGGAATGATGCTAAAGCTGAAACTCCAGTACTTTGGCCACATCATGCGAAGAGTTGACTCACTGGAAAAGACTGTGATGCTGAGAGGGATTGGGGGCAGGAGGAGAATGGGACGACCGAGGATGAGATGGCTGGATGGCATCACAGACTCGATGGATGTGAGTGTGAGTGAACTCCGGGAGATGGTGATGGACAGGGAGGCTTGGCGTTTTGTGATTCATGGGGTCGCAAAGAGTCAGACACGACTGAGCGACTGAACTGAACTGAACTGAACTGAAAAATTAGGTTGTTACTCATTAGAATATACACCAACCAGGATCCCACACTGGGAACAGAATGTGAATAACCAAGCCTCAATCAAAATATTTACATCTTTGAGGGACAAGCTTAAGGAAGCACAAGAGAAGAGACTCATGTGCAGATTGTGTTGAAAAACGTATTAACTTCATAGAAAACAAACAGGTAATTCACTCAGTGATAAACAAGTTACTTGCAGAGACACTTAATAGAGAAAATAGACAAATGGCAATTCCACCTCTTTATTCCTTCAGGAAATGGGAAGTACCACCGAAACTGCATACAATCACACATTATTATAATAATGAAATGAAAACAGCTGACCCCACTGAGTCCTGGCAAGGATGGAGCAATGGAAAGTCTCATCCCCTGTTGGCAGGAATGGAAAATCAGAAGGCGGTGAGATCTAGCAGTTCCACACCCAAGTCTCTCCCCATGAGATAAGATGGCCCAGTTCCTTACAAAGACTGGTCTATGAACATGCATCCATCAACACTGGAATGGATAAAAATGGGACATATCCTGATGATACTATGCAGGGGCAATGGGAACAGAGTCTATAAAAATATATAGATGTCTATTCAAACAAATATGCTGAGGTAAAGAAGCCAGAAACACACACAGGAGGAAATGGAACTTGAAGTACAAAGTGCTATGTATAAAATAAATAATGGACAAAGATTATTTGAAAAATAAACATTGCACAACACAGGGAATAAAAAAGCCAATATTTTTATAACTTCAAAAATCGAAATAAAATTATTAATACCTCCTATAAAGTTCACCTGTAACAAAAAAGTATTATACATCCACTATATTTCCATTTCAATATTAAAATAATATAGACCTCGCTGAGGAATGCCCTGATAACTGATTCCTGGTAGACACCACACATGTATCTTCCTAAACAGAAGGTTTAGAAATTCGTTTTAGAAAATAAGCTTAAACAGACCTCTTCAATGTGAAAGGAATAATACAGGAGTTGTATAACCACATAATGCCAAAATGCTCAGCTGCCAACCAGGATGTCAGAAGACCACATCTATGTAACCTACGTCTTGTGATTAAACACTGTTGGATCACTATGTACTCTGCCAAGAGACGGGTCCTATAAGAAGGGGAACCAATGCACATTCTCTCCAGTAACGGGGGCAGCCTCAGATTCTGTAGAAGGATGAGAATCAGAAGTTGAAGGTTCTGTTGCTGAGTCTGGTCCTCGTCCTGGTTTGTGCCTCCCAGGAAACTCCAGCTGAGATAGACCCCTCAAAGGTATGCAGAAGGAGCTGATCTGCTAGAAAGTCTTGCTTGTTTGAGTGTGCATGTGTTTGCATGTGTGAGTCTATGAGGTTGTGTGGTGTGAGTGTGTGTGTGTGTGTGTGTGTGTTTGCATGTGTGTGTCTATGAGGTTGTGTGTGCATGTGACACAGATATTCTGGCTTATATGTATGAACAGATTGTATACATACCTGGGTCCATGTATCTACATGAGCGTAATACAATCCTCTGTCTTTCTGCTTTTTTTTTTCATCTTAATTATATGTTAAAAAAAAATCCTAACATGCTATCATTCAGAAAGTTATGAACTGTGACAATATTTACTGGCATTGTTTTGCTTATTTCAAATAACTCTGACTTCTCTGCTAAAATATCTGAACGTGATGCTTTTTGCTCCAATAGGAAAGATGATTTCATGGCCTGTTATTCAGCAAGGTAGGGGGTAAAAATCCTCTTTGCTTAAGAAGATTCAACTTACTTCTCTTCTGTGGTACTTGCAGAAGCCTAGAAAGGGTTGGGTATTGGCGAGTAACAAGAAGAGAGATTGCCTGACGTTTATGAGGAACTTCCTTCTCAGGTTACAGGAGGCTGGCGCGTCATTTACATACTGCGCATGACAAGGAGAGGGCTGTGGAAGGGGGTTCATTGAGGTGTTGCTGTCATCAAATTGGATGCAACAACGGCTGCAAATACCTCTCCCTTACATTTTATGTCAAGTACGCAGTCCTCCTCAACTGAGAATAAGGAGTCTCTTGACTTCTGACATGGGGTCCGGCTGCCAGTGTGCAGTGAGAGATGGGAGTCCTGGCTGTGAAATTGGGTGTGCAAACTCTTATTCAAGGAAAGGTGTCTTCAAGCCCTGGGGAGTGAATGCTGAAGAAGGAATGTCTTGTCTGTTGCCTTTTCAGGATCGATGGGAGATGCCAGTTATGCACAGAAGTGCTAAAGAGANTCCCTGGGATTCTCCAGGCAAGAACACTGGAGTGGGTTGCCATTTCCTTCTCCAATGCATGACAGTGAAATAACACCCGAGAATAGAGGGTTTATAAAGTCGAGCAATGGGAGAGAAAGGAGTGGAGTATAGAAGCGATCCGGACCATCGACTCACACACCTCTGTAACCTCACCTCGCGGCGCCATCTCCAGTCCCCATGGAAACTGCATACGCGGCTACCTCTACTCCTGGAGCAGCGAGGCGTTGCCGGAAGCGGGGGACAGAGCGGCCGGAGACTCTGGCCTCTCTGCCCGCCCATCACACTCTATGGTTGCTTGGTGGGAAGGCTGTCTGGCGTCCGCCAGTGCGCGCAAATGTCCTTCGCTGGGGTTCTGTCTGGCGACCTTCGACAGCACAGTGGCCACCCACCGAGCTGGAGTCCGCAAGCCCCTAGGGCTGGGAGCAGCTGTTGGGCTTCCCCACCCAAAGTTTACAGTGAATCGGCAGAAGTAGCCAAGAGTGGTAATGTGACCACAGGATTGCCAAATAGGCCGTAGAGCCACGATTCTCATTACTAACGGTCTGACAATACACGAAAAAAGAACTGTGAAAGTGTAGCTGCTCAGTCGTGTCCGACTCTTTGTGATCCTATCGACTGCATATAGCCGCCAAACTCCTCAGTCCATGGGATTTTCCAGGCAAGAATACTGGAGTGGATTGCCATTTCCNACTAACGGTCTGACAATACACGAAAAAAGAACTGTGAAAGTGTAGCTGCTCAGTCGTGTCCGACTCTTTGTGATCCTATCGACTGCATATAGCCGCCAAACTCCTCAGTCCATGGGATTTTCCAGGCAAGAATACTGGAGTGGATTGCCATTTCCTTGTGCAGGGGATCTTCAGGACCCAGGGATCGAACTCAGGCCTCCGGCATTGAGGGCAGGCTCTACCCTCTGAGCCACGAGGGAATCCCAAACAACGGTCTGACAATGCATGAAAGTGCTCTGCAAATGCGGTTTGGCATCTTTTGTCTAGCAAGCTGTCTTTTGGGGGAGGGTAATAGGGGATTTAGTGCGTCCGATTTATCAAACAGGTACTTAGAAGACACCAGAATTAATCAGAACTAGAGGCTCCTTTGGCAACCCACTCTAGTATTCTTGCCTGGGAAATCTCATGGACAGAGGAGCCTGGTGGGCTAGACAACCCTGGGATTGCAAAGAGACTTCACTGAGCGACTGAGCAGGCAGGCAGAGGATCCTCTCAAGGAGCATAAATAAGATGGGGAAGATGAAATATGATCACCATGTGACCCCTGACTTACATGGGAGTTGGGAAGACAAAGTACTCTAGGTGGGAACTGAGAGAAGTTTTCAAGAGATGACTGGTGAACTGGGCTTTGAAACCTGATTATGGTTTGGAGGGTTAGCATGTGTTACCACCCAGAGGGAAGCAGAAAGAAGAGTTTTGATTGGACTCAGGATGACTTGACTGTCAGCCACTGTCAGGATAGGACAGAAAACATGGCACACTCAAACCAGGTAATTTGAGTAGATTGACTTTTTTTTTCAAGTGTACAATTCAGTGGCATTAATTATATTCACAATGTTGGGTAACCATCACCACCATTTTCAAAGCTTTTTTCATCATGGCAATGAGAAACTCTGTAATCATTAAACAGTAACTCCCCTTTCTCTCTGTCTCCCTGCTGCTGCTGCTGCTGCTAAGTCACTTCAGTCGTGTCCGACTCTGTGCGAACCCATATCTGTGTGACCCCATAGACAGCAGCCCACCAGGCTCCCCTGTCCCTGGGATTCTCCAGGCAAGAACTCTGGAGTGGGTTGCCATTTCCTTCTCCAATGCATGAAAGTGAAAAGTGAAAGTGAAGTCGCTCAGTCCTGTCTGACTCTTCGACCCCATGGACTACAGCCTACCAGGCTCCTCCATCCATGGGATTTTCCAGGCAAGAGTACTGGAGTGCTAACCTTTGATCTTTTTATTTCTATGAATTTGCCTAGTCTATATATTTTAAGTAAGTGGAATCATACAATACTTTTCTTTTGTGTCTGGCATAATTCCATTCAGCATGTTTTTAAGGTTCATTCATGTTATAGCTTATATCAGAACTTCATTCCCTTTTATGGCTGGATAATATTCCTGTGTGTGTGTGTGCGCGCGTGTGCATGCCACATTTTGTTTATCCATCTGTTGACAGGTAAACATGAGTTTTCACCTTTGGGCTAGAAAAATGCTGCAGTGAACATTGGCATAGAAGTATCTGTGGAAGTATATGTTTTCAGTTCCTTTAAATATACATCTAGGAGGGAATTATTGAATTTTATGGTCATTCCATGTTTGACTTAAAAAAATGTTTTAAAGATTTAATGTTCAGATTTTTTAAAATGTGTTAAAAATTGATTGGGGCAAGTTCTGTTACAAGTAGGGGTTAAGGAAAGTCAGTGTGTGGCAAAAAGAAAGAGCAAGGACTGGACAGTCACAGATAATCTGCTCTCTTATTAGTGGCATCTCATCTTGGGCAAGTTACTCATGCTGTAGCAGCAGTAGCTAATGTGACAAGATTCTTCCTTAGCATATCATAGAGACAGGGCTTGATCTTTCACAGAGAAAGTCCAACGGCCCAGGAGTTCTCCCAAATCTCCACCACAGTACACCATATTGCTGCTCCTGCTGATCGTAGCTCACCAATGTATACTGGCCTAGATAATACATGACCTCTTTACCAGTGAACATTTCACCTTGTGCACCTGCTGCCTTCAAAATCTTCACAAGTGGCAGATTTGGTCATACCTGATTCGTTTGTTCTAGAGAGATCCTACAAGCGACTGTCAGATGTTGAACACTGGGCCGAGGTGGAAAATCGTGTCATTTTGGCCGTGAAGTGTCATGAAGTCTGCTGGTAAGTCTTAATGGCCACTCCGGGGGTTGCTTTCTGCCGAGCCTGCGGGTAAGGGGCCGTCAGTCACTAGCCCTAGGGACTTAGCAGCATTTTGAAACAGTACGTAGTCCCATGTTTAACTTTTCAAGGAGCCATCAAATTGTTTTCCACAGTGTCCGTAAGCAGTTTACATTCCACCAGCACTGTACAAGGATCCCGATTTCTCTGCATCCTTATCAACACCTTTTATTATCAGTTTTTAAAATTATTATCATCACTATCCAAGTAGGTAGGAAGTAATGTTTCAGTGTGGTTTGGGCTTGGAACCTTTTGATGGAGTACTTGCACCTAGACAAATATCTCCTTGAGCAACAGAATACAAAGATTCTTTTGGATTTAAATGTACATAATATCATATCATCAGAAAATAAAGATAGTTCTACTTCTTCCTTTTCAATCCCTGTACTTTCAGTTTTTCAAGTTACCTTATTGTACTGGCTAAGACCTCCAGTATAATGTTAAATAGAAGTGGCGATAATGGTTATTCTTGCCAAACATCAGGGGAAAGTATTATATTTTACAATTAATATGCTAATGGTAAATTTTTATGTAGAAACTCTCATCAGTTTAAGAAAGTTCTTCTTGTAATGTGCTGAAATTTTTGTGATACATTTTACTGAATGCTGTCTCTGCATCTGTTGAGGCAATATGTTTTCCTCCCTTTATTCTGCTAATGTTATGAATTACCAGATTTTTAAAGGTATAACCAACCTTGCCTTTCTGGAAAGAAACCAGTTTGGTTGTGATATTATGCAGAAAGGAGCTGACATAGCAGGCCTGAGATTGCTATCCTTACGAAGTCCTACTTGCAAGGTTGGCCTTTGGCTGGTGTCTGTGACGTTGTATTTCAGAAAGGTTTCCATCAATCCAAAATGTCTCACTGTGCCTCAATTGTTTGTGCAAACTATGTGGTTTATGCTGAACACCTGCTTCCTTCTGGAAGTCTGGAATTTTGATACATGCTAGCAATTCTTAGGGCTTCCCTAGTGGCTCAGTGGTAAAGAATCCGCCTGCCAGTGCAGGAGATGCAAGAGACTTGAGTTTGACCCCTGGGTCAGGAAGACCCCCTGGGGAAGGAAATGGCAACCCAATACAGTATTCTTGCCTGGGAAATCCCATGGACAGAGGAGCCTGGTGGGCTACAGTCCATGGAGTGACAAGAGTCGGACATGACTTAGTGACTAAACAACAACGAGCTGTTCTTTGTAGATTTTTTTTTTAAATCACCAATGAATGTTATGAGTTTTGTCACAGACACAACTAATTAATGATGAAATGCTTTTCCCTCTTTATTCTGCTGACTTGGTGAGTTTCACCCATTGAGTTTTAAATATCAAACCAACTTTACATTCCTGGGATAAGCTCCACAATCTAGCTGAAGATGAATCAACTAACTTTTCAAAGAATTAACTTTTAGTTTCATGTATTTTTTTACCTATTATTTACCCATGTTCTTTTTTTTTTTTTTTTCTGGTCTTATGTTTAATTTAGCCTTCCTTCTTCCTAATTTGGGCTTAATTTGCTCTTTTTCTGATTTAAGGTGAAAAATTAGACCATTGGTTTTAGGTCTTCTTTTCTGACAGAAGCTGTATCAGATACATTCTTAAAAAATATTTATTTACTTGGCTATGTTGTCTTTGTAGTGGCACATGGGATCTCTGTTGCATTATGGGGAATCTTTCATTGTGGCACATGCACTCTCTAGTTGTGGCAAGCAGGCTTAGTGGTTCTGCGGCATGTAAGATCTTAGCTGCCCAAGCAGGGATCAAACCTGCTTCACAAGGTGGATTCTTAACCTCTGAACCACTAAGGAAGTCCCCATGATATGGATTTTAAATGTATTTTCATTATGATGTAGTTTAAAGTACTCTTAATTTCTCTTATGGTTTTTTCTTTGTGCTGTGCTATATGTATTTAGTTGCTCAGTCATGTCCAACTCTTTGTGACCCCATGGGCTGTAGCCCGCCAGCCTCCTCTGTCCATGGGGATTCTCCAGGCCAGAATACTGGAGTGGGTTGCCATGACCTCCTCCAGGGGATCTTCCCAACCCAGGGATTGTACCCAGGTCTCCTGCATTGCAGGCAGATTCTCTACCGTCTGAGCTGCCAGGGAAGCCCCATTTCTTCTCTGATCCATGATGATTTACAAGTATAATGTTTAACTTGTAAATATTTAGTGGTTTCCCAGTGTGGCAGTTATCAACATATTGGTCCTCAGCTTCAGACAAACACTTCAGTACCTGTTCTGCAGTCATGGACTAGACTGAAAGCATGTCTCCCTTTCAGTGAGCACCATCTTAGGCTCCGTCAGTAGAGGGCACTGGATGGACACTGCAGGAAGAAAGGGGCTTTGCTTCCTGGTTCCAGCCTGCGATGTTTTGGTTTTCTTACTCCTGCTGCACAGTCAGAGGTGCATATGCACGAGGACATCCAGCGGCGCTCTGCCCCAGCTGTGTGCCTGCAGGGGATTGGGAGCTCACTGGTCTCTTAGCCCCAGCCCAGGCCTGGTGATCTTCACCTAGCCTCTGCCTCACACCTGCAGCAGCATCCTGATCCCCTGTGTCCCCCTGCCCACCAGCCTTGACTTCCTGCACCCCAGAGGGTTGTTTCCTAGGGCTCTTCCCGTGTGGACCCCACACCCTCCAGACTCTGCCCCTGCAGGAGTGCCTCAATTCTTCTGCACACCCACTCACCAGCCTTGGCTCATTTCATAAAAGTGAAGGTCCCTCAGGTCCTCCCAACAAAGATACGATGTGCCCCTCGTGGCATTCTACACAACATTGCATCTGATCGAGAAACTCATTTCACAGCAAAGGAAGTGTGGCAATGGGCTTATGCCTCTGGAAATAACTGGTCTTAACCACACATACTCTGTCGCCTGACGGAGTAATTGAAAAGTAGAATGGTTCACGGTAGACTCAGTTATAGTATCAGTAGGGAGACAATATACTGAAAGGATGGGGGTTCTAATTCACAGAATGAAGTATGTCTTTGAATCGGAGACCATTATACGGTACTGTTGTCCCCCCAGCACACCTGGGTCCAAGATTCAACGGGTAGGGGTGGCAATGACTTCTCTCACTATTACACCTAATAAACCACCCCCCGAGTTTTTTGCCTTTTACACGGAAAATTTTGAGCCTGCTGATTTGGAGACCTTAGCTCTCAAGTGAGTTGTTCCACAAGGAGACAGAACAATGTATTACTGAACTGGAAAATGATACTGCCCCCTGGTCAATCTGGGCTCCTTATGCCACTAAATCAAAGAGCAAAAAGAAGCAGGGGGGCATCCAACCTACTGGCTAGAATGACTGATCCTGAGTCTCAAGGGAAAATTGGGTTGCAGCTACACTAGGGAGACAAGAAAGACTATGTCTGGAACCCAGAGGATGCTCTGGGGCACCTATTAATACACCCCCGCCCCCCGCCCCGAAGTAGAACACAGATCCTTTAGGAATGAGGATTTGGGTTACTCTAACAGTAAAGAGTTCCAGAAAAACATCTATTTCTGCTTCATTGACTATACCAAAACCTTTGACTGTGTGGATCACAATAAACTGTGGAAAATTCTGAAAGAGATGGGAAT
>SJYV01011076.1:168404-248212 GCA_006410875.1 Neotragus pygmaeus | reverse complement strand
CTTACTCCTTGGAAGGAAAGTTATGACCAACCTAGATAGCATATTAAAAAGCAGAGACATTACTTTGCCAACAAAGGTCTGTCTAGTCAAGGCTACGGTTCTTCTAGTGGTCATGTATGGATGTGAGAGTTGGACTGTGAAGAAAGCTGAGTGCCGAAGAATTGATACTTTTGAACTGTGGTGTTGGAGAAGGCTCTTGAGAGTCCCTTGGACTGCAAGGAGATCCAGCCAGTCCATCCTAAAGGAGATCAGTCCTGGGTGTTCATTGGTAGGACTGATGTTAAAGCTGAAACTCCAGTACTTTGGCCACCTCATGCGAAGAGTTGACTCATTGGAAAAGACTCTGATGCTGGGAGGGATTGGGGGCAGGAGGAGAAGGGGACGACAGAGGATGAGATGGATGGATGGCATCACCGACTCGATGGACATCAGTCTGGGTGAACTCTGGGAGTTAGTGATGGACAGGGAGGCCTGGCGTGCTGCGGTTCATGGGGTCACAGAGCCGGACACGACTGAGCCACTGAACTGAACTGAACAGTAAAGAAGGCTTCCCTGGTGGCTCAGTGGTGAAGAATCCACCTGCAATGCAGGAGACGTGGGTTCAACCCCTGGTCCAGGAAGATCTCCTGGAGAAGGAAATGACAACCCACTCCAGTATTCTTGCCTGAGAAATCCCATGGACAGAGGAGCCTGGTGGGCTATAACCCATGGGTCACAAAAGAGTCGGACACAACTTAGTGACTGAACAACAGGTAAAGAACCCAGAGCAGCAGCAGCAGCTTGAGCTGAGGGAAAGGGAATTATCAACATAGGAATTGAAGAAGGAAGCCATGATTATCAACTACAACTTTGTGACCAGTCATAAAAGTGACCAATTACAAAAACGAGAGCCCTGGTAGTTGTTTGTGTTTCTTTGCTCCTTGCATGCCTGTGTTTTGGGGGCTTCCCTGGTGGCTCAGTGGTAAAGAATCCACCTGCAGTGCAGGAGCTGCAGGAGACACAGGTTCAATCCCTGGGTTGGGAAGATTCCTGGAGGAGGGCATGGCAACTCACTCCAATATTCTTGCCTGAAGAATCCCATGGACAGAGAAGCCTGGCAGGCTACAGTCCATAGGGTCAAAAAGAATCGCACACGACTGAAGCGACTTGACAGGCATGCATGTGTTTATTTGTATATACTGACTGTTTTCTCCTTTTTACCTTTCTATTGACTATTTGTTGGAGGTCAACTTCATAATTTAATCTTCATGTAATAGAATATTTAGTGAGACCATGACAAATTTGTGGAGTAATTAATATGGTCAGCTATGGATACAGTGACTGTTGGGACTGTATGTCTTCTCATTTTACGAGAAGAGAGAACATCACTTAAAAAAAATACTTTTATCTATTTGACTACATAGGGTCTTGGTTGTGACACGCAGGTTAGATGAGGCTGCAAAATCTTACTTGTGGGGTAATCCTAATCCTAACCCTGGTTCTCTGACCAGAAGTTGAACCCAGGCCTCCTGTGTTGGGTCCAGTGCACCACGAGGGAAGTCCCAGGAATCTTGCTTTTAAGAATAGATATATGTTGTCAGTAGGAATGCAACATGGAAGTTCAAATAAGTGTAGAATGGTGCATGAAAGCTTAGTAGCTGAAAAGACGGACATGAGCTCTGCATTCACCTTCAGAACTTGTCCTGTGGTTCCAGCCTGGACTCGGCATTTCTCCCTTTCAGTGAGCACAGTGGTAAGCCCTGTCTGTAGAGGGTGCTGGAGGGATATTGAAGGAAGGAAAAGGCTTGTCTTCCTAGCTCCCATAAGCTCTGGTTTGCTTTTCCTGCTCCTGCACTGTGGTCTCGGCGGTGCATGTGTGTGAGGACAGCTAGGATATCAGATGGTCCTCTCCAACCACATACCAAGAGCGGGCCCTCCCTCAGCAACCTCATGAACCTGGTCCATGCCTGCTGACCACTTTGCTGTGGCCCTCCTGTCGAGGATACCGCGTGCTCCAGGCCTTGGCACACATGGCAGTTCCCTCCCTCTGTGCACTTGCTCCCTCAGCCTTGTTTCTCTCTTCCCTGGATCACTTTTCCCCAAGCCCTCAGGCATGGACAGTGTGTAGCCACAGCGGGGCCTAACTCCACACGTCTGCTCACGGACCTCGGCTCTTCTCCCCAGAGGGTTGATCCCCGTGGCCCTCCATGCCCGGCATGGACATCGTGCACTGCAGGCCTTGCGCACCTGGGGCATTCTCTGTGCACCTGCCCAACAGCCTTGGCTCATCTGTGCCCTAGAGGGTTGTTTCTTGCCTGGCAACTGTGAACCAGCTCTGCCTTGGCCAACCAGTGAACTTGCACACCACCTAGTGGGCTGCCGTGAGGTCTAAACCCCAGATTTGGGGGTGGGGGACCCTACAAAGTTTGTCCTCAGCCCACAGGTACCCTTTTAGAATTCTCTTTACATTTTTTATAGGGCTTTCAAGGTGGGTCAGTGGTAAAAAAAAATCTGCCCGCCAGCGCAGGAGACACAGGAGATGCAGGTTCAATCCCTGGATCGGGAAGATCCTCTAGAGGAGGAAATGGCAACCCGGGTCTCCCATGTGGCTCAGACAGTAAAGCATCTGCCTACAACACGGAAGACCCAGGTTGGATCCCTGGGTTGGGAAGATCCCTGGAGAAGGAAATGGCAGCCCACTCCAATACTATTGCCCGGAAAATCCCATGGATGGAGGAGCCTGGTAGGCTACAGTCCATGGGGTCACAAAGAGTCGGACACGACTGAGTGACTCCACTTTCTTTCCACTGTCTCTTATAATTTAAGGATTATATTAAACCTGTCATGTTTAAATTACTAGGTGGTTTCTGTCTTCTGATTGGACTTAGATTGGACCACCTAGTTATCTTATTGTTACTAACTCAATTCCATTATTGTCAAAAAAACATGCTCTTTCTCCTTTTAAATGTACTGATTATTGTTTTATGGTTCAGCATGTGACTTGAACTGGTCATTACTCTGTGTACATGGAAAACACTGCATTTTTTATTCATATGTATTATAAATAACTTAATAAGAAAAACATTTTAAAATAGTCTTTATATTTACTGAGATACTATTTCTGATGTACTCCATCCCTTTCAGAGGATCTGAGTTTCCATCTGTTATCATTCCCCTTCAAGCCAAATAACTCCTTTAGCATTTCTTTATAACACAGGATTGCTGGCAACAAATTCTCTCAGTTTTATCTTATATCTGAAGTATATTTTTGGTAAATTTAGATTTCTGAGTTGACCTCTTTTTCTTGCAGCACTTTAGAGATGGTGTTACACTCTCTGCTGGCCTCTTATTTCTGGTGAGTAGCCAGTTGCTAATTGTTGTTCTGTATGTGGTTTGTTTTTCTCTTGCTGCTTTCAAGATTTACTCTTCATCTTTAGCTTTTGACTATGATGTTCCTAGATGTGGCCTTTCTGTGTTAATTAAGGTGGCTTTGTGGAGTATCTAAACTCTGTACATTTTATCAAATTTGAGAAATTTTTGGCTATTTTCTTTTTCTGCTTTCTTCCTTCTCTTTTTGTTCTAGGATTCTAATCATACATTTGTCAGGCTGTCTGACATTATCTAACTGGCCTGGGAGACTTTTACAAAACCTCTTTTTGTCTCTGTTCTGCAGTGTGGGGAGTTTCTATCGGTTTACCTTCTATTTCATTTACCAGTTCTGTAATCTTTTTTGCTGTTAAATCTATTCATTTGATTAAAAATGTTTCAGTTGTTGTAACTTTTATTTCCAGAGTTTCTATTTTTCAAAAGTCATTTGTTTCTTTGCTGGGGTTGCCTATCTTTTTATTCACTGAGAACATAATTTCACTGCTGCTTTATTATCCTTGCCTGTTAACTCCAATATCTGGGTCACCTCAGTATTGGTGTCAGTTTTGAATATTAAATTGTGGAGGCTCTGGTTTGTATTGTCTGTCTCCAAAGAGTGGTGGTTCTTTTATCAGGCAGTTAGCTTGGGTGGATTGTTGTTGTTTAGTTCTTAAGTCCTTTCTGGCTCTTTTTTGATCCCATGGACTGTAGCCCTCCAGGCTCTTCTATCTGTGGGATTTCCCAGGCAAGAATACTAGAGTGGGTTGCCATTTCCTTCTCCAAGGGATCTTCCTGACCCAGGGATTGAACCTGGGTCTCCTGCATTGGCAGGCAGATTCTTTACCACTGAGTCACCTGGGAAGTCCATTTTGGGTGGATATACAGTGCAGATCACACTATGGGGCAGCAGCTCCAATCTCAGCTTAGATTTTCTGTCTTTAGCTGAGCTGCTTGAATCTGAACAACACATCTGTGGTCCAGAGCTGGGGCACAGATGTGGGCAGACAGAACTTGGTGATTGCTGCCTCTTCCCTTCTGAGGCTCCATCTTTTCCTCCAGTGGCTTCAGTTGCCCTGGCTCAGGACTGTGATTGTCCACCAGCATAACGTACCTACTGCTTTGTCAGCTGCCAAGTTACAAGCAGCAAAAATAGGAAACTTTCTCTGCACAATTTCCTCCTGAGTGTGAACTCCCCATCAAACTGTCTCTCTTCATTCTCTAGTAGTCTTTAAGTAGCTGTTTTTCATATCATGTTCAGTTATTTGTTGGAGGGGTCATTCTCAAGCATAGTACTCAGTAATTGTTAGACATCCTTAGGTGTAGTCTAAATATTTAATCCATTTCTTCCATATTTTCCTCTATTTCTTGAACATATCAGTTTAAACTCCTTTTCAATCTTCTCAACAATATTTGGCTCACCTGTTTCTATTTTCTACTTTTGCTTTGGTTTTAAATAACATGGTCTTATCTCTTGACTTGCTAATAATTCTTATTGGATTTAGAAATTGTATATATAAAAAAAATTATAGCACCTCTAGATGTTTTTTCTTCCAGTCTTTTGAATGGGGGCTGATCACCTTAATCCACTCAGAGACCACATGGTTTGAGGTTGCGTTGGGATTTTGATAAGCCTCAGTCTGCCTATTTCACCTTGTTCCCAGTAAGGAGCCCTCCTGAGCTTTGAACTGAAAGACCTATGTGTTCACCAGTCCCTGCCCCATCGTGGGTCCTCAATTCTAATCATCAGCACCCTTAGCCTGCCAAAAATTTTATTCTGCTTTTCAGAAGTTTGAGGTTTAGCTTTTTATAGCTTCTGGCTCTATACAGCTTCAGTGTTTGGTAAGTATTGTAGAGAAGAAATGTGTTATGTCTTTAAGGCTCTTTCAGTCCCCAGTTTTGTTCTTCCAGTTTTATGAGAGCACTAAGTTCCACTGGCTTCTCTGGTCCCCTCTGCCTGAGCAGTGCTTGGATCTTCAGCCTCTTGTTCAAACCCACAGTCAGCAAATGCTCCCAGGGAAAGTCTGCTGCAAACTGTCAGCTCACGTCCCTGATTTTACTTCAGAATTTTAGGCCCTTTCATCATCTTTCCTTCAGCAATTCTCTAAGATCTTTTTAGATGACTTTCATATTTTGTCTGGTCTTTCTAGTTCTCTAACACAGCATTGGTCAGCTAGAAGCAACTCCATCCTATTAAAAGTCAGCACTTTTAAAAGTGTTTATTTTCTTCCTTTGATCTTTGAAACTAACTGCCCCAAGCAATCAAATTACATCACATCTTAAAAATATATTCCTACTGCTAAGTGAAAAAAGAAAAGCAAACTATGTTATGGCATAGTCCCATAATCACTACTGTATATAAAATATAAATATATAGCATCAAAAATATGATATTATTTCTGGGGTAGGATGTAGCCATTTTTTTCCTTTTGTAAAAATGTTTCTGAAATATTACACTGTAAGAAATTATGCAAGTAAATGTAGATTGTAAGGAGGGGAGGGAGAAGGAACTCAGTGACTGGGATACAGAAGTGGGAAGACTAATTGCACAAATATAACTTCAATTTTATATTACATGAATGCATTAACTATCAAGATAAAGAAAAACAAAGGAAGAAAGAGGGAGGGAGGGAGGTGGGAAGGGAGGAAGGAAGGAAGTAACACACACACACACACACACACACACACCCGCCCCCCAAGAGACTCCTGGGACTACAAAGTGCTATTTATACAGGGAGTGAGGAAAACAAACATTTGATTGTACTTACTAGCTGCAAAGACTGCAGAGAACAATCCAGCCCTGATTCATTTGGGGACACAAAAAATCTATCTTTCAGGGATTGTGATGAGCAAAGGGGATAATATTCTTGTTAAGAGCTTTTATGAAAAGATTCAAAATTGTGCTATTGTCATTTTTTGTACAGAGGAAGGTACAGTACACATAGATGGTGGTTTTGTTAGGACTTTTTAGATCACGTCTCCCAATTATAGGGGATGAGATCTTAGGTATTTTCTTAGAACTCTGTAACTTTCTTTTAAAATATCTGATAAATCTTGACAGCACAGCTGATTAACTACAGCCTCTCTTTCCTGAGGACTTCATTGTAGGCTTCTAAACTAGGGGTCAGCATACGATGGCCTGAGGGCACATCTAGCCCGTTTTGTATGACTCTCAAGTTAAGATTAGACTTACATTTTTATGTGTTTGAAACAAAATCTAAATATTTCTGACATGGGTCATTCATCTGAGTTTCATCTCTGGCTGCTTTTGTGCTTTGATGTCAAAGTTGAGTAATTGCAACAGAGGCCACATGGCCCTCAAGATCTAAAATATTTACTATCTGATCTTTAACAGGAAAAGTTTGCCAACTCCTGAGCCAAAGTACTTCTGAATAATGAGTTTCATGGGGCAGCTTTCTGGTGGGGCAGACTGACCGCACCCTTGTCTTTTGCCAAGAAACCTCCTAGTGCTTTCCCATTCCAACACTGGGCTCAGTCACATGATTTGCTTTGACCAATGGGAGTTGAAGAGACACAGTAGAGGCTTGAACTGGGGTTGCTCCCTATAGCTTGATTTCCTGCTTCTCTGCCACTGTCTAGTCAACCGACCCAGGCAAGCCTGCTGAACAATAAGTCATGCGAGGCAGAGTCATTCTGGCAGAGGTCACCCGAGGTTAGCCAGAAGTCAATGATCTCAAGATCATGACAGCTGGGTGGCTGACCCACAGCTGACCACAGACACGTGTGTAAGCCCAGCAGAAACTACCCAAACCCAGTCAGATGAGCTGAGCCCCAACAGCCCCAACCGAAGTATAGTGGTGGGTCTGTTACACGCAACTATTACAGCAATAGAAAACTGATACTACAGGCAGACGAATGTTTAAAATTTCTTTTGCCAAAAGAGGCTAGGGAACATTTCACTCTCCTGAGGACAATTCTGGACTCTGACAGGGGGAAAGACTGAATAAAACATGGCAGTCTGAAACTCCAGAGATGGGGGTGGGGCATCAGATCACACCTTTTCTGCAAAAATATACTGTACTCACAATGGGATTCAAGGAATACCCATATCTGCTCTGTGGCTCAATTTGCCCACTGGGCCAAGCAGACGCTAAGGCTAGGCTAGGCTAGGACTTGGCATTCCTCTTAACCACAGAGGGACTGAGCAAGGCAGAGACTACATCATTTATGGAAAAGAATTTATTTCCTATGTGTACAATGTAAAAAAAAAGTACCTTGGGTATAAAATCTAAATGTCTGAGGTGTGCTCAGTCAGGAGCCCAGAAAAGTCACTCTTTGCATCCTTCAATCATCAGTGTGCAATGCAAACACAGCCAGGGCTGGGAGCTCCTCCTGTACTAGGGTCAGTGGAAAGCTCCCTTGGGAAAAAGCCACGGAGCCCTTGGTGAGGAAGTGGGGCAGAGAGCAGGAAGGAAAGGGGGCAGGGCTGCAGCAGGAGGCTGGGAAGGGATGATGTTCAGGAGTCTGTACTGGGGACACTTTAATGTGCTAGGGGGAGGCTCCACCTCTTCACCTGCTGCACACTGACTGGCTGGGGCCTGTCCTCGGAATGTCAAGCTACTTCCCAGCACACAGAGCCAACCACCCCCTCTGCAGAGCCCCCAGTGTGACTTCTGTCAGGAAGGAAAGGCGTTCATCGATGTGACAGAAAACGGTCACCTTCGAACTTGCATGAACTCCTTGCGCAGCCATAAAGAGTCCTGGTAGAAGCGAGGGTCGCCCAGCCTCACAGCTGTCCGTTTGTAGAAGTAACAGTACAACACTGCCGCTGTGGAGAATAAACAGGAAAGAAGAGTCAGGGATGTACCCGAGTGTTTGTTTCAGGGGAAGAACATGGCCAGACGAGGCTGAGAGGCCCTGTCCCACGATTTCCCAGTGACTCCCATAAAAGGCAGAGGGCAGTGGTCTCTCCTGGTCTTGGCACGGCTGTTCCACTCATCTCACACCGGTTGTGATGGGCTGGGAAGCCAGGATCAACAGGCGGGGCCAAAGTGTGGCCCGAGGTTGCTGTGGTTCTTACCTAGCCTCTGGAATACAAACAATGTTTGAAGTCCATCTGTCCAGACAAAGCGGTTGGAGTTTTTCCAGCGTAAGTTCTGAAGGAGACAAGAGTAGACAGAGAAAAGTGAATGGCGAGATGAGGCCCTGACATCTCCAGCCTGGTGAGCTGCAGAGATGCTGCTTGATTTAGTATCAGGCTAATCTCACCCCCTTCTTTCTTTCCACAAGCCAAAGGAGTGTTTCTCAAACAAGATTCAACAAGTCCCCTTGTGTTTTGCTGCAGAGGGGGTAATTCTTTTAACCCTGAGGGAGTAAGTTTGACCTAAGCCGTTTATTTCCTTTCATCCTATTGCCTTAGCCAATGAGAAATGATACACATTATCTCAGGAGTTCAGCATGGTCACTGTCTTGCCTTGGAAATCTGAGGCTTGGTTCCTGTCAGATAAAGGCTGGTGCACTCAGGGTTTAATCAGATTAGCAGCTTCACAGTACAAAGCCAGGACTATTTTGGCTCTAGGAACCTGAGCAGAGACAATCTTCTCTGGGAAGCACCTTGAGACTCTGGCACTGTGCTGCTTCTCCCCGTGAGTTCTTGTTCTCTCTGTGGAATCACAGGGGCAACCTAATGGGAGGTTTAGTCTGAGAAGGTGCCTTTAGTAAAGGCATGAGATACCCACAGATAAGAATTTGTGGAGAAGAAATCTGAAGGAATTCCCTGGTGGCCCAGTGGTTAGGACTCTGTACTTCCAATGCAGGGAGAATGGGTTTGATCACTGGTCGGGGAACTAAGAGCCCATAAGTCACTGTTGCTGTTGCTGTTAAGTCGCTTCAGTCGTGCCCGACTCTGTCCGACCCCATAGACGGCTGCCCACCAGGCTCTGTCATCCCTGGGATTCACCAGGTAAGAACAGTGGAGTGGGTTGCCATTTCCTTCTCCAATGCATGAAGTGAAAAGTGAAAGTGAAGTTGCTCAGTCGTGTCCGACTCTTTGTGACCCCATGGACTGCAGCCTACCAGGCTCCTCCACCGTGGGATTTTCCAGGCAAGAGTGCTAGAGTGGGTTGCCACTGCCTTCTCCCATTAAGTCACTAGGTACAGCAAAAAAAAATCATGAAAAACAAAAAAGAAATCTGAAACCACGAAAACTGGATCTGCTTCGAGGCCTATGTTAGAACCAGAGGGAGGCATCTCGGAGGCTCGTTCTCCTAAGTGATGGAGACACAGCTGGTGGCTGGTGGCACTCCTGCCTGGCTATTTCCCATGGGACACTGATGCCTAAGGATACCCTGTATCAACATGCACCTGCCCAAACAGCTAATGATGGGACAGATTCAATTTCCTATTTTAACCTGCAGGTCTTCAGGGGCAAAAAGAAATCAAACGTTCCACAAGTGCCCCTCGACTCCTGGATAAGGCTGTTCTTCAACACAGAAGGTTGAGAAAAAGTGCCTCATGAAATTCTCATGTGTCGAGCTCCAGGCTGGACCACATTCATTTCACCTGTTTCTTATAAAGGATTCTGTGAGATAAACATCCAGAGCTGCTGGGTTCCCACAGATAAGACATTCTGAGTCCTTTAAGGACTCAGGGCCTCCCTCTTACCATGACCCAGACATGAAGAGAGATGCTCAGGGCGAAGTACACAGCTGTCAGGATGATGGTCCCTTTGAACTTATGGAAGAGGAGGTTGACCAGGCCCGCCTGGAAGACGAAGGTGTTGAAGAACATGAGGAAGATGATGATGATGTTGAAGAGGACTGCGATATCCTGGATGCTGCAAACACGGGAAACAAAAGGACAGCCAAATGGAGGCCTGAGGAGCATCCAAGAGTCGGCCCTGAATCCTAAGGGACACCATGAGGTCTGTCCTTGCCTCTGAACCCCCCAACCCCCACAGAGGTAGTGTGGGTTTTGGACCCCAAATGACATGAAATTAAAACTACCCGCTACCTACTGGTCCCATCAGTTGAGTTGCAGTCTATGGACAAGGCTTTCCTGCTGACACTCCCAACTCAACAAGCCTCCGAGGCACCTGTGAGAAGCAGCTAGTTTCCTCCCTGTATCCAGAAAATGCCAACCCTGTCAAATAACCTGGTGCCTAATGCCATTCAAGTGTTGGTTCAAATGTCCCCTCTTCAGAAACTTTTCTTTCACGCCACTACCTTCTCCTCATTCCACATACTTTACGTCTACTGTATAACATTTATTACTATTGAGGTTATTAAAATATTTGTCTCTCTCCACTAGAATGGAAATTCCATCAAACAACTTGTCAGGTCCACCACTGCAACTATGGCACTGTCTGGTAAGCTGATGAACGTTTGCTGAGTGAAGACAGGGTCTAAAATCGTGGTTTTCTGTTTAGAACTTGCCTCATGGAGACTAAAAATCACTGTAGACGAAAAATGACAATAGCTTCCATCCTCTGAGATGCATATATGTTATCAATATGGTTATTCTGGAAATTTCCTGGTGGTTCAGTGGTTATGAATCTGCCTTCCAATGCAGGGGATGCAGGCTTAATCCTGGTCACGGAACTAAGATCCCACATGCCACAGGGCAACTAGAGAGCCCGTGCTGCAACTAAAACCCAGAACAGCCAAAAAGAAAAAAAAAGATTATTTTTACTCAGGGCCAGGGCAGTGAAGGCGCTAAGTCCTAACCCCTGGACCGCCAGGAAGTCCCTGATAACCCCTTTATCTGACATTTTGCAACCCTGTTTCATGGCACTGTAAGACACTTTCTACTCACAGATGGAGATAATGACAGTGTCAACAATCTGACCTTTTTTCTGTGTGCACTGCTTCCTGTGTCCCAAACCCTTGTTAGAAGTATATCAAAGCAGAAGTATCAAAACAGTGTATCCTGTGACATGTCTATGGACCATGGAGTACCCAAGACAAAATGCAATTTTATTTTCCCTGATATTTCTCTATTAATAACTTTAAAACGCTAAATCATGCTTTTCCGGGCTTCTGAAATGACTGGGTTGAGCTGCGTAGTCCCACTCACATGAAGAGCACCAGCTGTATGACTGGAGCCGTTCGGAGAAGCTCAGAGAAGGAATTGACAAAGAGGTCATAGGACAGCAGCAGGAACTGCAGGGAGAGCACCAGGCTGTAGTTACTGGTCTGGAGCATCTTCCTTCTGCTTTCTTGTGTCCCCAAGGGCACATTCCACAGTTCCTCAGAAAACTACTGGGCCTCCCCCAGGCACTGAGTTCTTCAGAATGGCAGCTGCTTCCCTTGCTCTAAGACAAGGGTCTGTTAAAGCCAAAAAAGAGAAAAGAGAGAAAGAGAGGACAATAAATTCAACAGTACAGTAAATATTTACTTAGGACCTACTATGTGCCAGGCATCATTCTAGGTGCTTGTGATATGTCGATGACAAAACCAAAAACAAAAAATGCCAACTAGTCATTCCTTCCAGGGATCCTCACCCTCAAACCTGTCTCCGTGCCTGGAACCCTCTAAATGTAGAGCTCTTTCTAACCAGTTTTGAGTCCAAAGGAATCTAGGGAAAATACACAAAGTGACTGTCTGGTCATATAGCGATAATAATTCTAATTGCAGAAGCAAATCTTTGCATATCACTTATAATTCTAAGCATTTAAATCTCTCCATTACCCTTGAGGTGGAAGACACACTATTACTCTCTCATTTTATAGAGGGGACAACTGAAGCCCAGGGAGGCAAAATAATTTGTCCAACATCATATTGCTAGTAATTGGCAGGGCTAGCATTCTGATCTAGGCAGTCTGGGTCTGGAGTCTGAGTGCTTAACTAGCGCTCAAAGGTGCCTCTTACAAAACTGATAGGTTTACACGCAACTAGCCAGGAAAGGGCTTCCCAAGCGGTTCAGTGGTAAAGAATCCACCTGCCAATCAATGCAGGAGACGTGGGTTTGATCCCTGGGTTGGGAAGACCCCCTGGAGGAGTAAATGGCAACCCACTCCAGTATTCTTGCCTGGAAAATTCAATGGACAGAAAAGCCTCATGGCTACAGTCCATGGGGTCACAAAGAGTCAGACACAACTGAGCATGCACACAGGCAGGAAAAACATAGGCAGAGAAGTGGTTAACGGTGCAGGCAGGAAAAGCTGAGGGGAAATAGTGCTCTTCTAACGTTAAAGATTATGGTAGCGACACAATGGCACCAGGTAAGGGGGGCTGGGCCTTTATTTTCATTTATTCCAAGACAGAGAAGCTGCTCTGGGGTTGTCCTACGACCCTCTCCAGCTGGATCAAATCCATAAGCAAATTTCAAAATGTTTTCAATTGTTACAGAATGATTAAATCAACATCTGTAAAATGTTACTTTACAAACTCTGCATATTTACTTCCTTATTTAATCCTATATCCATTTTAAGAACTGTTATTATGCTTATAGCCCCATTTTACACAGATTCTGAGATGTTGCAGAACCTCGTCCACCTCACCTAATGAAGTCCCACTGAGGATGTACAATGTGGTTTTCTCTGAGCCAAGTTTCCTTATTCATCAAATAACATTGATAGTATCACCTGTGTACCCGCACCATGATAAACTTGTCAACCAAGATAAATTCCTTTAGTCCTCGAAACTACTCTGCAAGATGGGAAAGAATTATCCGCATTCTACAGGCAAGGACAGTGTTAGAGTTCAAGCCGTTCCTCCAGGATTCACAACTAGGCGTCATACGAAAGCCCATGCTCTTAACCGCTCCTTCACAGGCCGCCACAGAAGGCTGTTGTGAGGCTCCGTTAAAAAGAACTGCTCACCGCCATCACTAAGGGAAGGATGACCATCACCTCGGGTTAGCGTAGCGGTGATTTCGCAAGGTAATGAAGCACTTCGGTCTTCTCACCGCTATCTCCCGCGTTCCCTCGGTAGAGCAGAGCCATTTTACCCCACCAGTCCCAACCCACTTTTCAATGGGACTGGCTTAGCGAAAAACCAAAACCAAAGCAATTAACAACGAAATTCCGACTTCTGGCCTCTTTACACACTCCTCAACATGGACTCACCTCAGAGGCCCAACGTCGGTTGTCATGGGGATACCACCCCGGCTTCCGGAAGCCGGCTTTAAATTCCGGAAGTAGATGGCGGACGCGGGCTCGGCCTGCGCCGGGCTACACGCTTGTCCTCGGCATTCTCTCCCCGCTCTATGACCGACTCGGCCGCCATGTTTGGGCCCTCGCTTTTCTGGGCTCGCGTCTCTCCAGGCCTTCCCAGCGTCGCCGCGGCCTGTTCCAGGGCTCTTAGATCCGGCCAAGGCCTCCCGTTCACCCCGCCCGCCGCCTTGCGGAGGGCCAGCCCCTGGCCAGAGCCTTCGCCTTGGCCCGAACATTTCCGCTTCAACAGAATCGTGGGGCTGAGAGTGAGGACAGGGCCGACCCGTGATGGCGTTTCTGGTCCCCAGTACCTCGGGGTTACGGAAGAAACGCCCGCCTAAGAACTGGAGTTGGGGGTCAGCGCCTTGGCGCCCGAGAGCTGGGGACCCCGAGATCCGGGACTTCATTTCCCAGGTGGCCACGCGCGCAACCGGAAGTATGCGCGCCTATAAGAGGCCAATACGCCCCCAGCCCTTCGGCTCTAGTGCAGCGATTCCTGGTGGTCGGGAGTGTTGCTGAGAGTCTCTCTGCATCTTTCGGGAGCCTCGGGAGCAGCGGCTCTGGCGTGAGTTGGCAAGAGACGGGTCTCGGAGACCCCAGTCCCCTTGCGTCCCACTGTGGTTCGGGGGTGAGAAACAGCCCGGGCTGGGAGTTCAGGGATCTGGGTTCGAGTGCTGGCTTTGCTACTGTCTCGTTTCGCGCTGTCACGACCCTTCTCTCTAAGTTTTCTCTCCTAGGAAATGGACACCATTCTCCATGCCCTTCCTTCCACAGGTGGTGGTTGTAAAGCACGAAAACTTTTCGGAAGTCGCAGTCAGCAGGCGGAGCCTACCTTTTCACCCAAGGTTCAGTTGCGTTCAGTCGCTCAGTCGAGTCCGACTCTGCGACCCCATGAACCGCAGCACGCCAAGCCTCCCTGTCCATCACCAGCTCCCGGAGTTTACTCAAACTCCATTGAGTCGGTGATGCCAAGGTTAGCTGGGACCAAGGTGGTCCCGGCGGCTGGCAAGTCAAGGATCAGTTCCTGGGTTCCTAGAACCCTTCTCTGGACACTTGGGTCAGACCAGAGCACCGTCCGAAGGGCGTTCCTATAATCACTGGCGCTCAGGCGGACCTTGCTTATCTATCTCCTGCCTGGTATTTAAGGGCTCTCACTCCTGAGTCCCTGACTTTAAGGAAGCTCCGTTTGGAACTGAGGTGTCCTTGGAGCCGAGGGGGAGTCAACCTGGAGTCTTACCAGCTTTGCCACTCACCTTGACCGAGTCACTTTCATAGTTTGGGCCCCAGTATTTTTAATCTGTAAGATAAAAGTTTAGGATTTGAGCTCTAACGCTGGGTCTCAAGATTCCTAAAGCCCCCCACCATTCATCTGAAAAGTGGGAGTAGCCAACAGCCTTCCTATGCCTTGATCTATTTGCACTTATAAATGCTTGTGAAAAAGTTTGGAATCGTGGGTTTCCCTAAGACTAGGGCTGATTAGGATATACCCATTTTCTGCCCCAGGGCTTGATCTGTTTTAGTGCAGCTTGGGAGAATCCTTTTTGCTTAGGGATTGAGAGTGTATTAGGTTGGGAGAGTACAACTCCTTAGATCAGGGTCAACAAACATGACCCACAGGCCACATCTGGCTGGCCTGAATGGGTTTTACATTTTTCAGTGATTGAAAAGAAAAGGATATTTTGTGACGAGGAAATGATACAAAAACTAAAATTTCACTGTCCATAGTTTTTTGAACACAGCCTGTACATTTGTGAAAGTATTGGTTATGACTACTTTTGCAGTATATCAAGAGTTGATAGCACAGTTATGACAAACCATATGGCCTGCAAAGTCTAAGATATTTACTATTTTCACACTTTACAGGACTTTGGGGACTTTTGTCTTCGAATGTGGCTCTACAAGTGCGGGCAGACTAGGAGCCTGCACACATCCTGAAATCTTAGCACATACTACTCTCTTGGAATAAATGAGAGGATATTCTTAGCATTTGGATGGCAATTTTCACTGTGTTCTTTTTCTCTCCTTTTGCTCTCCATTTCAAGCAGAGGGAGGGCTCGTCTGTGTACTCTGAGCAGTAAAACATTCCAGCCGGTCTGTCAGGAAACTGTCCCCATTGTCTATTCCAAGTCTGTCCCAGAGCAGTAATCCAGAATCTCCAAGGGGGGTGGGTATGGTCCCTTTTGGACATTTTCTTTTTTCCTCTTACAAAGGGAAACAAATTTAAAAGTAGATACTAGCTAGTGGATGGAGCCTGCTGATGGGGACCCACTTTGTGCTGACACTTCCCTGGGGAGGGGGTGATTGAACATCTGGTGACCTGAAACTTCCACTGCTCTTACAGGAACGAAGGGGACACCTCTGAGGCTGGGTAGCAAATTGCTGAGTTCTGCAGCTGAGTCCAAAAGCTTCCGGGAAGCAAGTGGAATGATTTTCTCTCTCTAACCTCCTGGAAGCTTATATTTTTTTTCCCCCAGCATTGAAATCTTGCTTTCTCAGAGACTTCTGCCACCTTGGATCCCTTTGTGAGAACTCCACACCTGTTTCCGGTTAGGTTCTGGTGTGATGTCTGTTCATAGCTGCCTTTCAGTAAGTTACATTCTGTTGCCATGGTTTTCTTTCAGATGAGAAGACAGTCCTTCAGATGTTATTTGCTCAAGGAGCCTCAGAGCCTGAGGATTGGAGTCCAGGCCACTACTCTGTCAGCTTGTCACTGGGTATAAAAAGGTGAGGGTCAAGTGTTTTATTTCCTTGGGAGTTCTTGGCGATTTTAGGGGCCTCTTCTCATGTTAGCTGGTTCCAGTTGAGGAACCTCAAGTTCCGGACGCCATGTGTCACCTTCTTGGCCTGACTCCTTGGGGACAGTGTGCCTGTCTTGAGAGCTGTTTTCATGCTGAAAGCAGGGGCATCCTGTGCCTTTGCAGACTGCCTGCCAACCCTTATGCCCACTTGCCTGGCTTTTAAGAGCAGCTTCTTACGGGCCTAGGCATTCACCATGCCTGAAACCAGAGTTGGTTTCTGAGTTATCAGGTATACGTGGAAACCTCAAAATAAACTCTTTGCTTTCTAGATCATGAATTCTTGCTTCCTCTTTTCTCCTCTGGACTTTCCCTAGAGAAGAGAAAGCAGAAGTTGCAGGTCTGGGACCAGCTGCAGGCTTTTGACCAATTTAAGATGTGGAGAATGGGGACTGGAGCAAAGACCCCATCTAACCTTCCCATGGGTAGAGGTCACTGTCTGGGGAAGAACTCTGCTGTGGAAGTGGGATCCTATAACACTTTTCTCCCAGGTGGCCTGATAATAGTGTGGAGACTGAATTTTGCCTCCTTGTGTTAGAACGGAAGGCTTGGGCATTTGTGTTGTCTAGCCTGGATTTTGATTTCTGCCCTTTCTTTTTGTGAGGAGTGGAAGTATAATTCTTTACCTCTGGTCCTGTGAGGGGAGACCCATCCTAGGTCTCTGGACTTAGCATCCAGCCATCGCAGATAAGGCCTCTCTCCAGGGCCAGCCCTGGGGCTGAGCTGGCTGCACTGCACACCACCAGATGGTGGGGCGGTGCCTCACTCTCACTCATTGTTCATAACCAGAGATGGGGTCCAGCCTGCTGTCAAAGCTTCATGGGACAGTGCCCAGGCTGATGGCAGGGAACCATCCTTCCGGCCAAGAGCAAGGTCAGTGTTACGTCCTCTAGCTGGCATGTGGGGTGCACCCGCGCCAGCAGGGGTGTGTGATTTCCCCTTCCTCTAGGGCTGCCTGGTCAGAATGGCTGTAGGATGGTTTTACCTGTCTGTCCTGGCACTGTGCTCCCTGGGCTCAGTGTGCGTCCTCTCCACCATCTACTGGATGCGTTACTGGCACGGTGGCTTCGCCTGGGATGGCAGCATACTCATGTTCAACTGGCACCCAGTGCTCATGGTTACAAGCATGGTGGTGCTCTACAGTGCTGGTGAGTATGGGTCGTCAGCGGACACGTGGTGTGGCCCAGGCCCGTTCCAGGCAGCGCTCTCCCTCTCCATCCTGGCCTTTGTTACTGTCAGGTGCAGGGCTGTGAGGGAGGGATGGGATGCGGTGGGTTGTCTCTGGGCCCAGCTAACATTTGGAGGAAGTCTCGAGAACTGAGACATCTGAGAAGGGCAACTCCGTGGATGTTCTTAGGCAGGGGTTTGCACATTGCCTGTTAAAGGCCAGATAGGAAATATATTAGACTTTGCAAGCCCTGTGATCTGTGTTGCAGCTACTCAGCTCTGCTGTTGTATTGTGAGTGACCAGAGACATCACAGAAACGTGTGTGTCTGTGTTCCAATGAAACTATTTATAGTGGTGGGAGGAGGAGAGAAACAGGTGAGGGAGAGGAAGAGGTACAGAGTTCCGGTTGCAGAGTAAATGAGTCACAGGTACAGTGTGGAAACAAGAGTTAATTATTATATAATATCTTTGCTTGGTGACAGATCGTAACTAGAACCGTCACAGTGATCATTTTGAAATGTACAGAAGTATCAAATCACTGTGTTATGTAACAGGAAGTAACACAGTGCTGTGTAGGTCAATTATACTTCGAAAACAAATAAGCTCATAGTAAGAGTAAAAGAGATGAGATTTTTGGAGTGTGGGGTCCAGAGAAGGCGATGGGACCCACTCCAGTAGTCTTGCCCGGAGAATCCCATGGGCGGAGGAGCCTGGTGGGCTGCAGTCTCTGGGGTCGCGAAGAGTCAGACACGACTGAGCGACTTCACTTTCGCTTTTCACTTTCATGCATTGGAGAAGGGAATGGCAACCCACTCCAGTGTTCTTGCCTGGAGAATCCCAGGGACGGGGGAGCCTGGTGGGCTGCCGTCTATGGGGTCGCACAGAGTTGGACACGACTGAAGTGACTTAGCAGCAGCAGCAGCAGCAGAGGTGAGGGGTGGAGGGGAGGGGGAATTGAACAAAGGTTGTCAGAAGGCACAGACTTCCAGTTTTAAGATAAATAAGTATTAGGGATATAATGTACAACATGGTCAATATAGTTTTTAATACTGCTGGTGTGTTAAATATGAAAGTTGTTCAGATAGTAAATCCACAGAGTTGAGTTTATAAGAAAAATTTTTTTCTATTTAATTCTGAATCTGTATGAGAAGATGGAGGTTCACTAAACTTACTGTGGTCGTCATTTCATGATGTGTGTGAGGCAAACCATGATGCTCCACACCGTAAGCTGATGCAGTGCTATATTTCAGTTATATTTTAATATAGCTGGAAAAAATCAGTAAAATTTTAAAAATTAGTGTCATTTAAAATATTATATGGTTTAATTGATAATAGCCTCCAAAGCATTAATTACCTAGGATAAATTAACAAAAGCTGCGTAAGACTTCCACAGAGAAAATATAAAACTGTATTGAGAGAAATTAAAGAAGCCTTAAATAAATGGAGGGATGTACTACTGTGTAAGTAGTCTGCAAGACTAAACATTGAAAAGATTTAAGTTCCCCTGAAATTATTTCATAGGTTAATTTCAATCCTGAAGTCTCAGTGCTTATTTTTGTGAAAACTGACAATTCAGTTATCTTGAAATGCAAAGGGCCAAGATTGATCAAGAAGGTTTTGCAAAAGAGCAAAGTTGGAGAGCTTAATCACCCATCTAGTCAGGATTGTTATAAAGCTGCTGTGATCAAGACAGTGAGGGGCCTAGTGTATAATGCAGGGCACTCTTCTCAATACTCTCTAATGGCCTGTAAGGGAAAAGGATGTAAAAAGGAGTAGGTATATGTATGTATAACTGATTCACTTTGCTGCACACCTGGAACTAACACGACGTTGTAAATCAACTATACTCGAGTAATAATAACAACAGAGTGAATAGACAGGGGAGGAAAGGTGGCTCTGTAGAGCTGTGGGACAAGATGTTCTTTTCAGTAAAAGATACTCAGCCAGTCATAAGCAGAAAAACCCCTTTATTCACAAAAATAGGCAGTGGCCTGGATCTGGCCTGTGAGTGGTCGTCTGCCAGCCGTGCTCTGGGAAGTGGGAGGGTGAAGGCCCTCATGGCACAGTCAGGTCCACACATGAGGGATCTGCTCACTCTTGCCGGACCAGCTGCTTGTCTCGTGTGTTCACAGCTGGGCTTGGGGCCCAGGTCAGTCCTACTCTGTCCACTTCTAAAATGGGAATTACAGTGACATTGATAAATAGCAGCTTACCCTGTGTACTTGATGATATCATTCTGTTTTGGTCTTACAGTTTGTGAGGTGGGCTCCATTGTCTCCATTTTACAGATGAGGAAACAGATTTAGAAAGAAGATGCCAGATAGCTGAGAGGTGGAGTTGGGATTTGGACCTTGGTTATCTAACCTTAAAACTTGTGTCTTTGACAGCTCACTTCAGTTGTGAGAGTTCTTCCAGTTAGATGAAATAATGAATGTGATACTGCTTTTCAACCTGTATATAAAAATGCATACACGTGGCATATATTATACCACCAATTCAGTTCAGTCGCTCAGTCGTGTCCAACTCTTTGTGACCCCATGGACTGCAGCATGCCAGGCTTCCCTNTGAAATAATGAATGTGATACTGCTTTTCAACCTGTATATAAAAATGCATACACGTGGCATATATTATACCACCAATTCAGTTCAGTCGCTCAGTCGTGTCCAACTCTTTGTGACCCCATGGACTGCAGCATGCCAGGCTTCCCTGTCCAGACCACCAGGGAATTTCCTAAATTGAAGTATTGTTGTTTAGCCACTAACTTATGGACTGTAGCCTGCCATTCTCTTCTGTCCATGAGATTTCCCAGGCAAGAATACAGGAGCAGGTTGCCATTTCCTTCTCCATGGGATCATCCTGACCCAGGGATCAAACCCACGTCTCCTGCATTGGTGGGAGGATTCTTTACCGCTGAGCCACCTGGGAAGTCCAAAAAATTGAAGTATAGTTGATTTACAATGTTGTTAGTTTCCAATATACACTGATTCAGTTTTATATTATACACACACACACATATATTCTTTTCCATGATAGTTTATTACAGGATAGTGAATATAGTTCCCTGTGTTACACGCTAGGATCTTACTATTTTATATGTAGTAATTTGTGTCTGCTAATCACAGACTCCTAGTTTATCCCTGCCCCTGCTTCTCCCCTTTATCATGGTCCCTTCTCCCCTTTCATGGCTGATGGCTGCACTAGAAGTGATGCCAGGAAGATGCTGGAGAGTTGATACTGGTGTCCTAGCACTTCCTCCTCCCTGTTGGGAAGCTGTTTGGGATCACGGCAGGCTGATTCCCCTGATGCTTGGGTGAGCACGAGGGGAAGAGGCCGAGCCCTGGGACTGCTCTCTCCAACAGCATCGCTGGTCTACCGCCTGCCCCAGTCATGGGTAGGGCCCAGGCTGCCCTGGAAATCCGGCCACGCAGCCATGCACCTGCTGGTCTTCCTCCTGACTGTGCTGGGGCTGCACGCGGTCTTTGAATTTCACAACCACGCAAAGATCCCTCATCTCTACTCCCTGCACAGCTGGCTGGGCATCACCACCGTCTTCCTCTTCGCCTGCCAGGTGGGTACACTCTGTCCTCCTTGGGTTCCCACTGGCTGCCCACTCTGGCTGGGGCTTCCCTGGCATCAGCACCAAGTCTTCCTTCTGCTCAGTGCCTGGAGATGGTGTGGCAGGGTGCATGCTATAGGATCGGCAGTTGGAGGGGCTCTGGGAGGCTGGTGGTTCTCCCATTCACCCTGTTCCGCTCTCACCCCTCACACCACCCACTGTGGTCCTGGAGCGCTCTGAGCTAACTCGATCACAGGACGTACCAGGCTGACTCTTAAGTCACCTTTTCCACTCCCCTTTTCTGTGAACCAGAAGCAATTCGAGCAGTAGTATCCACATCCTGATTGTAGCCATGTACGAGTTGGGAGTTTTGTGAGCCAAGGATAGGAAGGAAGCAGAGACAANAGGACGTACCAGGCTGACTCTTAAGTCACCTTTTCCACTCCCCTTTTCTGTGAACCAGAAGCAATTCGAGCAGTAGTATCCACATCCTGATTGTAGCCATGTACGAGTTGGGAGTTTTGTGAGCCAAGGATAGGAAGGAAGCAGAGACAAACAAGGAGGGGTGGGTTTGCGGGAGGGTGGGGGTGTAGCCAGGCTTTTCATGTAGGTGACATTCCTGTTTGTGTCAGACCACAGGGAGGAGGCTGCAGTGCCTGGCAGGAGGGTTGAGCTGCGAGAGGTGGGCCAGGGTTCATTGACGAGCAGGGGTGCTGATGGGTGGTGTGACCCGGTGTGCCTTTGGTCACACGCAGTACAGTCAGCTATTTCCCGTGTCCACAGTGGTTCCTGGGCTTCTCGGTCTTCCTGCTGCCCTGGGCATCCATGCGGCTCCGCAGCCTCCTGAAACCCATCCATGTCTTCTTTGGAGCCTCCATTCTCTCTCTGGCCATTGCGTCTGTTGTTTCTGGCATTAACGAGAAGCTTTTCTTCAGTTTGTGAGTGTGGGGGATGCATGGGACCCCCAACTGTAAGGTGAGGGGCAGGAACAAGGTCTTCAAAAGGATGGGTCATAGGACCCGTCTGAGGGAGGGAAGCCTTTGGGGTTGAGCTCGTTCCTGATCTGGAAGATAATGGACTCATCTTTCTTTAGGCTGAGATTGGTAAACTGGTCACCAAATACTTACCCAGTATCAAAGTGATTCAGAACCTACTGTGTGGCAGAAACTATTCTAAATGTCTCAAATTTAATCTTCCAGGTGCCCTACAGCATTGGTAATGTTCTCACTGCCATGTATAAATTAGGGAACAGAGGCACAGAGACGTTCAGCAACGTGCCAGTAGGTGGCAGAGCGCTGAGTGGGAGGACTAGAGCTCGTGCACCCAGCCGCTGCCGTTCTCCATGTGGGAGGCAGTGGGGGTGCAGTGAAGAGCAGATAAGGTTTGAGGTCAGACCTGGGTATAGGTCTGGGCTGGGCTGTTTCCTAGTTGTGTAACTCAGAACGAGTTCATGTCATGTCTGGGAGCTTCAGCTTCCTTAAGGGTAGACAGCATTCTGCAGACACTAGTCATGGCAGAGACTTAGAAAGTATGTTAATATTCCAGGTTGCAGCGGGCCCTGGGAAGTCTTTCTCATCCTCTCTTAGTGGCATTGGGTCCTGCATTGGGCAAAAACAGGTAGAAAACTTTCTCAAGGGCCTGCATTGTTTTGTCATCCTCAGGAAAAATAGCACCAAGTCATACTCCAGCTTGCCCAGTGAGGCTGTCTTTGCCAACTGCGCTGGGATGCTGGTGGTGGTCTTCGGGCTGCTGGTGCTCTATATCCTACTGGCTTCATCTTGGAAATGCCCAGAACCAGGGATGCAGGCCGAGAGAGAGGTATGGGGTCTTGGTCTCCTGTTTCAGGTTGGGGCAGGGCCGGGTCTAGGGAGGGGTCACCCAGTAAAGGCTTGGGCTTTGCCAGAAGACCAACCCAGTAACATGGTGGGAAACCAAGTCGCTTGAAGGTGGGGTTCGGCTGGCTGATGGGGAACACCAGAGTGAACCCAGCGCTTCCTTTCATGGCAAGTGCAGCTGCTCCTAGAGGCCTGTCTGCTGGGGAAGCGAGCAGGAGGTTCCTCCCCTCCCCAGATGGCTGTGGTCTCATGGGGAAGTGTGGCCACCTTCTTCCCCAAGGAAGGGCTGTAGCATGAGGAGGCGGCATGCTGATTTCTGCTTCTCCAGCTTCAGAGCTCATCTAGTGGGATGGGAGCTTTCCTCGTGGGTGTGTGGTGACCGGTTGAGGGCTTGGGGCATGTTTTGCCTGTTCTTGGCCATGTAGGCACCTGAGGGATGGGGTGTGTCGGTTGAGGGACTCCGGGGCTTCCTTGAACGGTGTGGTGGGTGGACTTGGGGTTCAGCCTGCAGGTTGGGGTCCGTCTGAGCAGCTCATGCCTGGCGGGACTCCTGCAGGTCACGGGCCATTTTGACACCTGCTTGTCTTTCCAAGCCGTTGCGTGGCAGGGAGTGAGGCAGGAAGGGGCTCCCAGGAGCAGTCGGTGTGCAGTCTAAACTCCTTCCTGAAGCTCTGCTCTCGCTGGTTTCCCGGTCTCCCCTTGCCTCTGGGTGCGCCTGCTCTCCCACAGCCTGCCCATGTGCTTTCCTTGATGGTGTGGGCTTCTCTGCCCCTTCTTGGCATTGACTTCTCAGGTCATCTGTTTACCCCTGGCCTTCTTGCTCTGGCTGCTCATGCTGTTGCTGCTTGTATGAAGTCAAGTTCGCTTCCCCTCATACACCTAAGGATGTGGTAGGGAATCGTGAGGACTCAGATAAGCTGGGAATCGAGCGCCATCCACATTGTGAAGAGTGGGGGAGCCAGGGCTTCCATTGGCTTTTCCCTGAAGTTTAGGCTGCCGCCCCGGCCAGGCTGCATCTGCTCTTGTAACCTCCCATCCAGCTCACCAGGACACGAGGCCGGGTGGGAACGCCCGAAGTGATGCTGGAAGGAGAGCGGGGACCGGCAGAGCCGCTTCTGCAGAGGAGAAGCTGAGGGCCGGCTGCTTGCTACTCATCTCCCGTCGCTGCCCTCTGTGGCTACGCGTTGTTTGTGCCCTGCTGGCTGCTGCTGCGGCTGCGGCCTGGACCCTGGCTCTTCCTGTGACTGACACGCCCGTCACTGCCGCACAGCCCTGCGTAACCTGCTCTTCTGAGAAGAGCCTGTCCAGCTGTTCCTCGGAGTAGCAGACCTCCTTCCCTTTCCCTTACTGGGTCCAATCTCACCTGCCTGTCCCCAGGTGGGATCAACCTTGCGCTCACCAGGGCCCTTGCCCAGCCATCTTCACTCTGCTGCTCACCATGAAACGTGCCACGTTGTGCACTGTACCCAGCAAAGCCTTGGAACCATGGCCACTCCCAGGGGCATCCCTTGCTGAACGTCCAGATGCCTCACTGGCCCCTCCCAGCCCCCCATGGCTGCTTGCCCAGCAGACAAGTCTGTGGTGTGACGCAAGTGCGAGGTGTTGCTTTTCTCCCAGTGAGAGACTGGGGTGGCAGGGCTTACTCCTAAGTGTTGGCACTGCCCTCTGCACACAGGCCCTGCCAGGTCCCAGGCTCCATGCTGCTGTGCTTAGGTGACAAGCGGCAAGACAGCTGGTGTCCTGATTTCTGGCAGGAGGCAACAGGCTGACTGTCCACCCCACCCCAAGTGGCCAGATGCTGGCAAGAGGGCTGTGACTGAACCTCCCAAGCACCTGAGACCCTCCAAAGGCACTGGGATGGCCGCCAGGCACTCTGGTCACAAGACCAGCTCCCCCTTTTCTCCACATGGGTAGGCATTTGACTTATGAGGCTTGATTTTCATTAAATGTGTTTTTAAGAATCAAAGCCTTCTGTGCTGAAATGACACTGTGACGTGAGCTTGGGCCATTTGCAAGAGCCATGGGCTAGTTCTGACCCTCAGACTTGGGGTGGGACAAACCCAAAGGCATCCAAGGTCCACATGACTTTTTCCTGCAATTGCATGTCATTCCGGGTTCCCGAAGTTGTCCTTAAAAGTAAACAGCCTTTGAGGATTTGGTTATCTTACCAGGAAGGAGCTGTTTCCTCTTTCATTTTCTGGAACACAAGACTCAAAAAGGCTTAAGTGATTTGCTTGAGGTCACCCAGCCAGGCAATGGCAGAGTTGGGATCCACAGGCTAGGTATCTGAGGCCAGAGTTTCCTTCCCAGCAGCTGGGCGTGTGTACCTGTGCCCACCGATAACTGTGCCTATGATCGGCGACCCGTGGTGTGTCTGATGGGTGGAGGACCCTGGGCAGAGAAGGGGAAGCCAAGGTGTTGAGGAAGCCTGCAATCAAGTTTGGGCAAAATAAGTGGTCCCAGTGTGACGAGCTGAGACCACCTAGCGGTGGAGCAGAGGACTTGGAGCTGGATGCGGACATGGGATGCTAGCAACCCCCAGTGAGTGAGCATCTGGATGGTCTCGGGCCCTTTATCTTCACTGGTTCCTTTGAATCCTTTGTGTGCCTATGGGGCTTCCTGGTGGTTCAGGGTAAAGAATCCACCTGCAGTTCAAGAGACGCAGGTTCAATCCCTGGGTTGGGGAGATACTCCTGGAGGAGAGCATGGCAACCCACTCCAGTACTGTTGCCTGGAAAATCCCATGGACAGAGGAGCCTGGTGGGCTATAGTCCATGGGGTTGTGAGAGGTTGGACACGAAGTGACCCAGCACATGTGCCTATGAGATGGGCACCATTCTTGGTTGTAGATTCTAAGAGGCTAAAATAGGCCTGTTTATGTGCAGCTAGTTGGAACAGGACCAGGATTCAAGGTCATGTCATTGTCTGAAATGAGTCACACCAATGGCTTTACCTGTGCCCCTGTGCCAAGCAGGGGCCAGGGGGGCGCTGTGTATCTCCACCAGGTACCGTGCTGACGCCATAGCCCCTCCTGCTGCCCCCCGAGGCTGTCAGTGATGGCTCTGGAGACGTGGGGCCGGCCTAAGCATGGTTTCTATTCTACTGCTGATCTTTGAAAGAGTATGGTGACTTGTTTTCCTTTTGGTGACCTACCTGCCCATTTGATTTCTGAAGAATCAGTGAGTTCTTTTAGTCTAGTGCTGAGAAAAGCACACCCGTCGGGGTGGTGTGTGTGCCGGAAGGACAGACTGCGGGTTCCAGTGGAGTTGGCCCACCTGCACAGAACCTGCCTGCGGGCCTCAGGTGGGAGGAGATGGAGGCTAAGCTTTGAGCCTCAGGGCATCAGTGGGCTCAGTTGTTCACACGCTTGGATGAAGGTCCTTCAGAGGAAGCACAGCTTTCCTGCTTCAGTGTGGTTTATTGGCTGGCTCGGTTCGTGTGCAGAAGACCTTTCATGGGGAGTCTCAAAACCAATTTAGCATCACCAGTTAAAGGCTGTGTTGCCACCCAGGGAAAAGCCTTATTAAAGCTCAGAACTGACTGGAGGCAGAGCCCAGTGACCCTAGGACTGCCCCCTCCCCGAAGAGGGAGAAAGCATTGACACCCACTCTGGGCCTGCAGTTTTTGCAGTGGAGGATCTGTAGGCTGGCTGAGGAGTTCCTGTTTAATGCAGAGGGCAGGTCTTGAGAACCAGAGGGAGGGGAGGACGGCAGAAAGCAGAAGTAAGTGACAGTGGCTGCTGGGGAAAGCAGTGAGAGGCCCCGAGGCCCGTGGAGGCCTTCACGCACCCTGACTCTGCAAGACCTCCAAGATGGCACGCAGAATGGCTGCGGCTGCCACCGCCCCGGGGTCTGGCTGATCCAGGCGCGCGGAGCTGATGTAACTGGCTCTTCCAGCTCCAGCTTCCATGTTCTTGGTGGCCTCGGCTGCGGCTTCTGCACTCTGAGGGGTGGGGGTGTGGGAGCAGGTTCAAAGAGGAGCCATCAGGCTTCCTGCCTGCCATGGACCCTCTGCACAGTCACCAGGGTGGAGAGGTCACTGCCCACCCACACCATGTGCTGAGGGCCTGCTATGTCCCAGACCTAGTGCTGGGACCCTATGTATCTCTCTAGTCCCCAGCCACCCTCTGAGATAGATAGGTATTCTCCATTGTCAGAAGAGGAAAGCGAAGTACAGAAAGGATGTGAACTTGTTCAAGGTCGCGTGGAGATGGGAGCCTGGTGGTTCCGAGTCTGTGCCTGGGTGGCTGGGCCCAGCCTCACTCACCCTGACAGCCTTGGTCAGAACCTGGAGCAGGCTGGCCCCTGGGCTCCTCCAGGCTTGGAGCTCCTGTCCTGCTGCCCATAGAGAATCCAGCTGGGTGGCGGAGGGAAGAGAGGGGCTGAGGATAGGCCCTGCCACTAAGACTGGCGTTCAGGGCTTCTACGCTCAAAAGGGGGAAGGCCTGGGCCAGATACACACCATAGTCCTGTCACCTGGGGCAGCCTTTCCGTACCTGGCAGGGAAGAGAACTAATGAGGCTCACCGCAGGCAATCACCACTCAGGGTGGGTGACATCAACCACCACCCCCAGCCCACTCCCGGTCTGGGGCCCTGGGCCCTGGCTCACTTCTGCATGGCCTCCAGGCCGGCATCCATGGCAGCAGACCAGGCCGGGAGGTCAGTCTTGGCCTTGAGTGGCTGGGCCGCTGCAGTCAGGAACAGGCCGTAGAGCTGGGGAGGACCAGGATGCTGAGCATGCTGTTGGCCTGGGGCCTCGGCCAACCCAGAACCCTTCTGTGTCAGCCTTCCACCCCTGGGAGCTGCTGGCACTCACCGCCCCTGAGGAGCCTCCCATCTTCTCCAGTAGCAGGAAGGACAATTTGGAGAGTAGCTGGGCAGGGCTGGCTGGGGGTGGGCCCTCCTTTAGCCACCCCTGAATAGCTGCAGGCAGATAAGAGATGGCAAGGAATTCAGAGACCCTCTCTCCCATCTGCCTGGACCCCAACCAAGTACCCAGGCCTCACTGCCAGGCGGGAGGAATGGGCGCTAGGAGAGGCCGAGAGAAGCAACATGAAGAGACTTCCCCAGCCCTCTCTCTGTCCTGCTGCATCTGGAGAGGGGCGGGGACAGGTCACCAGTGGGGACCTTGGTGGTCACTGAGCAGGCGATGATGCTTCCTCGCTTCCCTCTTTTTTGTCTTTTACTGATTTACCTTGTTAATGGTCTTTCTTTCCTACCAGAACATAAGCCACAAGGGCAGTGATTTTAATGTTTTTCTAGCCATTGTAACCATAGAGTTGAGGGCAGCACCTGACCCATGGTGAGCGCTAAGTATATTTTTCTTGATTGAAGAAGATAATCGCTGGATAATTCAGATTATCTTTTGCCTTGTCTGGGCAAGCTGAGAAAGAGTAAGGGTGTGAGTTTCCCTTTAGGATAATCTAAAGTTATTATTCGGGTTTTTCTTGTGGTTGGCTCAGCTGGTAAAGAATACACCTACAGTGTTGGAGACCTCAGTTCAATCTCTGGATCTGGAAGATCCCCTGGAAAAGGGAAAGCATACCCACTGCAGTATTCTGGACTGGAGAATTCCATGGACTATATATAGTTCATAGGGTCGCAAAGAATCAGACATGACTGAGTGACTTTCAAAGTTATTATTCACTGCGAAAGATTTTATTCTGTGGTAACAACCTTCCTACATTTGCAGTCCTGTAAGTATCTCTTTATGAAAAAAGTGAAAAGCACGCTAAGTTTGTGATGACCTCTTTTGGCAAAATAACAGTTGCCAGCCCCATGTGAGTACTCCAAATGCTTTTGAAATCATTCTGACTCATGAAATGCCGCCATGTCCACGTGAGTGTGCTGTACCACCCGTCTCCTGCCCCAGGGGGGTCCTGGCACCAACCTCTGGCTGCACGGCTGTGGGTGGAGCCACAGTCCCCATCACCGGCAGCGCGGTCCAGGGCGTTCAGACGCTCCTCCAGGCCCAGGAGGGTGGTGCACACCCGCTCCAGCACAAGTACCGTCTGCTTCGAGGCTGTACCTGCAAAGGGAGGACAGCAGGAGAGAGGCTCTTCTCACAGCTGAATGTGACCAGAGTGCAGGTGTAGGTGCCAGGGCCCCCGCACACCCCTCTGCACACACTGCAGCCTTTAGGCCTCAGGCCAAACGCCTGGGCCACCTCCCCCAAGAGCGTGGCCCCTACCTGCTGCAGTAGTGGAGTCAGGGGCTGCCAGGGGCTCAGTGGGGGCGGCCCGGCTCCGCTTCCGCCCAGTCAACCAGACCTTGGCCACGTTGGGCCAGGCCGAGGCAGTGGTTTCAGCATCTGGGGACAGCAGGATGACTTCTTAGAGACGGGTCAGCTGGCCAGGGATCAAGTAGGGCCTGGACTCCCCACCTGGCAGCCTGATTCCTTCCGCCACAGTAAGTGGGTACTGAGTGCTGACTGTGTACATGGGAAATGAGGACCCCCGGGGGAGGAGCCTAATTCCAACTCCTCCACAGTCAAGTGAGAGTTGGGGAAGGCTGGGGAAGCCAGAAAGGGCCTCTCCACAGGGTCCTAATTGTCATGGCCAGCCCTGATGGAGTTGGTTCCCTCCAGCTCCAGGGAGCCCTGGTTTGGCTGACCCCAGCTTTCAGGTCTCACCTATCAGTTTCAGGAGGGGCTCATCCACCAGCAGGAGGGTGAGAGAAATGCCAGGCATCTCCAGAGCTGACATGAAGGTGCCCACTAGGGCACGGGCGATCTTCACCCCGCGGCCCTCTGCAGTACCAGAGCATGACAGTGTGAGGAAGAAGGGAAGTGCTTCTGGGCAGTTTCCCCCAGAGCATCAGAGAAACAAACAGAGTAAGAGAAAAACAAGGACTTTGGGAGCTGGGGCCCTGAGGTCAGCAGGGAGCCGGTCAGATTTCCTCGCGGCTTCCTTTAAAGATACCGTGAATGACCACGTGCCCTGGAGGCGTCCCTTCTATGGGGGCAGATGAGTAACGACAAGTCTCAGTTACTGGGTTCTTCTTACCAGCTCCCATGTCCTGTGCTCAGTGTGTTAAATCTCATACGGCTACCCACTCCAGTATTCTTGCCTGGGAAATCCCATGGACAGAGGAGGCCGTGGGGTTGCAGAAATGTCGGACAAACTGAGCGACTAAACAACAACAATCCTCATGACAACCTTTAAGGCAGCTACTATTACCCCCCTCTTTTTACAGACCGGGCAACAGGCTCAAGGCTCCTGGCAAGTAGGTGGCAGATGGCCATCTAAGTCGGGCTTGACTGATTGCACAGCCCGAGCTCCGGAACATCACTACAAGGCTCCATCTCATCTGCCTTTCTTACATCCAGCTTCAAAGTGGGGGCAGGAGGAAGCTCGGGGGTCAGGAGGTCTGATTCCAGTGTGGGGCTCACCCAGAGAGCGGATGGCGGCGTCGGCTATGATGCCCAGTTCCAGAAACGACAGGCCACCCAGGTTGTTGACCATCAGCACTACTGAGGAGCCTGTGGGTGGACACGATGCCCAGGTGACTCTGGGTCCCATTTCCAGGGGGGAGGCAAGGGGGGCAGACAGCACGACAGTCCCTCACCGGGCTGCAGAGGCACGCGGGACGCGTTGGAGGAGCTCGTCATGTGGTCCAGCATGAGCGCCACGATGTCGTTGGCAGGCGCCATCTGCCATGGGGAGCCGGGAGTGAGCTGTGTCGGGGGCCCCGGTCTCGGGCCAGCCTGCACCGGGGAGGCCACCTACCTTTATCCGGCGCACGCCAGCCTCCCCATGGATCCCTGTGGACAGATACAAGCACTGCCGACCAGCTTGGAGCCTAGGGATTCGCTCAGCTTGATCTGCTCAAGGATTTTCTAAGTGGTCCACACTAGGCTAGGCATGCGTATCTGGGGAGTGTGGGCTTGGGGGACATAGACAGAATAGTGAAACATACACAGTCTCTGCTTTCTGGGAGCTACGGCTTGGTGGTGGAGAAAGCCAGAGCTTTACTTAACTTCCAACTAGTGAAGTAGCCTAACTAGAGTCAGTCACAGAGTCCACATGAGGCCTCTGCCCATAACTCTGGAAGTACAAGGGAGGAAGAGAAGTTCTGTAGCTGGGGTGGCCCCAGAACTGCCTGTGAAAGAAGGGCTGCATCTTGGCAAGGTCGTGGGTACCAGAGAACGGCGGGAGCACAGGCAAGGAGGTGCATGGGACACAGAGCTCTGGGTGCAGAGGGCAATGGCTGGTAGAAATCAGGCAGGTTGGGCCAGAGTGGCCTCATGGGCCCAATTAAAAATCCTCAGAGCCCCTAGGCGACGGCTCCATGTGAGCACACAGGACCCAGTAGATGGTTCCCAGGGTAGAAAATGCTGGAAAAACCCAGGGAGCCCAAGGGGTCACAAGCTTACCCAGGCCCAGCTCCACCTCATCAGCTGAGAGCTCAAAAGTGGGTTTGGAACCAGGGACGCTGCAGGAGGACAAGCTCACTCCCAGGGTTCCTACGAGAAATGAGGTATGAAGGGAATGAATGCTCTGCTCCTCGCATCAGGCGTCAGCTGGGCAGCAGCAAGCTCGGAAGTCTCTTCACTGATACAGGCTCTTCATCTCAGTGATGGAAGAGAAGCCCTGCTCGGGCACCCAAAGCCGCCATTCCCAGGAAACCCTCCCGCAGCCCCTGGGAAGCCTCCTGTGCTGCTTCAGGGAACCTGCCCCTGGTCCAAGGTGGGCCTCGACCTCCCCTGCCCTTCCCAAGCCCTGAGCTGGCACTCACCCATAGCCTTGGCGACCACGCTCACCCGATCTGTGATCTCCTCCAGTCCCACACCTGCCTCGGCCAGAGCACCTGCCACCTGCGCCCACAGAGACAGGTCCCCAATGGGGAAGGGGGTCACTGTACCACTTGCGTGCAGAAGACAGGCTGGGGCTGAGCTTCTAGCTGGAAACAGGGAACCTCTTCATCCTGCCGCATCAACCTGGCCCGCCGTATTTAGGCCAACTGCCAGGACTCTAAGCATCCCAGAGCCAGAGGAACTTTACAAATGGAGAAATGGACCCAGAGAGGGGAGGTGGCTTGTCCAGCGTCACACAGCCATCTGGTGGCTAGTTTCCCAACTCTTAGTCTAGAGTCCTTTCTCCATGGCATATGTATTGTAGCTCACTTTGGCCACCCACCCACTTCTTGCCAAGCATCTAGTATGTGCTGAAAAGGGGAAAAGGTGTCTAAATCGTAGGCCCTACCTTGGAGGAACTCGGTCTGGGGAGGGGTTGGAGAAACAGACAGCACAGACTGAACGTTTCATGTGAGGTGACGAATCTGATGATGGAGTTCACGGTAGTGGTTATGGGCACGCTGAGGGCAGGGGGTCCTAGCCTGCTTGGCGTGGTGAGAGGGCAAGCCTCTCAGAAGGATAGACAGCAGGTGCGGGCCTCTACAGAACAGCAGGAGTTAGCCAGGCTGGAGGGGAGCTGGCCAGTGGAAGGATTTTCGAGGCCAAAGATTCAGCATCAGCAAAGCCCCAAAGGTGCGCCACAGCCCAGCAGTACAGGGCACCGGTGTTCATGGAGGATGAGGAGACCACAGGACAACGGGAGAGGAGCTTGAAAGCCAGGTAGGAGGGGCAAGAGCGTGGGGGGTGCCTGACTGGAAAGCCTGTGCTGACCCTAGGAACCCTGGGTATGCTTTCTGTAGCTGAATAGCCTGGTCAGAGACATATTGTTAAAAGACACCTCTGGGGTGGTATGGGGAAGAGACTGGGGCAGGGGTGGGAAGGAAGCAGGCAGAGGACCCAGGTGAGAAGGCAGCGGTAGCCACCCGGGTGCAAGCAGGCAAGACCAAAGCAAGGCTAAGACAGGAAGGGCGGGGCTTGGAGGAGGAGGTATGTTTGGAGGCCCTGGGGAGTAGGGCCACAGGATGGGGTGATGGAAGGTCGGGTAGGGGGAGGGCAAGGAAGGGGACGGGAGGATGAAAGCCTGTACCCGGGCTGAGCTAGTTAAAGGGATGGGGGTGCCCTCCTGGATCAGGGGGAAGCAGTAGCTTCCTGGGGGGCGGGACAGATGGCTGTAAAGGTCCGGCGCTGGGTGCAGCCTGGAACCCAAGGGCTGGGGTCCCAGGAGGGGACCCTCACCTTGTGTATGAGCACTGTGCCACAGAGCCCGCGCCGGCCCGCCTTCTTTAGGACGGTGAAGGCACTGTCATCCCCGACGACCACCATCTCCACAGGGATGCCCTCCGCCCGGGCCTGCTCCCGGGCCAGGCCAAAGTTGAGCCGGTCCCCGGTGTAGTTCTTCACGATGAGGAGGGTCCCCACTGCGGGAACAGCCAGCAGGGCCCCATCAGAGCCTGCCCTCCCCACAGCAGCCCTTCCTGCAAGCCAGGCTTACCTGTGCCCGCCTGGGCCACGGCCCTGATAGCCGCCAAGATGCTGCCCACTGCCGGGGAGGTGAACACGGCTCCCGCGATGACCCCCGTCAGCATCCCCTTCCCTACGAAACCTGTGATGGAGCGAGGTGGGGAGGGGATGCTGGGCGGGGACCTGCGCCTGCAGGCCCTGGGGCTCAGGGCTCCGTGCCCTGGTGTGCAGGCCCTGGGGCTCAGGGCTCCGTGCCCTGGTGTGCAGGCCCTGGGGCTCAGGGCTCCGTGCCCTGGTGTGCAGGCCCTGGGGCTCAGGGCTCCGTGCCCTGGTGAGTCCTGCTGTGTGCCTGCTGCAGAAGGGCACCGGGTCACGCTCCACAGATCTTTCATCTCCTTGGAGAGGTCTTCCCCAACCTCCCAACTGAACAGTCACTCACTCCATCCCCACCTATTCGCTGCTCCTTTATCCTGCTCTCCTGCCCTCCCTACCTCACTGACAAGCTCTGAAATGATCTCTTTCGTTTGTGTGTTTACCTGGTTTCTGTCTCCTCAAAGGAGAACAGAAGCTCCATGAGGGCAGGTACCTCGTCTGTCTGGGTCACTTCTGCGCCCCTGGTGGCCAGACAGTGCCAAGCACGGGTGCTCAGGAATGTTTGCTGAATGGATGGATGAACTCGCCAGAGAGACAGGAAAGATACAGAGGATACAAAAGCCTGGTCCCTATTCCCTATTCCTCACCCCCCACCCCCATCCCTGAGCTCTCAGGGAAAGTCCACATGCCTGGCACTAAATAGGAAACAACCCAGGACAGTCCACTTTGAATGTGAAAATTCAGGCTGGGAATTCAGAAGAGGGATACTGCTCTAGGCTGGAACAGTCAGGAAGGCTTCGTGGAGGAGGAGACGGCAGGTCAGCTGGGCCTGGCAGGCAGGGAGGATTTGTGAAATCACTGACACTCAGAGCTGGAAAGGCCCGAGAGATCATTTGGCCCAACCTTGTGCTTTTACAGAGACTGAGGCACAGCGAGGCCAGGCCCGGCTCCAGATCACAGCTCAAGGGAGCGGGGAGCCAGGGCCAACACCAGGCTTCCAACTCTCAGCCAGGCTCCATCCTGAACCTCCTAATGGCACCGAAGACCTCCCAGCAGCCCCCGTCCGCTCTGCCCAGTGCCCGCCCCCACCTCTGCTCAGGGGGCTCACCGGCATGTGCAGGCTCATGGCCGGAGCCCCCACCCGACAGCAGGGCCACCCGGCCCTTGAGACTGTCCAGGTCAGAACGGAGGGCCACGCGGTGGCCCTGCAGGAGCTGTAGGCTGGGGTTGCAGGCCACCAGGCCGGCAAGAGCGTCGTCGGCACAGCCTGCCACTGAATTCACTAGCTTCTTGGAGGTCTGTGGGAGAGAAGCAGGAGAAGGTTCTGGGTGTAGCTGGCAGGGACACCCCCCTGTCCTGCCCAGCCACACTGCTGTGACTAAGACCCCTAGCCCACACCTGCCCAGGAACTCCAGGGAACAGTGGTTCCTTGAATTAGGCATCATTTTATCTGGTGGATGTTTCTATGACTTCGTAATTTGTGACTTTTTCTTCAGTGCCTAACCTGTGGCTTACATTTATCCTGAAGAACGGCTTTGATACAAAGAAAATGGGGGGACTGGAGTCCTCAGTACAAAAAAATTATTGGGGCTCAACAGCCTTTTGTCAAAGGAGAAGCCCCAGGTTGTGGTTCCTGTCCCAGGGGTGGGGGCCAGACAGGTCCCACATCCATCTGCTTCCTCAGCAAAACAGGGATTTAATGAACTACAGAATATGCCCCCTATACAGTAAAAACTGAATAAAAGGGAGCTAGTCCCTTCTACTGCCAGCTCTGAAAATCCAGAGCTGGCTGAAAGGGCTGCATGTGGCTCATGCCTTTGTCCCAAACAGTGAAATTGGTGCCCAATTAGGATCAGAGAGGGCCGGGCTCCCAGCGCCCCCTGGTGGCCTGAGGGCAGCCTGCAGCTGAGCCTTCCCCAAGTCTGCTGGAACTTGGTTCTTTCATGCAAACTATGGCCTTTTCTGGGTCGGGGATAGGCCAGGGCAGTGAGCCAGACCTCATTCTAGATCTGATTCTAAGCGTTTTCAAGCACATCTCATTCAACCTTCCAACAACCCGATGGAGTAAAATTAGCCCAATGAGGAAACAGGCAGAATTATATGACTTTTCCCAAGGTCACAAAGCCAGCAAGTGTCCAGGTCAGCCTGGCTCCAAAGCTAGTTCCATTTTGGCTTTAGCATGCTGCTTTCCCCAGGGGCTGAAGGGAGGCTGAGAGTGGCAGACGTTCTGCCCGAGTGAAGGCATGGGCTTGTGGCTCCCAGAGCCTGCCAGGGACTGGAATATGCAATGAAGTTGAGAGTGGGTCTGAATTCCAAGCCCAACCTCCAACGCCACCACCCTCTGAGAATGGGTCCCCTTGCCATCCCTGACAGCCCGCCCTGCCTGGGATTTGAACCATTCCCAAACCAGAGCCAGTGGAGAGGTCAGGGGTCAGTGCCATCTGTGGCTCCCAGTGGGCTGAGGGGACGGAAGAAGAAAGGAAAGTTGCCTCCCACAGGCAAATGTGGGAGGCCCCTGGATCCTGGTCTGGTCAACACCCCATCGACTAATCTGCAGATGAGGAAAAAGGCTCAGAGAGGTCATGTTTCGGTAAAATGTCACACAGCTGCTTAGTGGTAGGCTGAAACTTGAACCCAGGTCTGCCCAGGCATGAGTTTGAGCACAATCCGTGACACAGTGAAGGGCAGGGAAGCCTGGTGTTTTGCAGTTCGTGGGGTCACAAAGAGTTGGACACGACTAAGAGATTTCACAACAACTGCCCAGGACTGTTTTGCTTCAGATCAGTTCTAGAATGAGGCTGGGGCATGCCGAGGGGCATATTGAGCCTCCTGCATTGTAGATCCCACAAGCCCACACATGCCCAAGGCTCAGAAAGAAACAACAGGTCCTTCTTTTGGACTCCTGTGTCTGGTAGTGTCTATTACAGAGTAGGTAGCTGTTAATGTTCTAAACGCATAACCCAGACCAGGGTCATGTGGGCCTTGGAGGGACTCAGAGGCTGCAGCCACAGACTGGGCTGGGCCTAGCTGGGAAATGAAGGGAAGTCAGGCCTTGAGACAGAGGGTAACTCTCTCTGTTAAGCTCAGGAGGCAGCAGCATCTCTTGGTCAGGGACTGAGGAACAGCAACATGCCCAGGGCTGACACACCTACTGCCCCAAGCCCACAGTGCCTTTCCTCTGCCCTGGCCCTCATGGGACTCACCATGATGGGGAGGCTCTGAAGGAAGTTTGCCTCACACGGTTTTACTGCGCTTCTGGCAGATGGGCAATCCCGTGGGTGCAATCAGGTCTGAGCACAGGGAAGATGGCAAGCAGAATCTGCAAGAGGTGGGTAACAATATGAACTGCTGAAGACACTTGCCGTCTACTGGCACAGTCATGCTTCCAGCACCCGGGTAATTAGGGAGCTTCCCCAGACTTTGATCTAAGTCCAAACTCTAGAATGTGAGCTGGGGATGGAGAAGAGTCTGGGGCTGACCAAGGTTCACATTCTGCCCCTGGCTGCCAGAACACTGATAGATCCATGCTGGGCACTCATATGCCTTATGCTCAGGAGTGGCGCCCACCTTATCACCGAGGGGCAACGTTACCCACAGAGTAACTTCAGCTATTACACGGGCACACAGGCAGTGAATATGTTCCTAAAGATCTTCACAGACTTGCTCTTGTCAGTGTTGGCACCTCACCAGGAAGGAGATGGCTGAGTCTGTGGCTCTATTTTCCTTCTGGGAAACTGACCCAGCAAGCTCTGTGATGTGTCCAAGGCCATTCCAACAACAGCCAGGATTCAAACCTATGTTTAGATTCTCTACAAATCCTGTGTTCTTTCCACTGATAAATTCAGTGCCTCCAAAGTCAAGGCTGAAAGTCCTGGGTGTGGGAAATCACATATGTAAATCACAAAGACCTTTTAGCTCCTTTTGGTTCAGCCAGGTTCAGAGGTGTCTTGAGCTCAAGGGACCTTTCTGCAATGGAAAGAATCCCCATCAGGCTCAGCACCTAGCTCTGCCTCTGATTTCCTAGGGGATTCTGGGTAAACCAATTTGCCTGAGCCTTAGCTTCCTCATTTGTAAAATGGGGGCAGCTTCCTCTACAGCCTTCTGGCAGGTGCTCCAAGCCACGTGGTTCTCCTTCTCCTTGCAGAGCCTGTCTGATGTGGAGTGGCTTGCAAGCTGCAGGGCTAACTGACTTCTTTCCTGGGTCACTAAGGTTCTCACTAGGGAAATTCTGGTTTCGTGTTTGAGGTCTGAGTTTGCACAGACCATGGGGGCACTAACTCTGCTGGAGAAGTGGTCTGCTGGGACCTTGAAATACATAGTTTCAAACACAAACAAGTTCAAAGGAGAGAAGGGACAGTCTAAGTGACTCCCCCAGACGCACGCCAGGTGAGACGGAGTGACTGGTCATTCTAGGATCAGGCAGGGCTGGGTTTAGAGATACTGGGAAAGCTAGGGAGAAGGGGGTACGAACCTCGGTTCTAGCCTGGGAGGTGCACAAATTGATGTCACCTTCCTCCCCTCTCTGGGCGTCTGCAGTATCTTCTGGTTCCAAAATAGGAACAGCCCCGGGGGCTTCTGGAGCTAAGAACGGGGTGTGGACCGGGTCTGGGGAAGGGCGAGGGGAGCGGACTACGGATGAGGTCTGCGGGTCAGCTCCGGGGAAGAAGGAGGAGTCGGCGAACCTCTGCGACCCGCTCTCGTCCGGGTCAGCCTTTTCAGTAACCGCCACCGGTACCGAAAGACTCGCGACGGGGCGCCCTCATCCGGGTACTCCAAGCTCCGGCGGTGGAGAATGGGCGGGGCCTTGGGGGGCGGGGCCTCCCTTGGTTGGCCGCCTCTGGCGCCTTGAGTCCTCCAAGAGGCCAGGTGAGGCCGTCCCGTGATGCCCCGCGCCCCGGGCGCTCTGGCCTGCAACGTGTCTCTGGGGCGGAGACAGCGGCAGTGGAGTTCGCCGCGCGGGTGGGGGTTCCCAGTCTTTTCGCTCGTGTCCATCCCTCTATCGTTGCGCTTGAGTCCCACTGGGCTGCCCCAGGCCTCGACATGTCGTACAACTACGTGGTAACGGCACAGAAGCCCACCGCCGTGAACGGCTGCGTGACCGGTGAGGCTGCCAGGGCAGGAGACCCCTGCGAGGGAGGGAGCTGGGGGCAGCCGAGGCCTAGGGAAGCCCGCGGTCCCCGGGTGGCCACCAAGCCCGCGGCCAGGACCCGGCCCGGGGAATGAAAGGCGCTGGCTGCGGAAGGACCTCCCACTGTCCCCGACTTCAAAGAAGCTGTCTAAACACACTCCTTTTAGGGGAGTAAGCGCCTTTGGGGGAGCCAAAGCTGCTTTTGAGGGTCCACTTTCGTTCTCGGAGGTCACTTGGCCTCGAGGACAGGGACGGGCCCAGTGGGACAGAGAGTGGGGTATGAGTTGATTGTGCGGTGTTGCTTGAGCCGCGAGATTGGCTTCGCGAAAAGGCGGTGGTGATGGCGATTTGGGGGCACGAATTTTCAAGTGGGAGAGCCTGGGAGGTGCAGGGATGTGAAGAGGGTCCGCACTTGGGCGAAAGAGAGGAGTCCGCTTTGCCTGAGGCTGTTGTTTACAAGAAGCTGCTTGGGAAGAGGGTTTAGAATGGCCCAGCCCAGTGCTGGGCTTGCCTTGTTTGTTTGTGCAAGAATTGTTAAGGACACAGATGTCCAGAACCCCGGAATAATCATCTCGAACCAAATTTTCAACAGAATAGGAAGCTCTGAAGCTTGTATTTTTATGTAAATTCGAGTCATGATTCCAAAAGAAAACTACTGTTTGGAGAGTTGGAGGCGGTGAAGGAGTGTGGATGGGGTTTTGGTAGATTGGTGGGAGGGCAGGCTGGACAAACAAAGCAATATTTTAAGGTGAAGCTCTGAGAATTCTCTTTGTTTGATCTGGTCTGTTTGGTAAAGGTTTTGCGAAAATCCAACTAAGGAACTGACTAGAGAGGAACACTTTCTCCAGCATCTCTTGTTAATTAGAGGATGTCGGCCACTGCCATGGGAAAAGTGAAATTCGAGGGCACAGAGCCATCTGAAGGGTTTTCACAGTCATTGTCAGTTGAAGGACATGCTGCTCTTAGGCCCAGGCCAGTTTTTTTTAAGTCTGATGAAGAAAGTAGCTTTCTTGAATGTATGGAGTGAGACTCTTTGAGGATTTGTTGAGAAGGGAGAGAATGGAGGGAGCCAGAGAAATATGTGAAGTAAATGAGAATTCAGGAGGTTTTAGGTAGAAGTGGTAGGATTACTTAGTGCTTTAGCTTCAAAATTAGAGAATCTGTTCTTGCAGGACACTTTACTTCAGCGGAAGACTTGAACCTGTTGATTGCCAAAAATACGAGATTAGAGATCTATGTGGTCACTGCTGAGGGGCTTCGGCCGGTCAAAGAGGTGGGCATGTATGGGAAGATTGCTGTCATGGAGCTTTTCAGGCCCAAGGTAAGTGCCCTGGATTGGTTGGGCTCAGCAACAAGGGGAGAACTATCGGTTGTAGTTGAGTTTATGTTGTTTTCTGTCATTGCTCGTTTAGGATGGGTGCAATAAGGCCTAGAAGAGAAACTTTTCTCTTTTTGAATGGCAGATTTCAGTTTATATTCTTATTTAATACGTTTCAAGAGATAGAAGGAGAAATTCACTGGGGGAAATTTTTATTTTATCAAGTTGACTTCTTTAGAAGAGGATATGAAAGCAGTTTGAAATGTGGGTCACCGTCCTGTGGGTCATCATAGTGATTCAGAGAGTAGGCTCTGGAGTTAGGGCAGTACACTTTATTCCTTATTAAATCTAACTTTGGGTGTCACCTGACCTTTCAGAGCCTTATTTCGGCATCTGTAAAATGGGGATAACAGTATCCAGTCTTCTGGGTTATTGTGAAGATGAATAGCACCTAGCACATAATGAGCATTCACTGTTGCCATTTACCATCAATTTATTATCATTATTATAACCCAACTGCTTTCATCAAAATAGCCACCATATTGCTTCATTATGTGTTTATTGAATCTGATAAGAAAGCAATGTGTTCAAAATTTAAATTATAACCCTTTGAACAAAAACTCACTTTGTTGGGGTCTGTTTTAATAAGTAAGAAAAACTTGGTAGATGCATTTGAGCTTCCCTTGTTCACAGTTTTTTCTTTTTTCCAAGTACTTGGAAGGGATTAGAGGAGGCGTTACATTCATCTTTCAGAATTTGAATGGAATAACTGAGATTAGCTGACATGGAACTAGATGAATACATTGTTTGTAGAGCAGAGATACAGAATCTTAAAAGTGGACTAAATGTTTACCAGCTTCAGTTTTGACCTTTTGTACACACCATTAGGCTGTGTGTAACTCATGTTGTTTATTAACATACATGCTCACCGTGGATTTTTTTCAGGGAGAAAAGAAAATTCTTGAAGAATTTCATATGCTTGGGGAATGATGAATGACTAGATAGGTATTCCTGTTTTCAAAAGAAATCTATTTTGATAGTATGATGTTGGTTTCCAGGGGGAGAGCAAGGACCTACTGTTTATCCTGACAGCTAAGTACAATGCCTGCATCTTGGAGTATAAGCAGAGTGGCGAGAGCATTGACATCATAACTCGAGCTCATGGCAATGTGCAGGTGAGGTGGCTGCTGCAGGCTGATGAGTTTTCCAGGTAGGGTTGTCATGATTTGGTGAAGGAAATTGAAGTGCTGGGGCAGCTCTCTCTGTGTGGCTAGAGAAACAAGGAGAAAACATTTTTTTTACTCAGAATCCAAGGGATAAGGTAGATAATAATACTTCATTGAGATTCAGTGTATTGCAAAAAAGCCCACACTGACATTTGGGCTGCTTGGCATGTCAAAAAGATGGCACTCGTTTTACTACCACTCCTACTAACGCCATCCTGGGAAGGTGGTACCCAGCGTTCTCTGTTACCCTAGGTGTTGAGGTTCTTCCCTAACCCCAGTTTTATTTCTCAGGACCGAATTGGCCGCCCCTCAGAGACGGGCATTATTGGCATCATTGACCCCGAGTGCCGAATGATTGGCCTGCGACTCTATGATGGCCTGTTCAAGGTTATTCCACTAGACCGGGACAATAAAGAGCTCAAGGCCTTTAATATCCGCCTGGAGGAGTTGCATGTTATCGACGTCAAGTTCTTATATGGTTGCCAAGCACCTACCATCTGCTTTGTCTACCAGGTACTGGAGCAGGAGGAGAGAGAGCAGCAGTGTGGTTTGGCACAGTGAGGGGGTTCATTTTTGCTCATCAGGATGTCTGGATTTCATGGTAGAGTGGGCAGAAGTGTTTAATGTATTTGTCCTAAAATGTTTTGAATGATGCAATTAGTATGTGTTAGGTTTTGGTTGCACCTTGAGAACAGTAGTACTTACCGTGGAGGCAGGAAACAGTCAGGAACTTGTAGCAGGCTTTAATCCTGAGATTACACTCTGGTTGTGCGCCTTGGAGATTGTGTAGGGTGACCTAGTTTATACTTTGTCACTTACTGGCATGCTAGGGGATTATTAAAATTTAGCTGTAGAGAAATGATCTGGAAATTGCCTTTACACGCAGTGAGAAAATGTCTTGAGGATGCTTTATGTGTCTTCCAAGAAGAAGTACATTTTGATCAGCATGCAACTTTCTGGTGACTGCTGGCTCTTGACTTCTATTTTAGTCTGTGCCTAAAACTTTTGTAGAGCTGATCCTGGGCAGCTGTTCTCTGGGCCAGATCTCTTGAGGGGGTGGGGGTGGGGGCAGGGTGGCGGAGCACCAGACTAACATGCTTGTATCTTGGTAAAATCTCAGCCTTTTAACAAAGGGCCATACAGCATGAGGTTATTTTCAGTAGCATGTGCTTGAATAAATGTTGGAAGGACGCTTAGTCCAAGTCTTTAAGAACTGTGTGTGGGCATGTAAATACTTTGATAGCTGTGTTAAGTACTGGAAATAGTGATGTATTTTTGTATATTTCTTAGTGTTACCTGAGCGCTACAGCTTTGATTCTGGTTGGTATAAAGTTCATTTGAATAGGTTGAAACCAACTTTGGAGATTTTGTTTAATCTAGTTTATAATACATTAAATATCAGAGCTGAAATAAAAATTTAGGATTTCTCTCCCTTCTTCAGTTTTGTAAATATCTGGTCATTAAGACATTGATGCTGGTTATTCAGGACTGACTCTGGGCAGGCTCAGCGCTGCCAGTTGTGAATGAGCTTCATTTCCATATGTGGGAAATGGAGACCCAAATCCAAACCCCATCTTGAACATATGATGACGTTGAGTCTTACTCCTAATCATTGCTGGGAAAATCCTCATCAGCTATAAATTATTCTTTTCTCCTGTTTTGTGCTCAAAAGTTAATTTGAAAACTACCACGTGAGGGAGTTCCCTGGTGGTCCAGTGGTTAGGATTTAGCACTTTGACTGTTGTGGCGTGGGTTCAGTCCCTGGTCTGGGAACTGAGATCCTTCGAGCCCTGCGGCATGGCCAAAATTAAAAAGATAACAGAGAAAGGAAAATACCATGTGAAAGGTAGTCATGCACAGTACGTCAGGAGCTATAACCGTGATTGAGATGTGGTCCCTGCCTTGAAACACACTGTCGGATTCCTCCCATAACTTCCCAGAGCCTGCGCTGGCCTTTGATGTGGCTGCTCTCCCCTGGCCCCAGGCCAGCTCCTTTAGTCTCTTAGAGGTGACTTCGATGGTTCCAGGTCTGAAGTGAGTCATGGCTCAGAAAAAGGAGGGGACGGTGGTGTTGGTGACACAGGGTCGGAAGCTGTGACCAATGTTAGAGGGGCTGCTTGCTCTGTTTTCTGCTGCCACCCCATTAGGATGGTTCTGAGAGTGTGTCAAACAAAAGTTTTAAAATTTGTTAAATGCATTTCACTTCTCAATGTGTTTGTTTTTCCTCTTTAGCTATTTTGTAAGTTCCTTGAAGGTAAGGAATAGAGGAGATACACACACACATACACACGTATATACATGCACATTATATTTCTATAGTGGTTAATACAGCGTGACATGTTCATTTTTCTACTTTTTAAATCTGTTTGTTGGTTTTGTTGTTAGAAACAGTTGGCCTCAGTCGCAGTCTCCCCAGACTATCCCAAGCCCAGCTGGTGGCTGTCAGCATGCTCATGGATCAGGATGGGGAGGCTGGTGTGACAGGAGCGTCCAGTGCTGTCCCTTTCAGGGCCCTTCTCCAGCCCAGGGTTCACCGTTCCTAAGGGACTAATGACTCTACCTTTCCCCACCTAGGACCCTCAGGGGCGCCACGTAAAAACCTATGAGGTGTCTCTCCGAGAGAAGGAGTTCAATAAGGGCCCTTGGAAACAGGAAAACGTAGAAGCTGAAGCTTCCATGGTGATTGCAGGTTTGTTGGGGGACGTAGGAATCAGGCCCTGCCCAGTTCTCTGCTGTTCCTTCCCCGCCTTCTCTGCCCCTTTACCTCCGTGCGCCAGTGCTGTTGAGCATGTGCATTGTTCACCCCTCCCTTATGTCTCCTCTCTGTAAATGTGCTTCTCTTTGCTTTTTGCATTTCCATCTTCACGATTGTCTTGTTTTTCACTCTTTCCCCTCAAAGTATAGTTTTCCTTTCTTTGCAGTGGTGGGTTTAACTAAAACAATGAGATTGACTTGCCGAGTGGCACATGGAAAATAGTCTCATTTTATTGTTGGCAAACATTTTTAAAATCCAAAAGAGGCAATAATGCTTATCTTATCTGGTTCCTTTATTTCCCAGATGAGGAAACAGGGCCGAGGGACTTGCCTGTGCCTGTACCTCACTGGCAAAGCCTGGGCTGAAGTCCAGGTCTCTTTGCTGTTTATCCTATATCCTTCCTCAACACTGTTGTGTGTTTTACCCAGTAGAGAAATTTTAAAAGTCTTAAGTGCAAATTGGTTCTTCTGTATGGTAACCCTGATAATGGGGCAAGTTAAGCTAAGGAACAAGGGGAAAAAGTAAAAACTTTTGGATCAGACATTTAGAAGAGAAAGGGGCAGAATGCATATGGAAGAACACTGGGAAGACTCCCCACCCTTCAGACCATGTGAACTTCAAAAGAGTGGCAGTAAAAATATTTATCAGGAGTACAGAGTGGGCAGCTTAGAATTTCTAAGACAGGAATCTCAGAAAAAGGTTATCGTGTTCCCTGGACTTTGATGTCTAAAATAATGATTATCTTCCAGTTCGCCTCAGAGATAACTGGCTCAGTGCCTAAGTTGCCTCAGGGTTTGGCAGGTTCCGGGTGCTCAGCCTTCTAATGCTGCCCTCTCTCCTGCAGTCCCCGAGCCCTTCGGAGGCGCCATCATCATTGGCCAGGAGTCCATCACGTATCACAATGGCGACAAATACCTGGCGATCGCCCCTCCCATCATTAAGGTGAGCAGCATTCCTTTCCCTTTTTTCCTCCTGTTTGTCTCTCCCTCCTTCCCCCCTCCTTGGTCAGAGGGGGTGCGTAACTGTCACGTTATTCACTGTGTATATGAGACTGTGTTGGTCACCGGGAATACAAAGAGAGATTGGCTTGGTTTTGCTAACAAAGAGCTTGCTTGCTAACTAAGGGAAAGAGAATAAAGTTCAGATTATCCTTTCTATTCACTGGTAAGGAGAAATTTGGGTAATTTTATTGAATGTTAATGTCTTCAGAGCACAAAGCATGTAAAATAATAAAGTGAAAAATACATATAGACTTAAAACATTAGTCATAAAAAAATTCACCTTAAAATATTGAGTCATAAAAATGAAGCCTTACGTGCTTTTTTATCTTTTGAGGCTAAATAACAAAATCTGTGGTAGCATAGTCCAGGGAATACTTACAGCTGTTTCCTCTTCTATATATTTGTTTTCCAGTAGAATAATATGTGAGTAAACAGTTAAAGTATATTGAGCTCCTTGGAACATTGTCCTCAAAAATCAAACGTCCCCATTTTTCGTCACCTGTGTGACTTGAGCGGATTCCTTGCTTTTGAAATGACTGGATTTGGTAAAGGGAATGGTCTGCTAGAGTTTACTGTCTGGTGTGGAAGATGCTTTATATCCAATGACTGTGTCTTCCCTCTTGGCAGCAAAGCACAATTGTGTGTCACAATCGCGTGGACCCCAATGGCTCTCGCTATCTGCTGGGAGACATGGAAGGACGGCTCTTCATGCTGCTTTTGGAGAAGGAGGAACAGATGGATGGCACCGTCACCCTCAAGGATCTCCGTGTGGAACTCCTTGGGGAGGTGGGCCTTGTCCCTACTCTTTGACATTCTGCTAGGTGCCTGGTGACCCCAGATGGGTGGTCCCAAACTGCAGCTGGGAATTACATGAGTTGACACCAAACAACAAATGCTCAGTCCTTCTGTGGGAGTTAGTTTTGGAATGAGTAGATTTTAGAAACTCTCACAAGCAGTGGGGTGCTACCTCAAGTATTAAAAAGAGAAACAGAAAGATACACTGTAGAATTAAAGGTTAATCTAGGGCTGATACTCATTTATGGGAGGACATTCCAAAAAAGTACTGTTAAGAACAACTCAGTGAATTTTAGAGGTCTCTAGTTATTTGGAGCTGTTGGGATTAAAATGGTCATTTAGATCAGGCACCTGCAAGACAAATTACAGATATTTCTGACTATAAGGATGCGATAAAGGAAGAGTCACAAACTTCAGGGATTTAGAAACATTCATTGGGTGTTACCTGGGGATTTGAAATGGAGACTTGTTTTGGACACCAAGGTTGCAGTTGTTGTTTCTCTAGGCACAGGTCTGAGAGATGGATAGGATGGTGTCTGGATCCCTTGTGAAGTACTTTCTGGTGTCTTTCATGCTACTGATTTTCTTTTAGACCTCTATTGCCGAGTGCTTGACGTACCTTGACAATGGTGTTGTGTTTGTCGGTTCTCGCCTTGGTGATTCCCAGCTTGTGAAGGTGAGAAGACGTTTTCTTCTTTCTGGCTTCTATTTTGCAGTCTTCACTGATTTTTCATCAAGTTTTCCCTCTGTGTTTGGTGCCACTCAGAGTTTCTTCAGTTCATCCATATCCCTATTATACACCATTTTGCTTGATTGATGTAGTGTCCTACCTTGATTAGCTTTTTGTCCTAAATGTTCATTCAGCAGTGTGTTAGGTTTTGTGGATACAATGGTGAACAAGACCCAGCTTCTGCCTTCAAATAGATCATAGTCTAATATACTTTATTCCCTCTAGAATATGAGAATTTGAGCCTTCTCTGGAGAAAAATGCATGCAAACATTTTACATTAATTTCCAAACGATTCTTCTGAAATCCATCCATGGGATGCCAGATTAGAAATTCCTGAGTGGTTAGTGGGTCACCTGTAGGATACCCATGGCCCTTAGGCAGCATTTCCCTTCTGGAAGCATCCAGCAGAGCACAGAAAAGGCAGACCTAGTCGGGCTGAGTTTCTTTTGGGTGATAACTGTCTCTCTAGGGTGCATCTGGAGCATTCTAACACTAAAGTTGTTCTTTCTCTTTTAGCTCAATGTTGACAGCAATGAACAAGGCTCCTACGTAGTAGCCATGGAAACCTTTACCAATTTAGGACCCATTGTGGACATGTGTGTTGTGGACCTGGAGAGGCAGGGGCAGGGGCAGGTAAGGGGTCATCCTGGAAAGGGATAGTTGGTATGGCCACTCAAACTGTGCTGGGTCTGCTTTGCTTGAATGGGGAATGTGCACTGCAGATAAGTTTTGAGAGCCTCACTCACTAATTCCAAAAATGCAAGAATTACTGCCATTTATTGAGTGCCTATCTTGGTCTGCCAGGCACTTTACATACATTATCTCTGATCACCCCAGCACCCTTTTAGATATGGATTCTTGGCTATTTCAGAAGTGAGGAAACTTAAGGCCATGAAGGATTAAACAACTTGTCCAATGTCATGTAACTACTAAAGGGCAAGTGCGTCTGCCCCCAGATCCTGTGTACTTTCTAGTAAACTAGGATCCCAGGAAGGAAACAAGTTTGCTGGGAGCAGTAGTAGGACCCTTTTGCTTCTTGGACTTGGGCGCCCTATCTGCTTGACAAATTTGAGACACTTTGGATGTTACCCTCTGCTAATTCTGTATCCTCAAACCTAACTCCCCAGCAGAGGGTGCTTGGATTTAGGTACACCTTGTTTACTTTCTTTTTTTTTTTTTTTCCTTGTTTACTTTCTGAGCATCAGTCTAGTTGCCCCATCTCTGGAGGGGTTATTTAAAAACCTTTTCTCTACTTGCAGCTGGTCACTTGCTCTGGGGCATTCAAGGAAGGTTCCTTGCGAATCATCCGAAACGGAATTGGGATCCACGAGCATGCCAGCATTGACTTGCCAGGCATTAAAGGTAGCTTTTCGGTGGACATAGGATGCAGATCTTATTTGAGTGACTTTGGCCTCATTGCATGTCATGAAGACACTTGGGAGCTAGAGGAATGCAAATCAGATGAAGAGAAAAAAAAAATTTTTAATGCCAGATAAGCGGTGGAAGGTTAAATGTATTTAAAGCTTTCAAAGTAAACTTAAAAAAAAAAAGATATTGACTAAAATTGGATAATGGAGTAGAGGAATGGGCAATTTAGTGGAAAATTTAATGTTGTTTACATAAGGGAACTGATAGAATCCCTAAAGAAAGAGGAGACTGAGAATGTCATAGGACGAGGTACATATCAAAGGTAACTTCTAGAACAGAAGTACAAATCTTCCTAAATTCCAGGAGAACTCTAATGATCAAAAAGATAAAAGACAGACTACATAGCAAAAGACTTTTTTAATATACAAACAGTAGACATAACCTAAAATAATATGATAGAACTCAATGTCAAAGATCTGTATGAGTAACTGAAATATCAGATATCTACTATCAGTAGATGTAAATAGGCTGAAATCACCTATTATAAGAAGTGGATGATCAGATTGGCTCATAAGGCAAAAATTAATTCAAAGTAGTATATACAGCACAACTTTAAAAAAGTAATTTAGAATATAAAAAAATAAGATGAGAGCAGATTGAAAAAAAGATATATGAATTAGGAAGAGATCATAAAACTACAAAACTCAAGAGAATTAATCGAATAGCTAGAGACAGTAAGAACTCATTAAGGTAGGATATAAAATTAATGTACTGAAATCACTAGCTTTCATGTAAAAACAGTCAGTTAGAAGGTGTAGTAGAGGGAAAGAGGCAATTTACAATAGCAATAAAAAGATAAAATACCACGGAATAAGTTTAACAAGAATTGTGCAAAATTTATTTAAGGAAAACTTTGAAATACTCTTAAAGGATTGAAAGGATAGATTGATCGAATAAAAAAGACATGGTAAGGTCTTATAAATTAATATTATAAAGCTTTTTCTCTCTTTGATATTTATATTAAAATATATTTCAGTAAAAAATATCAGGTTTTGTTTTTCTTTGACCTGGCCTGGACAAGTCAAAGTCCAAATGTGAAGCAGAAGATGCAAGGAAAGGTAGGAAAAACTTAAAAAGAACAATGAGGTGGGTCTAGTCCTACCAGATATTAAAAGGACTGTTAAACCTTAAAAATTAAAAGTGTGGTTTTGGTGCACAAATACGCAGGAGTCCCATGAGCAAACTCAAATGTCCAGAAATAGACACAATTGTATATGGGGCTTTAGTATAGGATAGGGGCGGTATCTCAACACAGTAAGCTAAGGATGATTCTTTTGAATGAACAGCATTGGGATAACTAGAGTCATTTGAGAAAAGATAAATTTGGGTCCACACTGCACAATGTGTAGAATCTAAATAGACCAAAGACTTAATGTGAAAAAATGAAGCCATGCAAAAGCTAGAATAAGAAGTTGGTGATTTCCTTTCTAATTTTGCAGTGGGGAAAGTCTTTCAAAGTCAAAAGTACAGAAGCCAAAAGGAGACTGATAAATTCAACAACATAAACATAAAATACTCTGCTTGGCAGTAACAAAACACTATAAGCTAAGTTAGAAGAAATGGTAAATTAGATGAAAACATTTGTAGTTCATCTTATACACAAAGGCCTAATCTGTCTAATTAATAAAAAATTTCTAGAAAGACCACCAAACTTCCTGCCCCAAAATTGACAGAGTACATGAATGGACAGATAACAAGCCTAACTTATAATAAGTGCAAATCAAAACAAAATAGTGATACTATTCTTTACCAGATGCCAAATGTGACAATGTCTGTGTTAGTGAGGCTGTGAGGAATGGGTATGCTCATTGGCAGTGTCTATTGAAATTACATCTGATTTACCCTGCAAGCCCAGTTCTGGGCATCTGACCCATAGACTTTCATATGTATAAGGTGACATAAATACAAGATTATTCATTGTGGTATTGTATATTATGGCAGAATGCTGAAAAAGCATCCATCAGTGGGAACTTGCTAGTAAACTAGTACATCCATAAAATTAAATACTGTGCAGAGATCGAAAACAAGGAGCTGTTTGGTTTTGATAAAGACTCAGACATATATTAGATGGAAAAAAAATGTGTAGACAGTTTGTGAGAGGCTACTGTGTTGGCTTGCAATATAGCATTTATCTATTGAAAAGAATTGGAGGGATAAATTATTATTGTTTACTTATTTGGGGGCTAGTAGAGGTATAGGAGTGAGACTTCTGTATTAAATATTTAAAAAATAAATTTTGACTTTGAGTCATAGAAATGAATTATCCCATCCAAAATCAATATAGTGTCACCCCTATACCTCTCCTTCTAACCTAGCCCCCAAATGAAAAGCTTTGAAATATTAAGCTCAAACAGTTTAAAAAAATACCAGACTTCTTCAGTGTCTTGAAGCCAGGGAGGAACAGAGTGATATTTCATCTTAGGACTGACTACGAGTTTCTTGCTCTTTCTGTGGGGTTAGGCTGCTCCTTCCTTAGACCATGTGGAGTGTTGGTCCATGCTGTGCCTCTTAATCTTTGATCTGTGTTCCAGGCCTGTGGCCACTGAGGTCTGATCCCAACCGGGAGACCGATGACACTTTGGTGCTCTCTTTTGTGGGCCAGACAAGGTAAGACGAGTCAGCTCCAAGCATCCATGTAAAAGTTGCAAGGTGGGGCAGCTGGTCCGGCTAACCCCAGCCTTCCCTTCTGCTGCAGAGTTCTCATGTTAAATGGAGAGGAAGTGGAAGAAACTGAACTGATGGGTTTTGTGGACGATCAGCAGACTTTCTTCTGTGGCAACGTGGCTCATCAACAACTTATCCAGGTAGTAACTGAGGAAAGGGCAGGCCCCATTTATGCATCAGTTTGACCTGGAGTGCACTAGAGAGCACCATTGGATTTTAAAAGTCAATTTTTATGACTCTAAAAGTAATGTAAAAAGTCTGGAAAAAGATTGAAATTACCTAGAGACTCCCAAGGACAGGGGAGCCTGGTGGGCTGCTGTCTGTGGGGTCACACAGAGTTGGACACGACTGAAGTGACTTAGCAGCAGCAATCACCCATTACTGGGAGCAATGTAACTCTTTTTTTTTTTTTTTTTACTTCAGAGTTACTCTAAAATAGTTTTAATTTTCTTTTGCAAATGTGTATACAGTCGGTCCTTTTTTATCTGTGGGTTTGGCATACATGGACTCAACCAACCATGATGAGAAGTATTTGGGGGGGGGAATTCCCTGGAGGTCCAGTGGCTAGGACTTGATACTTGGACTTCAATCCCTGGTCAGTGGACTAAGATCCTGCAAGCCACTTGGTACAGCCAAAAAAATAAAAAATTGGAAAAAAGCGTCAGAAAGTTCTAAAAGCAAAACTTGAATTTGCTCTGCACCCACTCTAGTACTCTTGCCTGGAAAATCCCTTGGATGGAGGAGCCTGGAAGGCTGCAGTCAGTGGGGTCACTGAAGGTCAGACACAACTGAGTGTGTCACTTTCACTTTTCACTTTCATGCATTGGAGAAGGAAATGGCAACCCACTCCAGTGTTCTTGCCTGGAGAATCCCAGGGACGGGAGAGCCTGGTGGGCTGCTGTCTATGGGGTCCCACAGAGTCGGACAGGACTGAAGTGACTTAGCAGCAGCAGCAGCCACTGTTTACATATCATTTACATTGTATTCACAGTTATTTACATAGTGTTTACATTGTATATTGTATTGTAGCTTCCCTTGTAGCTCAGTCAGTAAAGAATCTGCCTGCAGTGCAGGAGACCTGGATTCGATCCCTGGGTTGGGAAGATCCTCTGGAGAAGGAAATGGCAACCCACTCCAGTATCCTTGCCTGGAAAATCTCATGGATAGGAGAGCCTGGTGGGCTGTAGTCCATGGGGTCACAAAGAGTCAGGCACTACTAAGTGACTAACACTGCATTGTATTAGGTATTATAATCTAGAGATGATTTAAAGTGCACTTAAGGATGTGAGTTCAGTTCAGTTCAGTCGCTGANATAGGAGAGCCTGGTGGGCTGTAGTCCATGGGGTCACAAAGAGTCAGGCACTACTAAGTGACTAACACTGCATTGTATTAGGTATTATAATCTAGAGATGATTTAAAGTGCACTTAAGGATGTGAGTTCAGTTCAGTTCAGTCGCTGAGTCGTGTCTGACTCTTTGCGACCCTGTGAATCGCAGCACGCCAGGCCTCTCTGTCCATCACCAACTCCTGGAGTTCATCCAGACTCATGTCCATCNAGCCAAAGGGAAACCCAAGAATGCTGGAGTGAGAGGCCTATCCCTTCTCCGGGGGATCTTCCTGACACAGGAATTGAACTGGGGTCTCCTGCATTGAAGTGGATTCTTTACCAACTGAGCTATCAGGGAAGCCCCACATAGTGTAAATTAACAGATTTAGAGGACCAACTGACCTACAACAGAATTTCGATCATCAATATTTTGAATAAGAATTCTCCAAATGTTCAAGTGAAATAACAAAAGGCCTCTGAAATTTCAGGAGGATCTGCAAACAGGCCTGCATTTCCTGTTCTTCACTGTCATCTGGTTTCTCCCTCTCCTCTTTCCCTTGCTGATAAGGCATTCTTCCAGACTTGCTAGGAGGATAAAAGAAAAAGGCTGAGAGATTATCATTTGTAGCTTTATGAAAGTTATAAAATAGCTTTTCTCATGTTACATATGGGAAAGCATGTAACAGTAGTAAAGATAACTAACACCTTATGAGCACTGGGATATGTCAGGTTGAGTGTTAAGCCTAACATGTCATTGGTGACAAAATTCACTACTGGCTAAAAAAAAAGTTCTAGGTTGTAACTCTAACTTACACAATCAGAAATGGAAGCTAAAGAGGCTTTATGACAGGACCAGGTCTCCTGTCTAACAAGTGATTGAGAAAGTACACAAACTTAAATGTGTGTGGTTTCCAAGTCTCTGCTTTCAACAGCCTGATACGTGACTTTATCTTTCGGAAAGCTGTGTGAACCCTGGGAGTGCTTCTTTTCAAAATATTTCAGTTGGAGTTTATATCACTAGGTCAGTATTCTAAAAGACTTTAACCCATATGTCTTTAACCTATGAAGTTCTAACATATAGTGTTTATATTATTGCAATTATACCTCAGTATCACTTAAAATGACATCTAATTGCAGTTATAGAGAATTTGGACCTTGGGAATGTTTTTTAAACTCTCCTTGCTTCAGCTTCTAGTTTTAAGAGAGATAATTATACCAAAGTCATACTGAACTGTTGTGAGGATCAAATTAACTACTGTGCATTTGAATTACATTGAAAACCATAACCATTTAGTAGAGTGTAGTGCTGGTTATGGGCTTCCCAGGTGGCTCATTGGTAAAGATCTGCCTGCAATGCAGGAGACTTGAGTTCGATCCCTCAACTCAGGGTTGGGAATATCCTCTGGAGAGGGAAATGGCAACCCATTCCACTATTTTTGCCTAGGAAATCCCAGTGGAGCCTGGTGAGTTACAGTCCATGAGATTGCAAAGAATAGGACATGACTTAGCAACTCAACAACAACAAAGATGATTTTGTGGAACAGAGATGTTCAAGTTGGGTCAGGAGTTATGGTATAGGGTTAATCATTTATACAACAAAAACATAAAATGTAAACTATCCTTTGTTGTAAGAGAAATCTATAGATAGAAACTGTACTGCTGTTGCTGCTAAGTCGCTTCAGTCGTGTCTGACTCTGTGCGACCCCATAGACGGCAGCCCACCAGNTGGGGGGGGGGGGGGTGGAGGTGGGGGGGGGGGGTGGGGGGGGGGGAGCAGGGAGGGAAGCACCGGATTCTTCTGATGAAAGTGTGGGCTCATGAAGGAGACTGAAGGGTATTTTTTTCCCCCAGGAAAACTACAGACTGTGGCTGAAAAGGAGGTGAAGGGGGCCGTGTACTCCATGGTAGAGTTTAACGGGAAGCTGTTAGCCAGCATCAACAGCACGGTGAGTCCGCCCTCTGGCCTCAGCCTCAGGCCTCTGTCCACAGAGCCTGGTTCCCATGCATTTTCTCCCGCTGGCCTCGGCCTCAGGCCTCACACCTCCATCCAGAGAGCCTGGTTTCCTTGCATTTTCTGAACTGCATGTGTGTCATGATTTTAAGGGTAACAGAGTAGTGAGTACGGAGGATGGGGCTGGGAGGATGGAGAGCTGGGGTTGGACCAGACACCAGACTTGGTTCTGTGAAGCCCTGTACGTATTGTTCTGTGGGAATTGAGAAGAGGGTAAGAACTGTGGTCCCTGCACTCAGAATGCGTCATGGCATGAGAATATTTCATCTGTGTGGGACAGAAAGGGCCAAATTGCATTCATCCTGAGTAAACCCCTGAAATACTAGGTCTGTGAAATTCTCCACTTTTCTTCTGGCATGACTTCACCTCCTCCCTTGCCAAAAAAAAAGAAAAGTTATACACGGTCAAACAAATTTGGGACTTGCTGTATCCTGTATCTTCTGCTTAGAAGCTTCTTAGTGCATTGTAGCATATGAAAGATTCTGAGAAGATCAAGAGTAGAGAAGCATTGCTTAAATACTTCTCTTTTTTTCCAAAGAAAAAGCAGCTTTAGTTGTTTTTTGGCTGTGCTTTGTGGCACGTGGGATCTTAATTCCTAGACCAGGCATCTAACCTGCACCCTCTGCAGTGAAAGCACAGCGCCCTAGCCACTAGACCAGCAGGGACGTCCCCTTAAATACTTTTAACTTGACATTCATTCAAGAAGTGCTAACTGAGCACTTGAAGTATACTAAGCACTGTTGTGGTAGTTGGGATGTAGCAGGAGATGAACTGGACAGAGAGCTAGCCTCCTGGGGCCTGTGAGCAAATAGAATATATATGTGTATGTATGATGAGAAGTACCTTGTGAAAAATGAAAACAGGACAAGAAGCTGACAGGGTACCAGCGCGAGCCTGGAGGTGGTGCTGTTTTGTCATATGCTCAGGAAAGTCTGCACAGTGGCTTTTAGGCAGATTTCTGAGGGAAAGGAGGAAGCCAGCCATGCCTTGATCTGGAAGAAGACAAGTGACGAGAGTCCATGGCCGGCCTGCACCCAGCGTGGGAAGGCAGTGCTGGGTGCTGGGAGATGTCGGAGAGGCAGCCAGGAGCTAGCACGTGCGGAATCAGATAGGCTGTGTGCTTTGGGTTTGTAAGGACTTAGGGTTTTACTCTGAGGGGATGGGAACCTCTAGAGGGTTCGAGCAAATGGATGACATGACTGTAATTTTTTTAATATATAGAAGTATCATGGCATCCGGTCCCATCACTTCATGGGAAATAGATGGGGAAACAGTGGAAACAGTGTCAGACTTTATTTTGGGGGGCTCCAAAATCACTGCAGATGGTGATTGCATCCATGAAATTAAAAGATGCTTATTCCTTGGAAGAAAAATTATGATTAACCTAAACAGCATATTCAAAAGCAGAGACATTACTTTGCCGACTAAGGTCCATCTAGTCAAGGCTATGGTTTTTCCTGTGGTCATGTATGGATGTGAGAGTTGGACTGTGAAGAAGGCTGAGCACCGAAGAATTGATGCTTTTGAACTGTGGTGTTGGAGAAGACTCTTGAGAGTCCCTTGGACTGCAAGGAGATCCAACCAGTCCATTCTGAAGGAGATCAGCCCTGGGATTTCTTTGGAAGGACTGATGCTAAAGCTGAAACTCCAGTACTTTGGCCACCTCATGCGAAGAGTTGACTCATTGGAAAAGACTCTGATGCTGGGAGGGATTGGGGGCAGGAGGATAAGGGGACAACCGAGGATGAGATGGCTGGATGGCATCACTGACTCGATGGACATGAGTCTGGATGAACTCCAGGAGTTGGTGATGGACAGAGAGGCCTGGCGTGCTGCGATTCATGGGGTCGCCAAGAGTTGGACACGACTGAACTGAACTGAACTGAACTGAAGTATGTATAATATATATATATATAAGATGCTGGTTTACTTATTAGGCAGTGTCCAGTCTTAGTTGTGGCACACAGGATTTTTGTTGTAGGCATGGGCTTTCTAGTTGTGGTGTTGGGGGGGGGTTGTTGCCCTATGGCATGTGGGATCTCAGTTCCCCAACCAGGGATTGAACTCATGTCCCCTGCATTGGAAGGTGGATTCTTTTCCTTTTTAAATTTATTTATTTTTAATTGAAGTATAGTTGCTTTACAATATTGTGTTGGTTTTTGATATATGGAAAGTGGGTTCTTAACGGTTGGACCGCCAGCGAAGTCCCTGCAGTTACATTTTGAAAAGCTTACTGCACATCTTGGAGAGGGTGGTAGAAGACCAGGGGTAGGAGCAGTGAGGTCAGCTCAGAGGCTCTGGTGATGACCCAGAGAGTGGTGGACGGTGCTGGGAGCATTTGCTGACTGAGGAGCTGAAGGATAGTCAGATTCCACAGATGTTAGTATTGAGGGCTTGAAGATGAGTCATGAGAAGGGAATAAAGGGTCAAGAGTTCTGGCCTCAGTAACAGAGATGGTGTTGCTCTGTACTGATGGAGGAAGACTGAGTGGGGCCGGTTTGGAGAGTAAGGGAAAACTGTATCTTTGCTCACAACACTTCTGACACCATGTGTTAGTTTTTATCCCTATGACAATCAGTTTTCCAACTGGGGGTCCTGTAATTTACTTGAATTCTGACTTTAGCTACCCAGAGTTGGAGTCAGCTGTCATAGGTTCAAGGGCTCGGTGTCCCACAAGACTGTCTTTATTCAAACCCCAGCCCAAGTAGTGTTCCTCAAACTTCTGTCTGACTTGCTCCTAAGTTAGGGGTTCCCACAATTAGGTTTCATAATTTGCTGGAAGGGCTCATGAGACTCAGAATGTTTGCTTGCATTTGCCGCTTCTTCACCCCACTGTTGGAACTCTGGAAACCCAGTCCAACTGGGCTTATCCTAATCTGTGGTGTTCTGGGCTCACTCAACCCAGAACAGGAGGTGTGGTAGCCATTGTGATTATTACGAGTGAGCCTTGGAGTGCACACCTGTGGAGCTAGGGTTCTTTGGACACATCTTGAGAAATCATGGCTTAATATATTCTTCCCAGGAGCGTCTGTATGTGCAGAGGTGTGGGTGGGGCTGCCTGGACCCTGAAGGATCTGCTGGGACTGGGCCGTGTCGAGTATCTTTTCATCTGTCTGTTGATTGTAAAGCATCTTCGTTCTTTTGGAGATATGGTTATAACTGAAGAAACACTGCAGTGAAGAGAAAAGGGGTATTTTTTTCCCCTTTGGGTAGAGGGGTGACCAGAGACTCCAGTTCTTTAGAGTAAGTTTCTGTTGGACTTTTCTATTTTCTTTGCTCATTGGATGTACATCAAAAGGTGCCAGGGATGTATGTGTTTTGAGAAGGGTTCAGAAAGGGCAGTTTGGTGGGAGGTGATCTTGTTTCTTTCTGATCAGGAAATTGGAAATGGATCATCTCTTTCTAGAGATATTTCTGTAGACAGTTACCAGACTTCAGTCACAAAACCATCTCTTGTCATTTCTATAGTGTTACTTGCATTATTATTTACTTGTATTTTTCTTTATCCTGACATTTTTTTTTTAATATAAAGGAAGACTTTGTAGTATTGTTTCATGTGCTCACTCTGTTTTCATCTTTCATGAATATATAATAATTACAAACGCTCACGCAAGTTCCACAGCAAACCATTTCACACCCCACACTGCACTTGGGTAAGTGGTGCAGCAATGGAAGGCCCCCGGGGCTGAGAGAAATGTGCTGCCTGCCCCCGCTAGGTGCGGCTTTATGAGTGGACGACGGAGAAGGAGCTGCGTACCGAGTGCAACCACTACAACAACATCATGGCGCTCTACCTGAAGACCAAGGGCGACTTCATCCTGGTGGGCGACCTGATGCGCTCGGTGCTGCTGCTGGCCTACAAGCCCATGGAGGGCAACTTCGAAGAGGTAGCGGGGGTGTGGGCAGTCGGCTTGCTTAAGCTGGCGGTGAAGGGTGATGAAGCCCAGTGTGGGCGGAAACCTCATCCCTGGAGCACACGTTGTGCATCCATTCAGTCTTTTTAGAGACCCCCAACTTGAACTGTGAGTAGGCCCTGTTTCAGGACCATGTTGGCCAGGCAAAGGGGAGACTCTGTCTAGAGGGGTGGTTGTTAAACACAGGCAGGGCAGGCGCTTGGCCAAGTCCCAGCACTGGCTTGCATGCAAACTGCTGATTGTATTTCCCCTCTTGTATTTTGTCTTTTTTAAGATTGCTCGAGACTTTAACCCCAACTGGATGAGTGCTGTGGAAATCTTGGATGATGACAATTTTCTGGGGGCTGAAAATGCCTTTAATTTGTTTGTGTGTCAGAAGGATAGGTGAGTGGGCAGCTGTGGGAGTGGCCTGTGGTAGGTGAGGACACGGGGCCCTCACAAGCTCGCATGTGCCTCTTCACAGGGGTAGAGGGTATCTGTGAGAGAATCAGGCTGCAGAGGCAGATGAGCCTTTTCAGGCCGGCTCCTCTGTGGAGTGGGTGGGCCCACCAGGGAGTCTGTCCATAACTGCACACGGTCCTTGGGGCCCCGTCTCGGGGGACAGGAGGCCTGGGTCGTGAGTGTCTTGCACCCCTTGCAGTGCTGCCACCACGGACGAGGAGCGGCAACACCTCCAGGAGGTTGGGCTCTTCCACTTGGGCGAGTTTGTCAACGTCTTTTGCCACGGCTCTCTGGTTATGCAGAACCTGGGCGAGACTTCCACGCCCACGCAGGGCTCGGTGCTCTTCGGCACGGTCAATGGCATGATTGGTAAGGGTGGCCCCGTGGGGCATGCTCCCACACAGCCTTCCTTCCCAGGGCCAGGGGAGAGCAGGGTTTCGAGAGTCGGTGGCCAGCTCATCCGTCCTCCTCCCTGGGCTCCCCGTGGCAGGCAGTGGGCTCTGGAGCACCCTGTAGCTTTCGATTTCCTTTGCTTCCTTAGGCCTGGTGACCTCATTGTCAGAGAGCTGGTACAACCTCTTGTTGGACATGCAGAATCGACTCAATAAAGTCATCAAAAGTGTGGGCAAGATTGAGCACTCCTTATATCCTTCCCAGAGGTGCCCCCTTGCTCAAAAAACATGGCCTGGCCCAGGCAGAGTGCACATTACTGTGAGCAGCCTCTGGAAGTTTGTCCCTCTAGAAAATGTCTTGACTAGATTCCAGTGGGGAACAGGCTACGTAAAAACTTCTCATGGAAAATTTCAAGCACACAGTAGTGGAGAGAATAGTATGAGTATAATGAACCCCCATGCACTTATCTCCCAGTTTTATTGGTTCATCTTGAAAATGTACGTTGATGTTCATGCACTGTGTCTGCTTCTGACCTTTCTGGTGTTGCATGTCAGACCTAAGTTTAGATCACAACTTAGAACATCCTTTCAGAGATCTTGTTAGGGGCAGTGGTGTTTGAGGACCCTCGCTAGAGAGGCTAAATGGAAAAGGAGGGGAAAAGCAAAGAAGGTGTAAATTCCAGAAGCCCAAGGGTCAGCCCCCTGGACACTGAAGATCCAAGTACTTCTGGAAGTTTATTATAGGAGAGGGACAAGGAGCCCTCGGGCTCCGGAGGGGATTCTGCTAAGTCTGTTGTAAGGCAGGGTGAACCAGCTCTCGCCAAGGAGGGAGGAGGTAGGCTGACTTGGTGTTTTGCTAACCCGCAGGACTTTAGGCACATCTCATTTCACTGAGCCTCAGTTTATTAATCTGTGAAGGCGGTTAAAGAGCGGTTCTTCCTAGGCAAGCATCCAGTTCGTGTGGAGCACTTGTTAAAAAAAAAATCTATACATGTCCATGCTCTGAACTAAGAGTCATGTGTATTCTGTTTTAAAATTTTAATTTTTTAATTGTTTTTGGTCTTGCTGTGTGGCTTGCAGCATCTTAGTTCCCTGACCAGGGATTAAACAAACCCATGCCCTAGGCATTGAAAGCTCAGACTCTTAACCACTGGGCTGCAGGGGAAATCCCTTTAATTTTTAAAACGTTATTTTGACAATTTTTCCAGTTGAGAGGATCATTGGATTAGGTGATGGTTTATAGGTCTTTGAAATTGCAAAACTGTCCAAACAGCTGTGATATTTAGTTGAACCTGTTGTTTACTGTTCTCCTCCTGATAATTTCTTCAGACTCTGGTCTTGTGCACAGAGGTAGGGATGACTTCGGAGAGGGTATTTATTATTTCCAAATGATCAGCACATTCCTTAACTCACCTGTCCACCTGGAGATCCTTTCATACTGAACGAAAGACAGAACCAGCCACCGGCTTCATCGATGGTGACTTGATTGAGAGTTTCCTGGATATAAGCCGGCCCAAGATGCAGGAGGTTGTGGCAAACCTACAGGTGAGCTGTGCCACTGTGCAGGATGCAGCCCCGGGGCCAGTGACTCAAGTCCATTGCAGGGCCAGGCATGCCAGGAGGCCTCCCCTCCCTTGGTTCCCACGTGCCGAGAGCCCTTTGTAAAGTTTTCTTCTACCCGCACGGAAAGGTAGTGTCCGAGGGCAATGAGATAAGGCTGAGGCGCGTGGGTTGCCCCACCAGGCACCAAGCACTGTAACTTTAGCAACGAGGGCACCTTCATGCATGTCTGGGATCCCTGGCACATCCTTAGGGAAGGGGGCAGGGCCAGGATCCTGCAGGGAAGAGGAGTTTCCATGGTGCTGGAGTTTGGGGTATTGCCCACTGGAGGTGGTGCCTCTGGCAAGCAGCTGGATGGAGGTGGATGTATATCCTGGGTGGCAGCCTCTGGGCAGCTTTGCTGTCAGCAGACCCTGCTCACCTGGACCCCAAGGAGAAGCACAGGCTTCTAGTGAGTCCTTGCTCCTGCCACGGCAGTGTGGCGCAGGGTGCCGTTGTGGGTGTCCCCTTCCCCAGGGAGGGAGAGCCCGCTCTCAGCCCTCACGGCCTCCCCTCCTCCCCTTTCCTCGTTGCAGTATGACGATGGCAGCGGGATGAAGCGAGAGGCCACTGCGGATGACCTGATCAAGGTGGTGGAGGAGTTAACTCGGATCCATTAGCCAAGGGCAGGGATCCCTTCCCAGACCCTCTCTGAAGGCTTTGCCCTCCTGCTCTCCTCCTCCCTGCCACTGTCTCTCGACCATGGGAAGCCTGTCCCTAAGCCCCAGAAGCCACAGCCTACCTGAGTGGAAATGGGGATTTCGTAGAATGAAAACCAGTTCACTGGAGACCTGGGCAAGGGCTGACGGTGAATTATTTTCTCCCTGGATTTTTACCAGTCTCACATGATTCCAGCCATCACCTTGGGCCACCAAGCCTGGATTGGTGCAGCCAATTGTCCTCCTTCCAGGGAGCAGTTTTGCAGCTCTTTGGCTGAAAGGAAGCTCTCTGTGTGTGTGCGCGCGTGCGTGTGCGTGTGTGTGTGTGTGTGTGTGTCTCTCCCACACTCATGCATTGTCCTATCTTTTTATTTAGGTTTGGGGNGCCAGGTGACTCTCTGCCTTTGCCCAGGAAGACTCCCAGTTTCTCCTCCCTGCCCCACCTCCCTGCCACAACCATGGGCCTCCCAGTGCCCACCCCCCTGCTGAGGAAGTTCTCCCAAAGCCCCCTACCCTGCAGGATGCCCCCAGCAATGGAAGGGGGCAGAAAGAGTTACTGACACTGATGAGTATGGGCATGGGCCTGAGGTGTGGTCAGAGCAGGGCTGCACGGAGGTATGCATGTGTGGCTGCACAACAGGGTTGCCTGTCTGGAACTGTAAGGGACGAGAGGGTATGGGAGACACACAAGGGAGATGGCAGGAGAAAACAGAAAGGGTATAGGCCTAGGAAAGGCAAGAGGAAGGGAGAGGGGCCGTCAAGGGTGCTAGAGGAGGAGGGGCAGGGAAGGGGTGCACGAAGGAGATGAGCCCACCCACCTCCCTCCCCAGGTCTCCCCTCCCCCAGCTCCTAGGAAGGAAATTAGGAGGCCACTGCAGATAGGTTTGGGTCATTTCCACATGCTTTATTCCAGCAATCAAAATAATTAAAAACATCTCAAATTATTATACACATACAAAATAGGTACAGAGTCTCTCGCTCCCTCCCACCCCAGGGGGAAAAACTGCTTTGTGCTTTGGGAAATTGTGCTCTGAAACCCAGTGAGAGAGGATGCAGGACAGACTGAGAGAAAGGCCGAGAAAATGGGATGCAGCTCCAGAAGGGGACAGGGTTTCAGAGGAGGGAGAGGTGGGGAGGCAGAGGCAAGAGGCCTGAGGAGGTGAGAGGCGCCCAGGGGGATGAAGAGAGGGTGGAGAGAGAGTGGCGCTGGAGGCGGCACTCTCTCCCACATTAAATAGCACCTTTAGAAAATTCACATGAGTCCCCATCCACAAGGAAAAAAAAACAAAGAATAAAAAAAGACTTTGAACAAAAAGGAACATTTGCTGGCCTGAGGGGGGGGTGTTTCCACTTCCATAGCACCAGTGACTCCCTCCCCACCCCACCCCATCACAGAGATGTAGCACCTTTGATATAAAACGAGGGGGCCCTTCCACCCTGCCCCCATNGCACACAGAGCCAATGTCGAAGCCGAATTCCTGGTCTGGGGCGCCAACGTCCAAGGGAGCCACATCGATGATGGGCAAGCGGGAGGTCTTGGTGGTTTTGTATTCGATCACTGTCTTGCCCCAGGCTCCGGTGTGACTCTGGGGTGAAGGGGAGACAACGGGAGAGGGGCGTCACCAAGTAGCAGTGAGGGGGTGTGGGGCCTGGGCCTGCCGGGAAAGCCAGAGACCAGCACAGGGGCCCTGCTGGACTCACCGTGCAGCCATCGTAGGTGACGCTGTAGGTGAAGCGGCTGTTGCCCTCGGCCCGGATCTCGATCTCGTTGGAGCCCTGGAGGAGCAGGGCCTTCTTGAGGTTGCCGGTCTGTTGGTCCATGTAGGCCACGCTGTTCTTGCAGTGGTAGGTGATGTTCTGGGAGGCCTCGGTGGACATCAGGCGCAGGAAAGTCAGCTGGATGGCCACATCGGCAGGATCGGAGCCCTGGCCGCCATACTCGAACTGTGGGGGTGGCAGAGCGAGGAGTGAATGGCTGTGTGAGGCCCCAGTCCTGGCCTCCCTCTCGGGACTCTTTCGAGGGCATCCCAGAGAACCCCACTTCTAGAGGTGGCATCCCCTGCCCCCCAGGCACCCTATGTCTGAGCCAGTATCAAGGTCCCCAGTCTCCTGTCTCCCAGCCCATCACACTTCGCAGAGGTCTGGTCCACCCAGGACCTACCCTCAGGCCCTTCTGCGCTCTGGGCCAACTCATCTCTGTTAAGACTGGCTACAAGGTCCAGCTCACGCACCTGGAATCCGCCGGTCATGCTCTCGCCGTACCAGACATGCCTCTTGTCCTTGGGGTTCTTGCTGATGTACCAGTTCTTCTGGGCCACAGTGGGCTGAGTGGGGTACACACAGGTCTCACCAGTCTCCATGTTGCAGAAGACCTTAATGGCATCCAGGTTGCAGCCTTGGTTGGGGTCAATCCAGTATTCTCCTGGGGTGGGGCAAGGTAAGATGGCATCAGGGGATGTATGGGATGATGGCCCCTCAGGGCTCAGCCGCATCACGGCAGGAGGGGGAGGCACAGCTAGGCCGGCCCTCACCGCTCTTCCAGTCGGGGTGGCACATCTTGAGGTCACGGCAAGTGCGGGCGGGGTTCTTGCGGCTGCCTTCAGGGCTCCGGATGTTCTCGATCTGCTGGCTCAGGCTCTTGAGGGTGGTGTCCACCTCGAGGTCACGGTCACGGACCACATTGGCATCATCAGCCCGGTAATAGCGGCCACCATCGTGAGCCTTCTCTTGAGGTGGCTGGGGCAGGAAGCTCAAGTCGTAGCCGCCGCTGGGAGGACCGGGGGGACCAGGGGGTCCAGGAGGGCCGGGGGGACCCTGTGCAGGAAGGGAGGAGAGTGGGGATTACTGGGGCTCGGTGCTTTCAGGGCTGGGCAGCCATGGGCAGACAGGGTTGGGGGTACTTACAGCAGGACCAGCATCGCCAGTGCGACCGCGAGGCCCGGGGGGACCGATGGGGCCTGGGAGACCATTGAGTCCATCTTTGCCAGGACTACCAGCAGAGCCAGGGGGACCCTGCAGGGAGGAAGCTGGTTGGAGAAGGCTTTCCAGAAAGCAGGGGCCCACTCCAGCTCTGGCAGAGAAGCCCATCTCTCACTTTGCTGGGCTCAGACTCCCCAGCCTTCTTACGGCTTATTCCCACAGAAACTTTGTGGGAGGAAGTGGGGAGGGAGAGGCCAAAGGCCGCATAACGTTGTCCACAGACCCCATCCCTTTCTTTCCTCCCCTGCTCCAGACCCTTCTCCAGAGAGGCGAGGGGCCCAGGAGGAGCAGACAAACAGACGATGACTCACGCGGGGACCAGCAGGACCAGAGGCTCCGGAAGGACCTTGCTCACCAGGAGAGCCCTGCAGGAGCGACGGGAAGGCAGTTCAGGCCAAGTGTAGGTCAGAGGCGGCCAGCAACAGCCCCCTGCACCAACCGCGTCACGCTGGAAGCCTGGCCCCAGGGAGTCCATAGGCTGAGACCCCTCCCACGATCCCTCTTTGTTCACTCTTCACCCTCCTAGAAGCTACTTGGAAACGCCCACCGGTCTTCGGACCTCAGTTCCCACCAGCAAGGAGAAGGACTGTCCAAAAAGGGAGACTAAGGTAAAATGTCCTCCCCATCACACAGCAGGGCTTGGGGAGATGATGAAGGAAGACGCAACGTCAGCTTGGGGCTGGGGAGGGGCTGAGCATACTCACGGGGGGGCCAGGGGGACCCTGGAGACCAGAGAAGCCGCGGTGCCCCTTAATGCCTCTGTCGCCCTGTTCGCCTGTCTCACCCTTGTCACCACGGGGGCCTTGGGGTCCCTGGAAGAGAGACGAGGACAGGTCGTCAGGTGAAAGTTCTGTTAGCGCTGAGCGGGGCATAGTCCCACCTGGACGAGGGTTCTGAGGATGATGTAAGGGCCAGGGCAGGGCACTTACAGCGGGGCCACGGGCACCAACGGGGCCAATGGGACCAGCAGGACCAGCAGGACCCTAGGGAGAGCAGAGAGCGTGTTAGATCCTGGTCGGAGGAGCCCGGCTCAGGGCTGGAACAGCCTGAGCTAGAGATGGAATCTCCCCTTGGCCAAATCCCTTCACATCTGTTCCTGCCACGTCCGTCCCTCCTGACCCCAGGTGAATCTTCAAGCAGATTTAGGCTTTGTGTAAGCTGGGGCGAGCACCTGGGAACAAACCCCCTTCCTTGGGGGAAACGGGGTACTGGCTGGGGAGGGGCCTTGAGGTTGAGCTGTGGCCCCACTTTTTTTTTTTTTTTCCTAATAAACATTCCAAACTGAGTTTGGAGCAGAGAAAAGTTTACAGTAGGGCCAAGCAAAGAGAATGGTGAGGAGGGTTCAGGTTCAAAAAATCCAAATCCTATGGCTCAGTTTTTCCAGGGAGACCAAGGGCCAGACGTCTTGCAAGTCAAGTGTGTATCTGCAGATCCCCCGGCAGGTCTGGAGAGTCCCTGGCCTGAGCAGAAGCAGCAAGCCAGGCCCAGTGACTTACACTCTCACCACGATCACCGCTCTTGCCAGCAGGCCCGACAGGGCCGGGGGCACCGGGAGCACCAGGAGCACCAGGAGGTCCAGCAGGGCCGGTCTCACCACGGTCACCCTGAGAGGAGAAGGGGACATCCAGTGAGCCGCAGCTGAAGCGGCCCGGTGGGAGCGGCTGTGGGGCTGTGGTCCTGGGTGCAGCTGTCTCACCTTGGCGCCAGGAGCACCATCTCGTCCAGGGGATCCTTCAGCACCAGGAGCTCCCTGCGGGGGGCGGGAAGGTGAACATCAGCCAAGGAAAGGGAGCCTCAGGCCAAGGCCCAGAGGGCCACAGTGATGGCACGGGTGTGGGGCTGGCAACCAAGTACCTCACGTCCGGACTCGCCAGGGGGCCCAGCCAATCCAGGGGGGCCCATGGGGCCAGGGGGGCCACGTTCACCACTTGCTCCAGAAGGACCTTGTTTACCGGGTTCACCCTGAGGGAGAAGAAAGAGTCAGGCCAGAGACGGGGTGGGAGAGGGCCCGATGGTCGCCCACACTTGCCCGTGCTGACCCTACCACCCCCACCCTGCACCCTCCAAGTCTGCAATGGTCCTGCCCCAGGGTAAGGGGGCACTCACNCGTACCTCACGTCCGGACTCGCCAGGGGGCCCAGCCAATCCAGGGGGGCCCATGGGGCCAGGGGGGCCACGTTCACCACTTGCTCCAGAAGGACCTTGTTTACCGGGTTCACCCTGAGGGAGAAGAAAGAGTCAGGCCAGAGACGGGGTGGGAGAGGGCCCGATGGTCGCCCACACTTGCCCGTGCTGACCCTACCACCCCCACCCTGCACCCTCCAAGTCTGCAATGGTCCTGCCCCAGGGTAAGGGGGCACTCACGGAGGGACCAGGAAGACCGGGGAAGCCTCTTTCTCCTCTCTGACCGGGCAGGCCGACCACACCACGCTGCCCAGCAATACCCTGAGGCCCAGGAGTGCCAGGAGCGCCCTGTGGTGGGGGTGCAGACAGGCGTGAGACGACTCCCAGTGGCCAGGGATGACGCCCCCCAACTCTGGAACCCTCTGGAGGGGGCACTTACAGCAGGTCCGTCAGCACCAGGGGCTCCTTTCTCACCAGCAGGGCCAGGGGGACCAGGGGGACCGACTTCACCGGGTCGCCCGGCGGGGCCAGTCTCACCACGGGGGCCTTTGCTGCCTTCTTTGCCAACAGGGCCAGGAGGGCCAGGGGGTCCAGCATTTCCCTGGATGGGGAGAAGTGCGACTGTCAGAGTCCAGCAGATTCTGGAGCATTCCTGAGGCCTCAGTCAGGCCCACCACACTCTTGACAGCCTGTGTCCCACACCTTCCCAGACCAGCGGAGTCTCCACCACGGGTACTTACAGAGGGGCCGGGGGGACCGACTCGGCCAGCAGCGCCTGGGAAACCAGTAGCACCCTGGAGAAGAGGACAAAGAAATGATCAGAGGGAGAACAGCCCCTCACCTGGCCCAGCTGCCCCACCTCCAAACGCGGCCTGGGGGAAGCTTCAGCAGAGAGGCAGAGTGGGTACTCACAGGGGGACCAGCGCTGCCACGAGCACCTTTGGGTCCAGGAGCACCAACGTTACCCTGGAGGAGAACACAGAGGCATCAAGGCTGGGCCGATCCTGCGTCCAGCCTGCTGGCAGCCTGGGCCTAAACAGTGAGGTACTCACAATGGGGCCAGGGGGTCCAGCAGGTCCAGCAGGCCCGGGGGGGCCAGCGTCACCTTTAGCACCAGCATCACCAGGTTCGCCTTTAGCACCGGGTTGGNAAGGGGGGAGGTGGGGTGGGAGGGGTTCGTTGTCTTTGAGGTGAGAGCTTCCTTCGCTTTCTTCTGTTGCCTCTGAGGGCTTTGGGTCTGGAGGGCTGACCACCAGGCCATGGGCTGCCTGAGGGTAAGACCTGCAGATGGTGGATGATTTCCAAGCCACAGCCTTTTTGTCTCTGGGGAACTGCCTTCTTCAGAGGGAAGGAGGTGGGGGGGGCCGTGAATTGGTCGTTAGTTTCTGAGTTTTACCAAATAAAGTAGAGTCTAAGAAGAAAGATTCATTTGTTTCTGCTCTTCTTTTCCTGCCTGGCTCTCCGGCATCCCACGTGCTCTGTGCCCAGGGCACTGCAGGCGCCATTCTCTCCTTCACAGCCATTGCGGTGACCCCTTGTCCTGGCTGCTGGAACATTCCTTTCAGGTAGAAAAGTGTCCTCTGTACCTCTCCTTTGCCATATGATCGCTGTTGGTGGGATCCCAGGGATGAAGGGAGTCAGGTTTCTGAAATTCAGCTGTCTTGGGTTGCCTTTGACTCCAGTCGTCTTCTATTCCCAGTGGCCTCTGTTAGTAATGCTGCTTGGGCTGCCTCTCCTGACGTCATTTTACAGCCAGCTGTGTGTGCAGCATTCAGCCAGCTAGCCCCCTAGGCACTGCTCCTCACACTCCTCCCAGCTTCCTGTTGCCACATGCCCTTTGGATTCCGATTTTATTTCCTCTGGTTTCATTGAGTAAACCTTTGGTGCCTTAGGTTTGAAAATACAGGAGGAGGGCACATTTGGGGTTCAACCCTTCTGTTCAGCAAACAGAGCCAGTCTTCTTTCAGCTCAGTGGGTCAGAGTGTCCGGGCCTACGTTTCCACCGGTGATCCAGTGGGAATAAAGGCTGCTCTGTCCCAGCAGTGAAGCGGGGTTGATCCCAGGCATATTGGCTGGCTCCTTTAAGACCAGCCTTTGATACAGTGTCAGGAAAATTGTGGTTTCAAGTTCAAACTGTGGTTTTGGGAGATTCTAGCTTAAAAGGAAAAGAGCAAGGAAGCATCTCTGCTTTGGGGGTCTTTGGGATTAAGTTTCCTTCCCTGGAGGCATTCCTTGAGTTTCATTACCGTTCTTTTCCCTTTACCCTCCTGGGGTTTCTGAGGGTGGAGGATAAGGGTCTTAAGGGAAAAAATAATCATCTCTCAAAAACCACAGTTTGAACTTGAAACTCAACACTGTGATTTGAATTCTTCAAGTCATGGTTTGAATTGAAAAGGCCTGCCCCCATGCCAGAGACCAGCTTTAATGAGGCAGGCAAGCAAAGGCCTCCAGATTGTGATCATTTAAAAAATTTAATCCTAGATGGGAGAAAAACAGAATGTGGCAGGGTTATTATTCTGGTGCTTCTCAGTGGTTTGACCAGCAGCTGTGGAGACCTGCCATGTTCAGGAGAAGGTTATTACTTACCGGTGGCTTCAGTCTTCACTTTGGAAACCAGAGTGCATGCAGCTTTTTGTTTCCTACAATCTTGGGTATATTCATTCTGGATTGAATTCCAGCAATCCTTTAGAAACTGACATCCTGCTGCCACACTCCCACATCCCCTCTTAAAACCATTAATCACCTCTCCCGGGGTGAAAGGTTGCCTTTGGAGCTTTGCTGCAGCCAGCTGGAATGGCTCCTCTCCATGTAGGCGCTGATGAGCTCGCCTCACTCCTGGCCTCTGCACGAACGGACCTTTGGGAGAATAATAGAAACACTGACTCATCACATGACCATTTGGAAGGGTCACAAGCCAGAGGCCTCCTTTCTACAGCCAACAACAACTTGAATCCTCCACCCTCTGTGGAGGGTCCCTTTTGTTACTGAGCAGCCACAAGCCACAGAACCGAGGAGGAAATATTGAGGAACCATATGGGCCCAAGCTCGTCCTTGAGGATGAATGATTTTAAGTGAGCAGCTCTCCGGGTCCAAAGTTTGAGAAGCCTCGAGGTCACACAAACCAAAACAAAACACACAGAAAATAGTGAAAACCAAACTGAAGAGGTGAACTTGGTATGACGAGCAAGGTGAATGCCTTAAGGTCAAAGAAACAGGAAATGAAAGAAATGTCAGGGGCTATTTAGAATTGTTTCTTTCAAAATTCACTGGTAGGAATTTACAGATTTAAATATCCTGGGCTNAACTGAAGAGGTGAACTTGGTATGACGAGCAAGGTGAATGCCTTAAGGTCAAAGAAACAGGAAATGAAAGAAATGTCAGGGGCTATTTAGAATTGTTTCTTTCAAAATTCACTGGTAGGAATTTACAGATTTAAATATCCTGGGCTTCTCCTGTTGAGGGCAGGAAGGGATTTTCTTTATACACAAAGTTACATCTCGGTCATTGGGGCTGCTCATTGACACAGAGGGAGATGGAGGGGCTGGAACTTCATAAAGTAGTCAGGTTCAGAAAGGTAGCTGAGGTGTGCTGGAGCATGGGAGAAGATGGCATGAAGTGTGATAGGTGTATGAAAAAAAAACAACTGCAAATGTGTTGAGAATCTGTGGGTAGCTTCTAGATCCAGGAACACAGAGCACTTATTTGACACTGATGGTGGTCTAGATAGGAATGATAAGGACGGTGGTGTGATAGATTTTGCAGGCTCGAATGAAGGAAGAGTTTTCTGTTTATCCCTATTTAATAATTCAGGGCTATGGGATTCCCCTGGTGGTCCAGGGGCTAAGACACCATATCCCCAAAGTAGGGAGCCCAGGTTCCATCCCTGGTCAGGGAACTAGATCCCACACTCCACAACTAGGACACAGCACAGCCAAATAAATATTTTTTTTTAATTTATTTATTTTTAAATTTAACTTTACAATACTCTATTGGGTTTGCCATACCAAATAAATATTTTTTAAAGAATGATTTCAGGGCTGGATTTCTGACTATGTGGCCACTGACAGTGAGCGTCGAAGCACTTTGTGAGTGGTAGTGAGGAATGCAGTCTGAACGCAGAAGGGGAAGTGCGCTTTTGGATGTTTAACATAAAGATGCTCTAAGATTCTGAGGGTCCTCAGGACTCAGAACGGACATAAATATGGAAGTAGCATTCATTTCCAATACAGAGTATTTTGGCAACCTGTTAGCTGAAAACGTGTTGCTTAGATGGGTCAAACTAACACGATGAGCTTATTTAGTCACTAAGTCATGTCCAACTCTTCTGCGACTCCATGGACTGTAGCCTGGCTCCTCTGTCCATGGGATTTCCCAGGTAGGAATACTGGACTGGGTTGCCATTTCCTTCTCCCGCAGGGTGAGGTAACTGCCCTGAATTGAACATCTGCAAAAACTCAGCCACACAGGTTGAGGTAAGGAGATCGGCTTAGCAGTTTGTGTTCAATAACAACAAAAAGACATGACAACAAAGAGCACCGGAGACTTCCCTTTACTGCAGATCTTACGTAAGGAGCTGACAGTGTCATTGGGTTGTCGAAAAGGCCTAGTAATATCAGGCTGTGTTAATAGAAGTATGGCATCTGGAAGGGAGGAGGCAAGAATCCAGACCACTGTTGGCACCGTGTTCATTTGTGGCCACCAGTGTTAAGGACCCTAGTGACAGGCTGAGGTCGCCCGTGGAAGGGCTATGGCACGGGCAGAACCAAAGGCACGGGGGTTATTTAGCTGCGAAGGAAAAACACTTCCCAACAAATGAGAGTTACTCAAAATTGGATTGGGCTGCCTTCAGATAGGTAGTGAGACCTTCATCCCTGCAAGTGTTTAAGTAAAAGCTGGACCGATTGGGTATGGGTGGCGAGGGGAGGCTCCTGCCCAGAGCTGAAGGTAGAATTTAGTCAGCCTTTCAGCTTTCTCCCAGCTGGATGATTCTGACTTACGTCCACCACCTGCTCACCACCCGCCTGCCTACCATCTCTCGACCGGCCTGGGGCAGCTGCTGAAGGGGACGAGGGGAGTCTGTGGATTCAAGAGCCGCTAGCGCCCCCAATCAGGGAGCAGGGAAGACCACTGACCGGCGCACCCAGGGAGGGTTAGGGTGCAAACCTGCTGGTAGGCTGGGGGCTAGCCTAGAAGTGCCCAGCAGCGAAAGGGCCCAGCATCCCGCCTTCTCGTACAGCAGAGGTATCTCGGGCTCCACCGCGACCAGCAACTCCTGGGGCGCGCAGCCTCCAGCCTCGTTCCCGGAGCCTCTTTCCCGGGCCTCCGTCTCACGCCCACAGCCCTTCGCAGGAAGCCGACTCCCAAACCCGGGCAGGGGGTGTGGGCCGAGGACGAAACCCCGCCCCCAGGGGTCCCTGATCTTTGCCCCCGCCCCGGGCTCCGCGCCTCCCCGGGAGGCCACCGGCGGGCCGGCGGGCGCTTTGCCTTTTGTGTGTTTCGTTTCGAGGTCCGAGAGACCCCCAGCCGTTCGCCGCGTCCCCTCGCGGCCCCCGGCGCCTCCTCTCGGCGTCCCCAGCCCCCCTGCTCGGCTCCGCGTGCCAGCTCGGGGCTCGCTGGTTCGCTCCCCGCGGCGCCGGGAGGAGGGGCGAGGGCCCGCAGCCCCCTCCCCTGCGCGCGGCGCCGGAGCCCAGCCGAGCCGGGGGGACCCGCCGCCGCCGGTCATGTGGGCCGGACTGCTCCTCCGGGCCGCCTGCGTCGCGCTCCTGCTGCCGGGCACCCCGGCCCGCGGCTACACCGGCAGGAAGACGCCGGGGCACTTCGGGGCCGAGAGGTAAGCGCCCCGCACCCCTCCCCTGCGCCTTCGCCGGAGCGCTGCGGGCGCGGAGCCCGGGGGCGCGGAGGGGCGTCCCGGAGCCGCGGGTCCGGGCACCCGCCCGTGGCACTGCCGGCGCGGGCGAGCCTGGGCGGTCGGGACAAAGGGACAGCCGCTGTGGTCCGGGCGGGTGGTCGTCCTGCGCCCCTGGCCAGGGCCGTCCTGGCTGGGATCTGGCTGCGGGGCCGGAGACCCCGACGCTGGGTGAGCCCTTCTGGGTACCGTGGAGCGCGGACCCCTGGCCAGGGCGCCCGGGACATACCAGCCGGTCTTCGGACTGGCGCGCTTTTCGCTCCCAGACGTGCCCGTGGCTCTGCCCAGCAGTGCCTGGCCTGCCCCGCGGCGCTGGCCGCTCCGCGACGGGGGGCTCTGCCTGCGTCCGGGCTCGGTGCCCGCCGTGGACCTTGGAACCGCCGGGGTCTCTCCAGGTTGTGTTTCGGTTTCTGCCAGTGTGTGCACGCGGGCGGGGGTGGGGTGTTTGTCCCTTTGCTCTTTCCCGATTGATGCCTCCCTCCCCTCGTGTCTCCTCCTGGGAGGGCCGGGTCGCCGCGGGCGGAGCGCGTGTGTGCGTGATGCTCAAAGCGAGGGAACACGGTGTCAGCAGGCGGCCTGGCCCGCGGCCACAGGCTCGGGGGCGGGGGCCGCGCAGGGGGGCGGCCCCGCCAGGCTCGGAACTCGCACGTGTGTTCCGCAGCCACCGCCAGTTCCTGCTCGGATCCGCCCCGCGCCGCCGGCGTGTCAGAGCCCTGCCGCCTGGCACCTGTCTCCCCGTCTCCGCCCGCCCTCGGCCCCTTGGGGCGCTCTGCCCCTGCCCACCTGAGGGTGAGGCGCCAGTGGCCGCCCGGGCATCCTTCCATCCGCCGCTCTGGTGGCCCCCTAGTCCCTATGAAAGCCCCGTCTGCGGAGCCTCCTCAGACTGCTGCCATAATCGCTCCCGCGAGGGCAGCGGGTGAGACATCCCTGCCGCACCCCCCACCCCCTTCCAGGGCCCCTTCTGTGCAATGACTTCAGAGAGGGAAAAAGCTTTTGGAGGCTCCAGGGACAGTTTTCTGCAGACATTTCTGTTTTACCCTGTGCCCAGAGTTTCCCTTTCCAGAATACTTGTCACTTTTGACACAGATTATTCTCCAGAAGAGCAGACTGACTCTCTTTCCATCCATGTCCCGTGTCTGCTGCGCATCATGGATGCTCTGTAGACTGCCTGTTGCTGTTTTAGTCCCTAAGTCGTGTCCAGCTCTTTGGGGTCCCAAAGGCCCCAGAGGAACCCTCCAGGCTCCTCTGTCCATGGGATTTCCCAGGCAAGAATACTGGAGTGGGGTGCCATTTCCTTCTCCAGCGAATCTTCCCGACCCAGGGATTGAGCCCGCGTCTCCTGTCCTGGCAGGTGGATTCTTTACCCCCGAGCCACAAGGGGAGCCCGTAGACTGCCCGACTGGCAGGATATTCCCACCAGTCTTCAGTCTTGGGAAGAACACTGTTGGGGGAGATTTCTTGTCCCTATTCTGTTGGACTAGGATTCCAAGTTCAAACTAGGCTGGGCTTCATCATTCTCTGCCCAGCCCAGAACCAGTTCTTGTCATCGTCTCTGACCCCTTCCAGGCCCATGCACGTGCCGCTCCTGCCTGGAACATTCCTCCACTCTCACCAGCTGCCCCCATTCTCTCTCCAGCCTCAATTGAGGAAACCACTCCTGCGCTCCCTGAGCCTCCCTAGCCTGTAACATTGTGGCACTTGTTATACATGGCTCCTTGTCTGCCACTTGAAGGCGGAGGAAATGGCTTATTCATGGCTGGACTGCCTCGCCTCACCCAGCCTTGGGTACACTGGGTTCCCCTGCACTCCCTTGGGCAGCTCACCAGCGCCCTCTCCCCCTTCCCAGAGATGTCACCTGGGGAATGACATTTCACCATCTCCCCCCTCTTCTTTTGTTATCCCTTCGCAACCTTGCCCTCAACTGCCATTGATTAAGCACCTACTATGTGCCAGATGCTGCCCTTGGTGTGGAGCTGAGCAAAAGATGAAGCCCCTGTCCTCAGGGTATGGTAGGGGAGCCGGGGAATGAGTATGTCAATAAACTAGGGAGTATTGGGTTGGCAAAATGTTTAAGATGTTATGGAACAAACTTTTTGTCCAACCCAATAATTCACTGTCCCAGGAAGTAAGTGTTATGAAGCAGAATAAAGTGAGGTAAGGGTGCACAAGTAGGGCCTCCCTGAGAAGGTGACTTGAGCAGAGAGGCTTTTACAGGAAAGGGGGTGCTCTGTGTGTGTGTGTGTTTGGGGAAGAACCCTCCTGACAGGGGAAACTGCAAGTGCAAAGGCCCTGAGGCTGCCGTCCCTGGGCTTCTTCATCTGTTGCAGTCTTCCCTTCTCAGCTCTGAGGGCCCTCCTTGCTCTCAGAACAAGTGTCCACAGGACAGGCATCTACAGGCAGCTAGTGTCTGTTCTCTTATGACTTTGTCTTTGTCCTGCCTCCAAGAGGGACAGACCGTCTGGGTCCTTTTTCTCTGGAAACTTCTCATTGTCCATTGAGAGGGTGGAGGTGGGGGTTTCCAGAAGTGTTGGTTGACTGACTTACTGACTGGCTGGGAGGTTTTCACTGCCCAGAGGATGAACCCTCCCCCGACCCCCAGGACAGAACGCGGAAGGTACTCTCTCCTCTCTTGCAGACGCCGGCTGGGCCCCCACGTCTGCCTCTCGGGATTCGGGAGTGGCTGCTGCCCTGGCTGGGCGCCCTCCATGGGCAGTGGGCACTGCACCCTTCGTAAGTGCCTGTCCCTGTGCCCCAAACGTCCTGCACAGCAGGGTGTGCCTTCCCTGGGCTGGCCTGAGGGGCAGACTGGGGGGCTCCAGCCCCGACTCCCTCACCTGTGTTTCTCCTCTCAGCCCTCTGCTCCTTTGGCTGTGGGAGTGGCATCTGCATCGCTCCCAATGTCTGCTCCTGCCAGGACGGAGAGCAAGGGCCCACCTGCCCAGGTAACTGGGGGCACGGGCCCTGGCTGATGGGAAGAGCTCTGTTTACACTGAGACTGTGCCGGGCACTGGGCAGTTGTGCCCTAGCGCATCATTTTCAAACAACCCTATGAGGTAGGCATTCTCATTCCCATTTTATAGATGAGAAAACTGAGGTGCAGAAGCTAGTGGCTCGCCCAAGGTTACATGGCCAGTAAGTGGCAGAGCTGCATTTAAACTCCTGTTTGCCTCCAGGGCCCCCTTCCCCACAGAATTTAGGAGAAACGTGGCGGAGGGTGGGGGAGCGGTGGGGGAGCGGCTGGGACTGCCGCATGGCCCATGCTCACAGGTGTGGTGATTGTTTCAGAAGCCCACGGACCCTGCGGGGAATACGGCTGTGACCTCACCTGTAACCACGGCGGCTGTCAGGAGGTGGCCCGAGTGTGCCCCGTGGGCTTCTCCATGACCGAGACGGCAGTTGGCATTAGGTGTACCGGTGAGAGGCCTGGGAGCAGCAGGAAGGGGCAGGTGGGGAGGGAGTCTCCTCCCTGTCCTCCGAGGCCAGTCTCCCAGGATATGCTGGAGTGAAGCCGAGCTGGGAGCAGCAGGGAGGGGCAGGTGGGGTGGGGGTCTCCTCCCGGTCCTCCGAGGCCAGTCTCCCAGGATATGCTGGAGTGAAGCTGAGCTGGGAGCAGCTCTGGAGTCTGCAAGTGGGCAGGTGAGCAGCTGACGACAAGGAATCTTCCCCTTGGGCTATTCCACAAATACCTATCAAACATGTCTTAGGGACTAGGAACTGACCTGTGGTTGGGGTTATGCGGGCGGTCTCTGCTCATATGTTGCTTCAAGATATGGTGCAGGGAGATGAGTAAGGACAGTGATAATCCCACCTAATGGGACCATCACCGGAGGAATGCACAGTGCCAGGGCCCACAGGGGCACAGGGAACTGGAGCTGGAGGTGGGCTGGACTGCAGAAGACTCCCTCGAGAATGTGACATTTGAATGATGAGGCAAGAAAAACTCAATAGTTATTTTGTAAAAGTATTATTTGTTCATGATTCAAAAAATTTCCTACAGGCCAAGTCTGTTACCTTCCCCATAGATGCTACTGTGACCAGCTTCTTGTCTTTCCAGAGAGCTTGCAAACCATCCCCCACCCCCACCCTTGTGCTTTTTTAACATTTTGTGAAAATAAACATTTCTTCCCCTGAATATAGAAATAAATAATAACTTACTTTGGAACATTTGGAAAGTAAAAGAAGGGCATAAAGGTGAAAATAAACATGTCCCAGAAGTTCCTACCCAGAGATATTTGTTACTGAAATGAAGTTATTGTCTTTTCCTGCCCTCGTCCCCTGGGTCTGTATGTGTACTTGTGTGTGTGGGACTGTGTGTCAGGCATGCCTCTCTGTCTGTTTTATAAAATTGGGATCATCCCTTATCTATCACTTTCGTTCGTTGTTTTTCTCACTTTGTGCTGTGAGCAGGAAATATTAGTAGTCCTTACAACATCACTTTTAATGGCTGCAGATGTGGCTGCTGTAATCTAAGTGCCAACTTCTGTGCTATCCATCCTTAGCTTGTCTGCAATGTTTGGTTGCTATGAATAATGCTGCAGGAAAGTGGCTTCTAGTCGGCCTCTCTGATTATTTCCAGAAGGAAGACTATTGGGTCAAAGGTCCCATGAAGGAGTTTTGGTGCTTACTCCTCCCCCACCCCCTTCCCTGCCTTTTTCGGAAGGTTGAAGTACTTTCCAGACACATTTCTCCTTGCAGAGGCAAACTGGACTAAGGAAAAGCCAGAGACCAATGTCAAAGCAAGTGCAGGGCAGGGAAGTCCCAGGGATGGGATAGGGTGAGTCAGGGGGGATGTCTTAGAGGAAATGGGCATAGTCCCAAAGGTGCCTGCCGTGGGAAGAGCGAGAAAGGAGAATGGAGGGGACCAGTAGGCATGGGGACCAGGGGTGGAAGGGAGACTCAGGTGGGCAGAGCAGATTGGAATGGGAGGAGCTGATCTCGTAGGTCTTCATGGATCTGAGATAGGAAGGGATGCTTTGAAGCTGGGTGGTGGTGGGGTTCTGTCTCTCAGCCCCCTCCCCCGCCAGGCTTGAAGCTCCCTAAAGCACCATTGGCTCCCCTTGGACAGAAGCCTGGGGGCTCCTTTGTGCCCCACAGCTGAACCTTAACCCACCACCTCTCCAACTCAGCCTCCCACCAGCCTGCCCCCCTCCCTCCTCCACTGTGTTCCCAGCGCTTCCTGGAAGCTCCACTCGACAGCCCCCTTCTTGATGCCACCTGGTCCTCTCAGCCCATGTCTCCTCCATCACACACCTGCTGTGGGGGGCGGCCCCTGGTGGGGCACATCCATAACCCCTGCCCCACACTGGCCTCTCGTGGATGTGCGTCAGGACTCCTGTGTTCTCAGGCTGCAACCGTCTGGAGAGCCAGCACTGTGCCTTAGTCACATTTGTGTCCTCGACCGATCCCTTCCAGGTCCACTGCATGCCAGCGGTGCTCCACAAGAACTAAAGGGAATTCAATCAACCTCCCTGCCCATTCCCCTGGCCTTTTTGGGGTTGCCTTGCAGGTGGAACTGTTGGAAATGGTTCTATTTCAACCAGTCTCTCCTGTCATCTGTTCACTGTGGGTCAGAAGAGGCCTGGCCCTGTGGCCTCTTCTTTCTTGGAGGGGCCCCTAAAAGCAGAAGATTTACCTAGTGCCTTCTTTCTTCTTGGGGTGGCAGTGGGGCACGCCCCATGTGGGCTCAGGGTCCTTGTGGGATGCAGTCCCTCCCCGCAGACAAAACACATTCAGAGTGAGCTATGCAAGAGTGTTTCCTCTCTCCCCAGACATTGATGAATGCTTAAGCTCCTCTTGCGAGGGCCACTGTGTGAACACGGAAGGCGGGTTCGTGTGCGAGTGTGGGCCGGGCATGCAGCTGTCTGCGGACCGCCACAGCTGCCAAGGTGAGCGGCTCTGGGAGGGGTAGTGAGGCTGCATGCTGTCGCCACCGCTTTTAGGCTCTGATGTGGATCTTGAGACCCTGCCAGGCCCAGCCTCTGCTCTCCAGGCATGACTGCATGTCACCTTCACCATGGCCCTCTAAGCGAGATGCTGCTCTCTCTCTCTATTTTTTTTTTTTTTGCCGGCACCTCTTGGCATGTGGGACTTTAGTTCCCTGAGCAGGGAATGCAGTCTTAACCACTGGACTGACAGGGAAGTTCCAGGAGATGGTGCTCTCATCCTCACTTTATGGATAAGGCTTGTCTAAGGCCATTCCGACAGCAGGAGGAGGGGGAGTCAGGTTGCATGTCTGACACTAAGGCCTTTGCTCTGGACCACGACTCAGTAGAAACTGCTGCTACCATCTTGCAGGGTTGGGGGTAGGGGAGGGAGAGGCAGAAGGAAGGGCCAGGGGCAGGCGGAACAGACTAATCAGAGTGAGGAGGCCACTGAGACGGGAGAGGGCTGAGGGGATGGGGCTGTGACACACAGGGGTGTCATGTGTGAGGCCATGCTGTGATAGAGTCACCACCTGCCCCTGTGCTGGGCCAGGCTCTGGAGACACACAGTCAGTAAGAAAGCATCCTGCCCTCCAGCGCCCTGCCTGATGGAAGGGGAAGAACAGTGAGGTTCTTCAGTGAGGTCCTCATGGCCCTTCTTCTAAGGGCACTAATCCCATCATGAGGGCCCCACCCTTAAGACCTCATCTGCCTCCCAAAGACCCCACCTCCTAATACCATCACATTGAGGGTTAGGGCTTCCATACATGAATTTGGAGAGAACGCAGTTGAATAGCACTTGGTCATCAATCTGATGAGTGCCCTGCCTGGCTCTCCCCAGTACGTGAACAGACACACAAGTGCCCTTATAGAGACAGGAGGATAAGAGAGGCAGGGAGTATGAGGGGTTAAGAGTTATTCAACTCCTGTGTTCCAGGCACCACGTTAAGTACTTAACACACGTTTTCTCATTTCATCCTCAGAATTGTCCTATGGAGTTGGTACTGTTTTATTTCCATTTTCCTGGTAGGAAGAGTGAGGTTTAAAGAAATTAATTTGCTCAAGATCATATTAGAGTTGAGATCTGAACCCAGTGATTTCTCCATCAGCTTTCCCCCCCTCAACAGTCCATCTTGAAGATATTTCCACATCAGGGTCAACATATTTGCTTTATTCTTGTCAACTGCAGCCTAGTGTTCTGCAGTGCAAATATCTCGTAGTTTACTACCTCTTCTCTTATTGATGAATATACAGATTATTTTCAGTTTTTTCCTAATTTCAAACAAAATTGAAGGGGAGGCTTGGGGAGGCTTTGACAGAGGAGGTGGTATAGAAGCTGGGTTTTGAGGTATGAGTAGGAGTTTTCCAGCCAGACAAGATGAAAAAACATTCTAAGCAGATATAGGAGGACATGTGTAAAGGAGGAGGGCCCCAAGAGCATGGTACATTTGGAAAACGGCCAGGATTTAGGCCAAGGTAAAGATGAGGGGGAAGGAGGGAGCTTGGAAAGGCAGCCCTGGGCTCATGAACTATGATGCAGCATTAGTACTTGTGGGAGCCTTGGAGAGATTTTAAGCAGAAAGTGGCCTGATCAGAGGTACTCTTCGTCAGAACTTCCTGGAGGCTGTGTAGAGGGTAGCTTGGGAGAAGCACAGAGAGAGGCAGAGAGACGCACAACACTGATGTTATCCTCCAGACCAGAGACAAAGATGCCCTGGGCTAGGATATGGCAGTGAGGATGCAGAGAACTGGGCTGGTCCACGGAGAAATTAGGAGTTGATAGACTGGATGTGGGTTTTGAGAAGGAGAGGGGTTAAGAGTCTGGCAGGAGATGGTGATGAGAGAGTAGGTAGAGAGGACTGTATGTTTCCAAAACCCCACAGGGAAATGAGCTCCAGCCATGTCCTGTTCCCTTCCAGACACAGATGAATGCCTTGGGACCCCCTGCCAGCAGAGATGTAAAAACAGCATTGGCAGCTACAGGTGTTCCTGTAGAACTGGCTTCCATCTCCATGGCAACCGCCACTCCTGTGTAGGTAAGGCCAGGGACCCTGTTTTCATACTTAGGTTGCCAATCAGGAAGACTGACAGGGTGAGCCCAGGGACAGGGAAAGGTCAACAGTCTGGACCTCCTTGGTTCCCTGGAGCCTGCAAGCGCTTGCGCCTTTGCTCAGGGCCTGCCTTGCCCTGGGGTTGGCGTGGCTCCTGATGGAAGACCCTGTCTTGGACTTTTCCTGGCCACTTGCCACTTTCATCCTGTTATGTTCCTCTT
>SJYV01011076.1:61988-168178 GCA_006410875.1 Neotragus pygmaeus | reverse complement strand
CTTGTGCTTTTTTAACATTTTGTGAAAATAAACATTTCTTCCCCTGAATATAGAAATAAATAATAACTTACTTTGGAACATTTGGAAAGTAAAAGAAGGGCATAAAGGTGAAAATAAACATGTCCCAGAAGTTCCTACCCAGAGATATTTGTTACTGAAATGAAGTTATTGTCTTTTCCTGCCCTCGTCCCCTGGGTCTGTATGTGTACTTGTGTGTGTGGGACTGTGTGTCAGGCATGCCTCTCTGTCTGTTTTATAAAATTGGGATCATCCCTTATCTATCACTTTCGTTCGTTGTTTTTCTCACTTTGTGCTGTGAGCAGGAAATATTAGTAGTCCTTACAACATCACTTTTAATGGCTGCAGATGTGGCTGCTGTAATCTAAGTGCCAACTTCTGTGCTATCCATCCTTAGCTTGTCTGCAATGTTTGGTTGCTATGAATAATGCTGCAGGAAAGTGGCTTCTAGTCGGCCTCTCTGATTATTTCCAGAAGGAAGACTATTGGGTCAAAGGTCCCATGAAGGAGTTTTGGTGCTTACTCCTCCCCCACCCCCTTCCCTGCCTTTTTCGGAAGGTTGAAGTACTTTCCAGACACATTTCTCCTTGCAGAGGCAAACTGGACTAAGGAAAAGCCAGAGACCAATGTCAAAGCAAGTGCAGGGCAGGGAAGTCCCAGGGATGGGATAGGGTGAGTCAGGGGGGATGTCTTAGAGGAAATGGGCATAGTCCCAAAGGTGCCTGCCGTGGGAAGAGCGAGAAAGGAGAATGGAGGGGACCAGTAGGCATGGGGACCAGGGGTGGAAGGGAGACTCAGGTGGGCAGAGCAGATTGGAATGGGAGGAGCTGATCTCGTAGGTCTTCATGGATCTGAGATAGGAAGGGATGCTTTGAAGCTGGGTGGTGGTGGGGTTCTGTCTCTCAGCCCCCTCCCCCGCCAGGCTTGAAGCTCCCTAAAGCACCATTGGCTCCCCTTGGACAGAAGCCTGGGGGCTCCTTTGTGCCCCACAGCTGAACCTTAACCCACCACCTCTCCAACTTAGCCTCCCACCAGCCTGCCCCCCTCCCTCCTCCACTGTGTTCCCAGCGCTTCCTGGAAGCTCCACTCGACAGCCCCCTTCTTGATGCCACCTGGTCCTCTCAGCCCATGTCTCCTCCATCACACACCTGCTGTGGGGGGCGGCCCCTGGTGGGGCACATCCATAACCCCTGCCCCACACTGGCCTCTCATGGATGTGCGTCAGGACTCCTGTGTTCTCAGGCTGCAACCGTCTGGAGAGCCAGCACTGTGCCTTAGTCACATTTGTGTCCTCGACCGATCCCTTCCAGGTCCACTGCATGCCAGCGGTGCTCCACAAGAACTAAAGGGAATTCAATCAACCTCCCTGCCCATTCCCCTGGCCTTTTTGGGGTTGCCTTGCAGGTGGAACTGTTGGAAATGGTTCTATTTCAACCAGTCTCTCCTGTCATCTGTTCACTGTGGGTCAGAAGAGGCCTGGCCCTGTGGCCTCTTCTTTCTTGGAGGGGCCCCTAAAAGCAGAAGATTTACCTAGTGCCTTCTTTCTTCTTGGGGTGGCAGTGGGGCATGCCCCATGTGGGCTCAGGGTCCTTGTGGGATGCAGTCCCTCCCCGCAGACAAAACACATTCAGAGTGAGCTATGCAAGAGTGTTTCCTCTCTCCCCAGACATTGATGAATGCTTAAGCTCCTCTTGCGAGGGCCACTGTGTGAACACGGAAGGCGGGTTCGTGTGCGAGTGTGGGCCGGGCATGCAGCTGTCTGCGGACCGCCACAGCTGCCAAGGTGAGCGGCTCTGGGAGGGGTAGTGAGGCTGCATGCTGTCGCCACCGCTTTTAGGCTCTGATGTGGATCTTGAGACCCTACCAGGCCCAGTCTCTGCTCTCCAGGCATGACTGCATGTCACCTTCACCATGGCCCTCTAAGCGAGATGCTGCTCTCTCTCTCTATTTTTTTTTTTTTTGCCGGCACCTCTTGGCATGTGGGACTTTAGTTCCCTGAGCAGGGAATGCAGTCTTAACCACTGGACTGACAGGGAAGTTCCAGGAGATGGTGCTCTCATCCTCACTTTATGGATAAGGCTTGTCTAAGGCCATTCCGACAGCAGGAGGAGGGGGAGTCAGGTTGCATGTCTGACACTAAGGCCTTTGCTCTGGACCACGACTCAGTAGAAACTGCTGCTACCATCTTGCAGGGTTGGGGGTAGGGGAGGGAGAGGCAGAAGGAAGGGCCAGGGGCAGGCGGAACAGACTAATCAGAGTGAGGAGGCCACTGAGACGGGGGAGGGCTGAGGGGATGGGGCTGTGACACACAGGGGTGTCATGTGTGAGGCCATGCTGTGATAGAGTCACCACCTGCCCCTGTGCTGGGCCAGGCTCTGGAGACACACAGTCAGTAAGAAAGCATCCTGCCCTCCAGCGCCCTGCCTGATGGAAGGGGAAGAACAGTGAGGTTCTTCAGTGAGGTCCTCATGGCCCTTCTTCTAAGGGCACTAATCCCATCATGAGGGCCCCACCCTTAAGACCTCATCTGCCTCCCAAAGACCCCACCTCCTAATACCATCACATTGAGGGTTAGGGCTTCCATACATGAATTTGGAGAGAACGCAGTTGAATAGCACTTGGTCATCAATCTGATGAGTGCCCTGCCTGGCTCTCCCCAGTACGTGAACAGACACACAAGTGCCCTTATAGAGACAGGAGGATAAGAGAGGCAGGGAGTATGAGGGGTTAAGAGTTATTCAACTCCTGTGTTCCAGGCACCACGTTAAGTACTTAACACACGTTTTCTCATTTCATCCTCAGAATTGTCCTATGGAGTTGGTACTGTTTTATTTCCATTTTCCTGGTAGGAAGAGTGAGGTTTAAAGAAATTAATTTGCTCAAGATCATATTAGAGTTGAGATCTGAACCCAGTGATTTCTCCATCAGCTTTCCCCCCCTCAACAGTCCATCTTGAAGATATTTCCACATCAGGGTCAACATATTTGCTTTATTCTTGTCAACTGCAGCCTAGTGTTCTGCAGTGCAAATATCTCGTAGTTTACTACCTCTTCTCTTATTGATGAATATACAGATTATTTTCAGTTTTTTCCTAATTTCAAACAAAATTGAAGGGGAGGCTTGGGGAGGCTTTGACAGAGGAGGTGGTATAGAAGCTGGGTTTTGAGGTATGAGTAGGAGTTTTCCAGCCAGACAAGATGAAAAAACATTCTAAGCAGATATAGGAGGACATGTGTAAAGGAGGAGGGCCCCAAGAGCATGGTACATTTGGAAAACGGCCAGGATTTAGGCCAAGGTAAAGATGAGGGGGAAGGAGGGAGCTTGGAAAGGCAGCCCTGGGCTCATGAACTATGATGCAGCATTAGTACTTGTGGGAGCCTTGGAGAGATTTTAAGCAGAAAGTGGCCTGATCAGAGGTACTCTTCGTCAGAACTTCCTGGAGGCTGTGTAGAGGGTAGCTTGGGAGAAGCACAGAGAGAGGCAGAGAGACGCACAACACTGATGTTATCCTCCAGACCAGAGACAAAGATGCCCTGGGCTAGGATATGGCAGTGAGGATGCAGAGAACTGGGCTGGTCCACGGAGAAATTAGGAGTTGATAGACTGGATGTGGGTTTTGAGAAGGAGAGGGGTTAAGAGTCTGGCAGGAGATGGTGATGAGAGAGTAGGTAGAGAGGACTGTATGTTTCCAAAACCCCACAGGGAAATGAGCTCCAGCCATGTCCTGTTCCCTTCCAGACACAGATGAATGCCTTGGGACCCCCTGCCAGCAGAGATGTAAAAACAGCATTGGCAGCTACAGGTGTTCCTGTAGAACTGGCTTCCATCTCCATGGCAACCGCCACTCCTGTGTAGGTAAGGCCAGGGACCCTGTTTTCATACTTAGGTTGCCAATCAGGAAGACTGACAGGGTGAGCCCAGGGACAGGGAAAGGTCAACAGTCTGGACCTCCTTGGTTCCCTGGAGCCTGCAAGCGCTTGCGCCTTTGCTCAGGGCCTGCCTTGCCCTGGGGTTGGCGTGGCTCCTGATGGAAGACCCTGTCTTGGACTTTTCCTGGCCACTTGCCACTTTCATCCTGTTATGTTCCTCTTCCACCCTCTCCCAGATACACCCCAAGGATTCCTCTCTGCTCACCCATTTTCTTGGCTGCCTTTGCTCCCCTTGGTAAATAAAGCACGTTATGTCTTGGTTCCTCTGGTTTAGAAGGAGACCCCTGTTTTCTCAGCCCATTAGCAGAAATTTCCAGAAGGGGATTGGCATGTTTGGCTTGAGCTTGGCTCATGGGTTGAAGGTGGGGTCCCATGGGCCTGAAAAAAGACCTTGTTCTCGCAGAGTTGGGTGTTTGTCCTGAAGCCTGCCCTGAGCAGTGCAGTGATTTTTTTGAGACTCTTTTTCAGAAGGGCCCACAGCACCCGATGCCCAGCACTGGGATGGTGGAGGGTTTGGAGCTGAGATTCCCAGTGGGGGCCCATCCCCACCAGCCAGCACTTAATCACTGCTGCACAGTGCTGGAGTGTGAGTCACTGGTGCATCCATTAAATGCCTGCTGGATGTACAGCCCTCCCAAGGGGACCAGCACTAGACTTCAGCCCCATTCCCAGACATCTGAGTCCTGTCATCGCCCTGGGGCGGGGAAGGACCCCATGCGAACACGGCAGGGAGACTTCCCCGGTCTTTTGGGCTAAGAGGTGGAGGAAGGATAACTTGGCAGCCCCGACAAGGCAGCCATCGGTAGCGAGGCTCTCCCGCAGATGTAAACGAGTGTNTTTGTCTTTCCAGTCTCTTTTCATGATATAACATCAATATCTCTTTATCTCTATAATGTATCTATAACATACATTTATATATCTATCATGTCATAAATACACAGCATATCATAGATATATATTACATATTTTTTCTTTTTTTTTACTGGCCACACAGCTTGTGAAATCTTCAACCAGTGATTGAACCGGTACCCTTGATAGTGAAAACACAGCGTCCTAGCCACTGAACTGCCAGGGAATTTCCTATATAATTTTTCTTATAAAATGTTTCTCTACTGTCCCATCACCTGCTTTTTTATACTTACTTGCGTGGGATAAAGAGGCTTCCCTAGTGGTTCAGATGATAAAGAATCTGCCTGCAGTGCAGGAGACCCAGGCTCACTTTCTGGGTTGGGAAGATCCCCTGGAGAAGGGCATGGAAACTCCAGTGTTCTTGCCTGGAGAATCCCATGGAGAGAAGAGCCTGGTGGGCTACAGCCCATGGAGTCACAAAGAGTCGGACACGACTGAGTGACTAACACGGGATAAATATCAAGGTGGCCAGCCTCAGGCGGGGCCTCTGCAGGCTTCGGGAAGCAGAGAGGGGGGCTGTGGGAGACCCTCCTGGAGGGTGGGGTTTGGGGTTTGGCTGAGTGCAGAGGAGCAGACTGTGGCACACAGGTTGGTTGAGTCCCCAAGTCCTTCATCCTGATCCTGCCTGGTGAGGGGTGGGAGGAACGGCCCCCTTGCCCGGGTGAGAACCCTGAAGTGAAGACACTGTGATCCCTTTGCTGAATCCGGTGAGAAAAAAGCGACTGATCCAGGAGTATGTTCTGTCCCTTCCCCCCTCCCCTGGGCAAGTGCACGCAGAGCCCGCTGGCCTGACCTTTGCTGCCTGGATAGACTTTGGCCCAGGCGAAGGCTGGCCACCGCACCCCCTCCCCCTGCCCCCTCGGCCAGCCCTCACCATGTGCTCTCTCTGGCAGGCTGCACCTACACAGGCAGAATCTTCTACAACAACCAGACCTTCCCATCTGTGCTGGACCCGTGCCTGAGCTGCATCTGCCTGGTATGACCGCCCTGACCTGGTCCCCGTCTGTAGAAGCTCTCCAGGAACTGCCACCAGCTCTTGAACTCTGGAGGCAAACATCCAGAGACTTCCAAGAAAACTTCTGGGTCGCTTCTGGGTCATGGTGAAAGGCGGCTCCCTCCAGCCCAAGGCCAGAGAAATACTTTCACCCCTGCCCAGCAAACGCCCTCTGCTTCTGGGTGACCAGGGAGGGTCTGGGGGCCCTTAAGGTATAAAATGTGGCCCGAGGTTCTCCATGAGAGTGAAGGCGAGGAATGAAAGGCCAGGACCCTGCATGGAATCTTTAATATACTCACGTTTCTTAGCCCCTGCATGTGCCCGTCCCTGAGCCCAACACAACCTCAGTTAATCCCCTGGGAAACCTATGAAGTGGGCAGCACCGCCGTCCCCAGCTGCTGAGTGGGAAAACCAGTCACAGAGAGACAGTCATTTGCTCCAGACTCCATAAGTAGTCAAGTGAGGTGCCAGGAATCGATCCTAGCAACCTGAATCTCTTTCAGAAAGCACATGGTTACCCTAAGCCATATCATCGAGGTCATATCTCAGTCTACGTGACGGGAGTATCGTTTGGTATTGGGAAAATGGAAAAAAATAAGCCCTTATTGCTTGTCATGCTGGATATGTTTCATGCTGATGAGGCTTCTTTGTTGATGGTTGTCTGCTGAAAAAAGACTGAGACACTTGGGGTGAACACCCCTGGCCTCTGGGTGACCCTGTTCATTCATAGTTGTTTACGTTGGGGAGCTTTGACTTCTGGGTCCTTTCTCCTAAATTGAAATAATTAATTACTTAATCTTTGGTTGCGCTGGGTCTTTGCTGCTGCCCGTGGGCTTTCTCTGGTTGCGGTGAGCAGGGGCTACTCTTGGTACAGCGCGTGGACTTCTCCGTGCGGTGGCTTCTCTCGCTGCAGAGCATGGGCTCCAGGCGCACAGGCTTCGGTAGTTGCAGCACACGGGCTCAGTAGTTGCGGTGCACGAGCTGAGTTGCTCCAAGGCACGTGAATTCTTCCAGGATTAGGGATCGAGCCCGTGCACCCTGCACTGGCAGGCAGATTCTTATCCACCAAGCCACCAGGGAAGTCCTTCCTAAGTTCTGGGTGCTCAGCTTCCCTCAGCCATTCATGGCTTGTTCAACAGGTACCTGTTGACAGATGAGCTCTCAGGGAAAGCCTCGGGGGGCTTGCGTTCTAGCAGGAGGACAGGCTCCTATTCAGTCTGCCCCCTCACCATGGACCCCTAGCCTGACCCTGGGGCTCCGATGGGCACTCGGCGGCTGTGTGGCCTGTCATTCCCGAGTGTCCCTTCAGCCCCCAGAGCGAAGGGCCTTGCGAGTTTTCTGTGTCCTGCAGCTGGGCTCTGTGGCCTGCTCGCCCGTGGACTGCCCCATCACCTGCTCCTACCCTTTCCACCCTGACGGGGAGTGCTGTCCAGTGTGCCAAGGTGAGTGGGACCGGCCGCCCCCCTTCCAGGACTCCCGGGTGGGCCTTGGCTCTCACGGCCCCTGTCTCTGCTGCCCCCTACAGACTGCAACTACGAGGGGAGGAAGGTGGGGAACGGCCAGGTGTTCACCTTGGACGATGAGCCCTGTACCCAATGCGTATGCCAGGTGAGCTGGCCCTGGGGAGCCCGGAGCTGTCCGGCCGGGGGCTGCTTCCAGCCTTCAGTCCCTTTGCCAAACCTGGAGCCTCTTAGCCCGTGCATGCCCATCTTCCGCCCGCCGTTTTGCAGCTTTAATTACCTGTGGGAATACCTTTGGGTTTGACGGTATCCTCTGCCTGTGTAGTTTCCTTAAGGTGGCCCCGCCGGGTCCAGGTTCACCTGTTGTTCAGGTGAGGACCAGGCCCTGCAGCTTCTGCCCGAGATCTTTCCGTGGGTCCAGCTGCTGGTGTAAGAGTTCCTCGAGGGTGCTGCTCTGGGCAGTTGAGATGCTCTGGGTGGACGAGATGCTCCGGGCTTCTCACCTGTCTCCTTCCGTTTCCCCAGCTGGGAGAGGTTACCTGTGAGAAGGTGTCCTGCCGGCAGGCCTGCTCGGACCGCAACACGCCCCGCAGGGACTGCTGCTCCTCCTGTCCAGGTAGGCCGGCCTCTGTGACCTGGAGTCTCANGGAAGATCCCCTGGAGGAGGGATGGCAACCCACTCCAGTATTCTTGCCTGGAGAATCCCATGGACAGAGGGAGCCTGGCGGACTACAGTCTATAGGGTTGCAAAGAGGTGGACACGACTGAAATGACTCAGCACACACGCACTGACTATGTCACTGGCGTCACTGGGGGGCCTGGTAGAACCTTGGTTCTAGCTGCCCAGGCCTTAGACTCAGCATCTGCATTTTAATCCCTGGGTGACTTGGGTGCACACCAGCTTGTGAGAACCACGGCCTTCACATCCTCTTGATGCGCCATTTGTTAAAGGGCCTTAGACTCTTACAAAATTTGGAAACGCTTCGTTGAAATTGGAGTGGGGAGGAAGGTTACCTCCGCTGCCTTTTTTCTCCTTCAGGACTGATCTAGGGCGCTCATATCACAAGAAAATCACACAAAACTTCAGCTTCTTTTGAAAGAAAAGAAACTGAGTATGGTGCTTTCATCTTCTGAAAGACATTTCCGGTGGAATAGCTTTCTATAAAAATAGGATTTTATTGTACTCCATAGGTTTGGGGTGAGCCAGGGTTTCAGGAAAATGCTGAGAGAAGAATTTGGATGGTGTCGTGGCACAGCCTTGGCTGTTGGGGGAAGTGATGGGGAACTGAGGAGACCAGAACCTCAACTCTGACCTTCCCCCTCTGGGCTATGGGAAGGCTTTCTGGAAGGCTCAAGCCCCCTCTCCCAAGTAGCTGGTTCTCTTTGGGGGAACCCTGACAACTCTTAGCTGCATTGTGATGCCCCTGGCCAATTTGCAGTACTGCCCTTTCTTCTGGGGGGCTGCAGGGTGGAGTAGGGTGGGGAGGTGGAGACTGGTGTGGCAAGTGGAGTCTTGGTGAAGTTATTCCTTCCTCCAGGCAGATGGCTCAGTGAGCTGCAAGAGGACAGACTGTGTGGACTCCTGCCCTCACCCGATTCGAATCCCCGGACAGTGTTGCCCAGACTGTTCGGCAGGTAATGTTCTGTCTTGGGGTGGGGGGTGGGGGCAGCATAGAGCCCCCGGCCCCCACATCTGGGCTCACCCTGCACCAGGCTTCTCTGTGCAGAGCACAACCCCTGCTTCATCTCTGCTTGTCCTTGCAACAAATCCATGGGGCAACCCCATTTTAGAGATGAGGAAACGGGGGCTCAGGGACGGAAAACGGTTTGCCCAAAGGAAGCTCCATCTGGGTGCTGGAAGCAGCTATGAAAATGTGCAGAGCTTGCAGCCTAGGTGGGGTGATAAACGAACATCCCTGTGAGACAGTTGGAGAACAGGGAGAGGAAATTAAAGCGATCTTTTATATTTTAATAGTAATTTTCACCTTTTCCATTATTTCACAAGTAACATTTTGTTATAGAACATTTAGAAAATACAGATAGCAAAGGAAAAAATTAAAAAGCAGCCATTACCACTTTTAACTTTATGGTTTTGTCTTTCCAGTCTCTTTTCATGATATAACATCAATATCTCTTTATCTCTATAATGTATCTATAACATACATTTATATATCTATCATGTCATAAATACACAGCATATCATAGATATATATTACATATTTTTTCTTTTTTTTTACTGGCCACACAGCTTGTGAAATCTTCAACCAGTGATTGAACCGGTACCCTTGATAGTGAAAACACAGCGTCCTAGCCACTGAACTGCCAGGGAATTTCCTATATAATTTTTCTTATAAAATGTTTCTCTACTGTCCCATCACCTGCTTTTTTATACTTACTTGCGTGGGATAAAGAGGCTTCCCTAGTGGTTCAGATGGTAAAGAATCTGCCTGCAGTGCAGGAGACCCAGGCTCACTTTCTGGGTTGGGAAGATCCCCTGGAGAAGGGCATGGAAACTCCAGTGTTCTTGCCTGGAGAATCCCATGGAGAGAAGAGCCTGGTGGGCTACAGCCCATGGAGTCACAAAGAGTCGGACACGACTGAGTGACTAACACGGGATAAATATCAAGGTGGCCAGCCTCAGGCGGGGCCTCTGCAGGCTTCGGGAAGCAGAGAGGGGGGCTGTGGGAGACCCTCCTGGAGGGTGGGGTTTGGGGTTTGGCTGAGTGCAGAGGAGCAGACTGTGGCACACAGGTTGGTTGAGTCCCCAAGTCCTTCATCCTGATCCTGCCTGGTGAGGGGTGGGAGGAACGGCCCCCTTGCCCGGGTGAGAACCCTGAAGTGAAGACACTGTGATCCCTTTGCTGAATCCGGTGAGAAAAAAGCGACTGATCCAGGAGTATGTTCTGTCCCTTCCCCCCTCCCCTGGGCAAGTGCACGCAGAGCCCGCTGGCCTGACCTTTGCTGCCTGGATAGACTTTGGCCCAGGCGAAGGCTGGCCACCGCACCCCCTCCCCCTGCCCCCTCGGCCAGCCCTCACCATGTGCTCTCTCTGGCAGGCTGCACCTACACAGGCAGAATCTTCTACAACAACCAGACCTTCCCATCTGTGCTGGACCCGTGCCTGAGCTGCATCTGCCTGGTATGACCGCCCTGACCTGGTCCCCGTCTGTAGAAGCTCTCCAGGAACTGCCACCAGCTCTTGAACTCTGGAGGCAAACATCCAGAGACTTCCAAGAAAACTTCTGGGTCGCTTCTGGGTCATGGTGAAAGGCGGCTCCCTCCAGCCCAAGGCCAGAGAAATACTTTCACCCCTGCCCAGCAAACGCCCTCTGCTTCTGGGTGACCAGGGAGGGTCTGGGGGCCCTTAAGGTATAAAATGTGGCCCGAGGTTCTCCATGAGAGTGAAGGCGAGGAATGAAAGGCCAGGACCCTGCATGGAATCTTTAATATACTCACGTTTCTTAGCCCCTGCATGTGCCCGTCCCTGAGCCCAACACAACCTCAGTTAATCCCCTGGGAAACCTATGAAGTGGGCAGCACCGCCGTCCCCAGCTGCTGAGTGGGAAAACCAGTCACAGAGAGACAGTCATTTGCTCCAGACTCCATAAGTAGTCAAGTGAGGTGCCAGGAATCGATCCTAGCAACCTGAATCTCTTTCAGAAAGCACATGGTTACCCTAAGCCATATCATCGAGGTCATATCTCAGTCTACGTGACGGGAGTATCGTTTGGTATTGGGAAAATGGAAAAAAATAAGCCCTTATTGCTTGTCATGCTGGATATGTTTCATGCTGATGAGGCTTCTTTGTTGATGGTTGTCTGCTGAAAAAAGACTGAGACACTTGGGGTGAACACCCCTGGCCTCTGGGTGACCCTGTTCATTCATAGTTGTTTACGTTGGGGAGCTTTGACTTCTGGGTCCTTTCTCCTAAATTGAAATAATTAATTACTTAATCTTTGGTTGCGCTGGGTCTTTGCTGCTGCCCGTGGGCTTTCTCTGGTTGCGGTGAGCAGGGGCTACTCTTGGTACAGCGCGTGGACTTCTCCGTGCGGTGGCTTCTCTCGCTGCAGAGCATGGGCTCCAGGCGCACAGGCTTCGGTAGTTGCAGCACACGGGCTCAGTAGTTGCGGTGCACGAGCTGAGTTGCTCCAAGGCACGTGAATTCTTCCAGGATTAGGGATCGAGCCCGTGCACCCTGCACTGGCAGGCAGATTCTTATCCACCGAGCCACCAGGGAAGTCCTTCCTAAGTTCTGGGTGCTCAGCTTCCCTCAGCCATTCATGGCTTGTTCAACAGGTACCTGTTGACAGATGAGCTCTCAGGGAAAGCCTCGGGGGGCTTGCGTTCTAGCAGGAGGACAGGCTCCTATTCAGTCTGCCCCCTCACCATGGACCCCTAGCCTGACCCTGGGGCTCCGATGGGCACTCGGCGGCTGTGTGGCCTGTCATTCCCGAGTGTCCCTTCAGCCCCCAGAGCGAAGGGCCTTGCGAGTTTTCTGTGTCCTGCAGCTGGGCTCTGTGGCCTGCTCGCCCGTGGACTGCCCCATCACCTGCTCCTACCCTTTCCACCCTGACGGGGAGTGCTGTCCAGTGTGCCAAGGTGAGTGGGACCGGCCGCCCCCCTTCCAGGACTCCCGGGTGGGCCTTGGCTCTCACGGCCCCTGTCTCTGCTGCCCCCTACAGACTGCAACTACGAGGGGAGGAAGGTGGGGAACGGCCAGGTGTTCACCTTGGACGATGAGCCCTGTACCCAATGCGTATGCCAGGTGAGCTGGCCCTGGGGAGCCCGGAGCTGTCCGGCCGGGGGCTGCTTCCAGCCTTCAGTCCCTTTGCCAAACCTGGAGCCTCTTAGCCCGTGCATGCCCATCTTCCGCCCGCCGTTTTGCAGCTTTAATTACCTGTGGGAATACCTTTGGGTTTGACGGTATCCTCTGCCTGTGTAGTTTCCTTAAGGTGGCCCCGCCGGGTCCAGGTTCACCTGTTGTTCAGGTGAGGACCAGGCCCTGCAGCTTCTGCCCGAGATCTTTCCGTGGGTCCAGCTGCTGGTGTAAGAGTTCCTCGAGGGTGCTGCTCTGGGCAGTTGAGATGCTCTGGGTGGACGAGATGCTCCGGGCTTCTCACCTGTCTCCTTCCGTTTCCCCAGCTGGGAGAGGTTACCTGTGAGAAGGTGTCCTGCCGGCAGGCCTGCTCGGACCGCAACACGCCCCGCAGGGACTGCTGCTCCTCCTGTCCAGGTAGGCCGGCCTCTGTGACCTGGAGTCTCACCGTCTTTTTTCCACTCTGCTCTTCTCAGAAACACAGAACTTGTACTGGGCTGGATGTGACAAACCCAGGCTCAGAGAGGGCATGTGGCCCGCCTGAGGTCACACAGCTGGCTCGTGCTGCACCTGGGCCCATGCCTGGGCTCGCTGACCCCTGTGCTGAGCCACGTCGGTGCTTCTGATTCTACACTGTGCCATGCCGTTAGACGAGTCTGTTTACTGTTCCTTTTTCTTCATTTCCTCCTTTCTGAGTCTCTTCCCTTGCTTTCCATTTTTTTTCTTTCTTTTTTCCTTTGTGCTTTTTCTTTTTTTTCCCCTCTGTTTTCTAAATCTTTTCTCTAAAAATTAGAATTTAGGAACTGAATCAATTTTGCAGAAGAATAATTGCTAATATGTATTGAGTACCCTTTGTTTATCAGAGAACCTCATATATATATATATATTTAGTTGATGTGTAATTGACACAACACCTGATATTTTTGTTTCAGTTTTGTATGACATAATGATTTGATATTTTGTATACTGTGAAAAGATCACCAGAGGAAGTCTAGTGAATGTCTCCCTACACACAGTTACAATGTTTTTCTTGTGATGAGAACTTCTAAAGTCTAATCTCTTAGCAACTTTGAAATCTATTTCAACACAGTATTATTAACTGTGTTATATTGTACAGTACCTCACCATGACTTATTTATTTCGTAACTGAAAATTTGCACCTTCTGATCGCCTTCACCCGTTGTGCCCATCTCTCACCTCCCATTTCTGTCAACCACCGATCTGTTTTCTGCATCAGTGATCTCAGCTTTTTAAAAATGATTCCATATATAAGGGAAATTATATGATATTTATCTTTCTCTGATATATTCATTTAGCATAATACCTTCTAGATCCATCCACATTGTTGCAACTAGTAAAATTTCATTCTTTTCTGTTGTTGAGTAATATTCCATTATATATATATTAATATAAGTATATATATAAATATATGCATAGACCCTGATGCTGGGAAAGACTGAAGGCAGGAGAAGGGGATGACAGAGAATGAGATGGTTGGATGACATCACCGACTTGATGGACGTGAGTTTCAGCAAACTCAGGAGTTGGTGAAGGACAGGGAAGCCTGGTGTGCTACAATTCATGGGGTTGCAGAGTGGGACACAACTGAGCAACTGAACTGAACTGATATATATATATATATATATATGCACACACCACATACTTATCCATCTTTATCTATTGATGGATACTTAGGTTGTTTCTATGTCTTGGCTATTGAAATAATACTGCAACAAATCTGGAGGTGCATATATCTTTTTGAATTAGAGTTTTCATTTTCTTCGGATATATACCTGGGCATAGGCTTCACTGGTAGCTTAGCAGGTAAAGAATGCACCTGCAATGCAGGAGGTTTGGGTTCGATCCCTGGATCGGGAAGATCCCCTGGAGGAGGGCGTGGCAACCCACTCCAGTATTCTTGCCTGGAGAATCCCTGTGGACAGAGGAGCCTGGCGGGCTGCAGTCCACAGGGTTGCACAGAGTCAGGCACGGCTGAGTGATTGAGCACGCACGCATACCCGGGTGTGGGATTGCTGGGTTGTGTGGAAGTTCTACTTTTCGGTTTTTGAGAAGCCTCCATACTGTTTAACGCAATGGCTATACCGGTTTCTGTGCCAGTTTACATTCCCACCAACAGTGCATGAGGGTTCCCTTTTCTCCACATCCTCATCAGTGCTTCTTATCGCTAGCCATTCTAACAGGCGTGAGGTAGCATCTCATTGTGGTTTTGATTTGCATTTCCCCAATGATTAGTTATGTTGATTATCTTTTCATGTACGTGCTGGCCATCTGTCTGTTTTCATCTGTGCTGTTTCATCCCCTGTTCACAGCAAGTCTTTGTGATAGGTACTCTTGTGTGTGCTAAGTCGCTTCAGTTGTATCCGACTCTTTGCAACTCTATAGATTGTAGCCTGCCAGGCTCCTCTGTTCATGGGATTCTCCAGGTAAGAATACTGGGTGGATTGCCATGCCCTCCTCCAAGGCTTCTTCTCGACTCAGAGATCGAATGCATGTCTTTGATCTCCAACATTGGTAGATGGGTTCTTTACCACTAGCCACCTGGGAAGGCCCATAGGCACTCTTAGCATCCCCATTTTCCAGGTGAGGAAACTGAGGTGCAGAGAGATGAAGTGAGGTGCTCAGGGTCACACAGCTGGTTGGCAGTAGAGCTGGGATTTGAGCCCAGAGTCGATGCTTTTAGCTACTCTGCTGCATTAACTCCTGGACATTACTATGAACTCTATGTCATGAGTGTTCAACCATGTAGATCTTTTTGCAGAAGTATAAATGAGACATGGACAACCTACTGTAACACGTGCCTGTGTGCATGCTAAGTTGCTTCTTTTGGACTCTATGAACTGTAGCCTGCCAGGCTCCTCTGTCCATGGGATTCTCCAGTCAAGAATACTGAGTAGGTTGCCATGCCTTCCTTCAGAGGATTGTCCTGATCCAGGGACTGAACTCACATCTCTTATGTCTCCTGCATTGACAGATGAGTTCTTTACCACTAGAAGCCACCACACAGTTTCAAAGAATTCATGTAGTCCGCAGTTGGCCTTTTACAAAGTTCCTGAATGTTGTGGCTTGGTTACCCCTTGTGGCTTTGGTTGACATTTAGGTGGTTTTCTTCTTCTTCTTTTTCTGCCCATAATGGACCTACTGTGAAACATCTTTGGTCAGACACTATTTTTTCCCAAATTTTGTGAGTTGTGTTCAGACCCTGTGGTTAATAGGTGGCGTAACTGTGTCACAGGGTGTCAGGAGTTGTTTGGTGATTCCCACGGCATGACAGCATGTTACCAGATGGGGTTCTGGAGAAAGAGGAAGCTTACAGAGATGGATGTAACTGATTCCCCATTTACCCACCAACTCTACACTGTGTGTTTTGAATTTAATTTTTCCAGTTTAGTATGTCTGTAGAGTACCTCACATGTGGCTGTTTTGCACTTTTTTAAACTTCCAGGAGGACAGTGAATTTTTCCATGGATTTGTGGCCTGAATTTCCTCTTGTATAAAAGACCTCTTTAACTCCTTTGACCTTTTGAAGAGGACATTCTGTATTTAGAGCAGCTCTTCAGATCTGTGGATGAGCAGCTGGTGTCAGGACTGGAGGGATTGGAAGCATTCTGATCCTGTACAGTCATTAAGTTGGGAACTGTTGAGTGATTGTGGATTCCACTTTAACCAGCACAAACCCCTCTGCAAGCTGATGGCTATTATTCCCCCAATTTCTAGAGACTAATCATTAGTTAAAGTGCCAGGCAGTATATGGAGCATTTTATGTGTATCGTTTCATTTAAATGCCCCAAGAATGTTTCATACATTTTGTTGTTCAGTCACTGTCGTGTCCAACTCTTTGCACACCAGGCTTCCGTGTCCTTCACTATCTCCCAGAGTTTGCTCAGACTCATGTCCATTGAGTCAGTGATGCCATCCAACCATCTCATCCTCTGTCGCCCCCTTGTCCCCCTCACTTCTATCTTTCCCAGCATCAGGGTCTTTTCCTATGAGTTTGCTCTTTGCATCAAGTGGCCAAAGTATTGGAGTATTCAGCATCAGTCCTTCCAATGAATATTCAGGGTTGATTTCCGTTAGGATTGACTGGTTTGATCTCCTTGCTGTCCAAGAGACGCTCAAGAGTTTTCTCCAGCACCACAGTGTAATTCTTTGGTGCTTAACCTTCTTTATGGTCCAACTCTGACATCCATTTATGACTCCTGGAAAAACCATAGCTTTGACTATATGGACCTTTGTCAGCAAAGTTCATGTATGGGTACTTTTATTATCTCCATTTTGTAGAGAGGGAGGTGGAGACTCAGAGAAGTTCAGTTTCTGTCTCTTTTTTAAAAACCTGTTTATTATTTATTTATGTATTTTTGGCCATGCCACCAGGACTTGTTTGGTGGCTCAGACAGTAAGGAGTTTGCCTGCAACGCAGGAGCCCTGGCTTCCATCCCTGGGTTGGGAAGATCCCCTGGAGAAGGAAATGGCAACCCACTCCAGTACTCTTGACTGGAAAATCCCATGGATGGAGGAGCCTGGCAGGCTACAGTTCATGGGGTTGCAAAGAGTTGGACACGACTGAGCGACTTCACTTTCTTTGCTTTACTTTATTTCTTTACCCAGCCTGTAGGGTCTTAGTTTCCCAATCAGGGATCAAACCTGGGTCCCCAGCAGCAAAATTGCAAAGTCCTAATCACTGGATTGCCAGGGAATTCCCAAGTTTCTGTCTTTAAGGCCATGCTCCGGGTGACGGTATCCTCAGACTCAGGGCCAGGGCTCTGATTTGTCACTCCCTGCTCAGTGCCATTCTGCTCTGTAGCCCCCTGATGGGCAATTAGGCCCAAAGAGGCGAGATGCAGAGCTCACCCACCTCCTTCTCCTTCACCTGCCTCAGCTGCAGTCACCTCTTCCTAATGAGATGTATTTTTAAGGAGAAATTGCTTTTTATTGAAATACAAGGTGAATTGTTTCCTTTTGATAATTAAAAAAAAAAAACCCACAGCTTACTTGAGATGTAATACACACACCATACAGGTGGTTTTTGGTAGAGTGGTGTGATTGTCCTTCTGATGGTTTATATATATATATATGTACATGCATATATGTATTTATTTACTTGAGGTATAGTTGATTAGGGTTTCCCTGGTGGCTTAGATGGTAAAGAATCTGCCCTGCAGTACAGGAAACGGATTCGATCCCTGTCAGGGAGATCCCCTGGAGAAAGGAATGACTTCCACTCCCATATTCTTACCTGAAGAATCCCATGGACAGAGGCTCCTGGTGGGCTAAAGTCCATGGGGTCGCAAAGAGTTGGACATGACTGAGCGCCCAACATGTCATAGTTGATGTACAAATTTCAGGTGTACAACATGGTGATTCACAATTGTTAAAGGTTATCTCTTGATGATTTTTAAAATTTAATCGTCCCAATTTTTAATGTGTTTGCCAGCCTCTGTCTCGTCCCTTGATCATACCTTTTGCCAGTAATTTTTTTGCCTTCCACCATGGATTAAAGTCCTTATGATGACTCCAGGTTGAGACTTAAAAAATGATTATTTTTCAGTAGAATTTTTTTTTAGAGCATTTTTAGATTCAGAGCAAAATCAAGCGGAAGGTTACAGAGAGCTTCCCATGTACCTACCTCCTGCCCTCCTCCAGGCACAGCGCCACCGCACCCTCCGTGGTCAACATCCCCCATCAGATGGTGCCCTTGCTACAACCAAGGAACCCACTCTGACCCACATTTGTCACCTGAAGCCCACAGTTTACATCCGGGTTTAGGTGAGCCCTCTCCGGCTCCATTCCATTCAGTCCTCACTGCGTGGCGTCTATGATCATCACTGTTATTATGAAGCCCATTTTACAGATGAGGAAATGGAGGTTCAGTGAGTTAAATGCTTTACACAAGGTCACACAGCCAGTGCCTTTGGGGCACTGCCTCTCTCTGTTCATGGTTCCTCTTGGGTCTTGGGAGGGAGCTGGCAAGTCCCCCTCCCCGCTGGGCCCCCAGCTGTGCGAGGACCCTCAGAGGACACATAGCAGGCATCATCCCAGGGCAGCTCATGCCAGACCTGCCTCAGGGAGAACCACTGTGCATCTTCTCACCCCCACCCCTCTCTCTAGAGTCCCTGGAGGAGAGCCGGGCACTGTCCCCTCGTGGAGATGTGGAGCTCAGCAAAGCAGCCCGGAGCCCCCGTGGAGACCTCGAGGCCCCCATCAACTGCAGCTCCTGTCCTGGGCCCCCAGTGGTGGCTCCCCAGAGGCCAGCGCTCCAGCTCCTCCAGCTCATCCTGAGAACGAACCTGTCTAACACCCAGACTTTACTCGTGAGCCCCTCAGGAGCCCAGGCCTCACCCTCACCGTCTTCGAGGCCAGGGGGGCTCAGGGCCTCCCAGCCTCCTCAGCCCTCATCAGGGCCTCTGATCCCTTCAGGAGCCTCCTCTCTACCTCTAGCCTCTTCCAGGGCTCCCGGACCACCTCCTTTGACTCCAGAGCTCCCATCCTCTGCCTCTGGGACCCACTCAGCGTCCAGAAGGCCTTCTCTGCCTGCCGCCGTCCCTCGTGGAGCCTCAGCCCTTTCCACATCAGGCCCCGGCACTTCAGAGACCCCCATCACTGTCCTCAGGCCTCGCAGGTCCTCTCCAGCCACCTCCAGACTCTCTGCAGCCCTCGTGGCCACAGCCAGCTCCAGCCCCCAGCAGTCCACCCTGGGGACCTCACAGGAGGAGGAGTCCAGGGTGTAAGCAGGCCTCCGTTTCAGGGTCATGCCTGGGGCACGCGGGACAGAGAAGACTCTGCCGGCGGCCTTGGGAGTTTGCAGGGCCGTTCTGGGGACCAACGAAGCTGCTGATCCTGCAGGACTCCTGGCGGGGCTGGAAAGTCCTCGGGGCCTGATGTAGCCTTGTTCACAGGAAGTATGTGGGATGCGTTGTGAGAATCCAGCAACGTGTTCTCCATGGTCAGCATCCTGCCTGGACCACAGCCCACCTGTCTTTTGAGAAAGGTGGGGCAGCTGAGTCCCTGCCCTGGAGGAGGAGGAAGGTCCGAAGGGCCTGGGATTCCACTGGGATTGTGCTACCAGCCACCACATGTCCTCACCTGGGGTTTCCTGATTAAAATCTGCCTGGTCTCCTGCAGGCTGCCCTGCTCATTCACTTCTCGCCTTTGGAAAGGGAGAAGTCACTGCCTCGTCACTGCCAAGCCCATGGGGGATGAACTAGCGCCCACTTCAACCCCAGCTTGGGAGGAAAGCCTGCATGGGCCTTGGGCTGGATTGGGAGGGGTCTTAGGTGAGTGCCTGGTGACCTTTGATTCTGGGGGACATCCAAAGTGAGGATGGAGAAAGACAGATGGAGAGGGTTTTGCAGGATGGGTTCCCTGGGAGGGAGCCTCTGAGATGGAGTAGGAGGCAGATGGAATCTTAGGGCCCATGCTCAGCTTTAATATCTCTGGGTGCGAGGGAGGGAAGCAGGAGGCTGAGGGGGTGGGGCTCCTCTGTCCATAGTTATTCTCCCGGCAAAAATACTGGAGTGGGTTGCTAATTTCCTTCTCCAGGGGATCTTCCCAACTCAGGGATCGAACCCAGGTCTCCTGCATTGCAGGCAGATGCTTTAACCTCTGCGCCGCCAGGGAAGCCCTATGTTAGTGTAAGGAGGGGTCCTAATCCAAGCAGGGTGGCAGGAATAATGAATTTGGAATTAGGAGCCTGAAAATCAAAGACTGTAGAGATGCAAAGGACTTAGAGACCATCAAGTGCTGTGAGACCCAAAATGTGTGGTATAGTGAGGTCTGGGGTAGCATGAAACCCAGGTTTGAGCCCTACACTCTGACTTGCCATGGGACCTGAGGTCTTTGTTCCTTCATCTGTATAATGAGGTTATGGCAGCGCTTCCTCCTGGAGTTGAGATGGTTGCATGTGACACAGACTCCACTGGTCTCTGTGCTTTGTGGTGGTGACCTTGTGCAGTCTGCCAAGCTTCACAGTGCCACCTGGGATCTAATTTCAGGATGAGAGTGTGGCACACTGGCCGCCCCTCCTCAGACAAGCCAGCTGTCAACATAGTAGAGGCTCAAAGTCAGTACCAGTTTTCTCATCATTATCCCTGTATTCAACAGAGGATGCGATTCAAGTTTCAGTACTAGTCTTCTCTGTCCAGAACACTCAAGTATAATAAATGGTATTCATTTTGAACATTTAAAAAAAAAAAAAGCTGAGGGATAGGGGAGTGGGAGGACAGCTGTGAACACTTCCTCCAAGTTGGTCTAAGTATAAATACATGCTTATTTGAGACTCCCCCATCCCCTACTTACAGCTGAGACCACAGAAGCCCAGAGAGATCAGGAGAGTGTCCTAAGGTTTCACAGACTAGGAAGGCTGAGCTGGGAGGAGCGCCCAGGCTTCTGACTCCCAGTCTGGGCTTTTTTCCTTCACATGGCATTTTGTTGGCTTCTTCCGTTGGAGTTGCAGAGAGGCAGTTGATGGCTGCAGTTTATGCAAGGGTGCTGTGATTCCCTTGTCTTAGTTTGAGCTCTATGAGAGCAGACCCAGAGAGAAAGACTGGGTGAGAGTCACCGCCCCGGAGTTGATCCCAGGGAGCATGGTGGGGATGAGGGGGAGGAGGAGAGAAGGGAAGACAGTCAGCTTTTGTTAAAGAGTGGGTCACTGCTGTGGGCCGATGGCACCCTGTCCTTCTGCGGACCCTCTGGGAGGCCATGTGGCACATGCTTCAGAATTGTCCCCCAAAGCCCTGAGGATGTCACTCTTGTCCCTCTCTTGCTCTTGGACTGTCTGCTCCCCAGTGAGTCCAGCTGTCCCCACCCAAGGACCATGCCTGCCTCCTGTCTGCTTGCTCCGGGCCTAAGAAGGCCTGGCGAGGGGTGAGGGGGGTGCGGGTGCGAGGCGGGGGGAAGGGAAGGAAGTGCGGGAGCTGCTGGCAGAGCATTCCAGCCATCCCCCAGCTGGCCCAGGGCTCTTACCAGCGGTCACCACAGTTCCTTCCCAGGACCCCGGGATGGGAGGCTTGTACTCTCCCCNATGTACAACATGGTGATTCACAATTGTTAAAGGTTATCTCTCGATGATTTTTAAAATTTAATCGTCCCAATTTTTAATGTGTTTGCCAGCCTCTGTCTCCTCCCTTGATCATACCTTTTGCCAGTAATTTTTTTGCCTTCCACCATGGATTAAAGTCCTTATGATGACTCCAGGTTGAGACTTAAAAAATGATTATTTTTCAGTAGAATTTTTTTTTAGAGCATTTTTAGATTCAGAGCAAAATCAAGCGGAAGGTTACAGAGAGCTTCCCATGTACCTACCTCCTGCCCTCCTCCAGGCACAGCGCCACCGCACCCTCCGTGGTCAACATCCCCCATCAGATGGTGCCCTTGCTACAACCAAGGAACCCACTCTGACCCACATTTGTCACCTGAAGCCCACAGTTTACATCCGGGTTTAGGTGAGCCCTCTCCGGCTCCATTCCATTCAGTCCTCACTGCGTGGCGTCTATGATCATCACTGTTATTATGAAGCCCATTTTACAGATGAGGAAATGGAGGTTCAGTGAGTTAAATGCTTTACACAAGGTCACACAGCCAGTGCCTTTGGGGCACTGCCTCTCTCTGTTCATGGTTCCTCTTGGGTCTTGGGAGGGAGCTGGCAAGTCCCCCTCCCCGCTGGGCCCCCAGCTGTGCGAGGACCCTCAGAGGACACATAGCAGGCATCATCCCAGGGCAGCTCATGCCAGACCTGCCTCAGGGAGAACCACTGTGCATCTTCTCACCCCCACCCCTCTCTCTAGAGTCCCTGGAGGAGAGCCGGGCACTGTCCCCTCGTGGAGATGTGGAGCTCAGCAAAGCAGCCCGGAGCCCCCGTGGAGACCTCGAGGCCCCCATCAACTGCAGCTCCTGTCCTGGGCCCCCAGTGGTGGCTCCCCAGAGGCCAGCGCTCCAGCTCCTCCAGCTCATCCTGAGAACGAACCTGTCTAACACCCAGACTTTACTCGTGAGCCCCTCAGGAGCCCAGGCCTCACCCTCACCGTCTTCGAGGCCAGGGGGGCTCAGGGCCTCCCAGCCTCCTCAGCCCTCATCAGGGCCTCTGATCCCTTCAGGAGCCTCCTCTCTACCTCTAGCCTCTCCCAGGGCTCCCGGACCACCTCCTTTGACTCCAGAGCTCCCATCCTCTGCCTCTGGGACCCACTCAGCGTCCAGAAGGCCTTCTCTGCCTGCCGCCGTCCCTCGTGGAGCCTCAGCCCTTTCCACATCAGGCCCCGGCACTTCAGAGACCCCCATCACTGTCCTCAGGCCTCGCAGGTCCTCTCCAGCCACCTCCAGACTCTCTGCAGCCCTCGTGGCCACAGCCAGCTCCAGCCCCCAGCAGTCCACCCTGGGGACCTCACAGGAGGAGGAGTCCAGGGTGTAAGCAGGCCTCCGTTTCAGGGTCATGCCTGGGGCACGCGGGACAGAGAAGACTCTGCCGGCGGCCTTGGGAGTTTGCAGGGCCGTTCTGGGGACCAACGAAGCTGCTGATCCTGCAGGACTCCTGGCGGGGCTGGAAAGTCCTCGGGGCCTGATGTAGCCTTGTTCACAGGAAGTATGTGGGATGCGTTGTGAGAATCCAGCAACGTGTTCTCCATGGTCAGCATCCTGCCTGGACCACAGCCCACCTGTCTTTTGAGAAAGGTTGGGGCAGCTGAGTCCCTGCCCTGGAGGAGGAGGAAGGTCCGAAGGGCCTGGGATTCCACTGGGATTGTGCTACCAGCCACCACATGTCCTCACCTGGGGTTTCCTGATTAAAATCTGCCTGGTCTCCTGCAGGCTGCCCTGCTCATTCACTTCTCGCCTTTGGAAAGGGAGAAGTCACTGCCTCGTCACTGCCAAGCCCATGGGGGATGAACTAGCGCCCACTTCAACCCCAGCTTGGGAGGAAAGCCTGCATGGGCCTTGGGCTGGATTGGGAGGGGTCTTAGATGAGTGCCTGGTGACCTTTGATTCTGGGGGACATCCAAAGTGAGGATGGAGAAAGACAGATGGAGAGGGTTTTGCAGGATGGGTTCCCTGGGAGGGAGCCTCTGAGATGGAGTAGGAGGCGGATGGAATCTTAGGGCCCATGCTCAGCTTTAATATCTCTGGGTGCGAGGGAGGGAAGCAGGAGGCTGAGGGGGTGGGGCTCCTCTGTCCATAGTTATTCTCCCGGCAAAAATACTGGAGTGGGTTGCTAATTTCCTTCTCCAGGGGATCTTCCCAACTCAGGGATCGAACCCAGGTCTCCTGCATTGCAGGCAGATGCTTTAACCTCTGCGCCGCCAGGGAAGCCCTATGTTAGTGTAAGGAGGGGTCCTAATCCAAGCAGGGTGGCAGGAATAATGAATTTGGAATTAGGAGCCTGAAAATCAAAGACTGTAGAGATGCAAAGGACTTAGAGACCATCAAGTGCTGTGAGACCCAAAATGTGTGGTATAGTGAGGTCTGGGGTAGCATGAAACCCAGGTTTGAGCCCTACACTCTGACTTGCCATGGGACCTGAGGTCTTTGTTCCTTCATCTGTATAATGAGGTTATGGCAGCGCTTCCTCCTGGAGTTGAGATGGTTGCATGTGACACAGACTCCACTGGTCTCTGTGCTTTGTGGTGGTGACCTTGTGCAGTCTGCCAAGCTTCACAGTGCCACCTGGGATCTAATTTCAGGATGAGAGTGTGGCACACTGGCCGCCCCTCCTCAGACAAGCCAGCTGTCAACATAGTAGAGGCTCAAAGTCAGTACCAGTTTTCTCATCATTATCCCTGTATTCAACAGAGGATGCGATTCAGGTTTCAGTACNCACCTGGGATCTAATTTCAGGATGAGAGTGTGGCACACTGGCCGCCCCTCCTCAGACAAGCCAGCTGTCAACATAGTAGAGGCTCAAAGTCAGTACCAGTTTTCTCATCATTATCCCTGTATTCAACAGAGGATGCGATTCAAGTTTCAGTACTAGTCTTCTCTGTCCAGAACACTCAAGTATAATAAATGGTATTCATTTTGAACATTTAAAAAAAAAAAAGCTGAGGGATAGGGGAGTGGGAGGACAGCTGTGAACACTTCCTCCAAGTTGGTCTAAGTATAAATACATGCTTATTTGAGACTCCCCCATCCCCTACTTACAGCTGAGACCACAGAAGCCCAGAGAGATCAGGAGAGTGTCCTAAGGTTGCACAGACTAGGAAGGCTGAGCTGGGAGGAGCGCCCAGGCTTCTGACTCCCAGTCTGGGCTTTTTTCCTTCACATGGCATTTTGTTGGCTTCTTCCGTTGGAGTTGCAGAGAGGCAGTTGATGGCTGCAGTTTATGCAAGGGTGCTGTGATTCCCTTGTCTTAGTTTGAGCTCTATGCGAGCAGACCCAGAGAGAAAGACTGGGTGAGAGTCACCGCCCCGGAGTTGATCCCAGGGAGCATGGTGGGGATGAGGGGGAGGAGGAGAGAAGGGAAGACAGTCAGCTTTTGTTAAAGAGTGGGTCACTGCTGTGGGCCGATGGCACCCTGTCCTTCTGCGGACCCTCTGGGAGGCCATGTGGCACATGCTTCAGAATTGTCCCCCAAAGCCCTGAGGATGTCACTCTTGTCCCTCTCTTGCTCTTGGACTGTCTGCTCCCCAGTGAGTCCAGCTGTCCCCACCCAAGGACCATGCCTGCCTCCTGTCTGCTTGCTCCGGGCCTAAGAAGGCCTGGCGAGGGGTGAGGGGGGTGCGGGTGCGAGGCGGGGGGAAGGGAAGGAAGTGCGGGAGCTGCTGGCAGAGCATTCCAGCCATCCCCCAGCTGGCCCAGGGCTCTTACCAGCGGTCACCACAGTTCCTTCCCAGGACCCCGGGATGGGAGGCTTGTACTCTCCCCACCCCTGGTGGGCAGGCAATGCCAATTGAGACATGTGGGAGGTCTTGGGGGGACTTGGTAAGAGCATGCTCTGCCAGCAAGGAGCCCAGTATGATGCCCCTTGCCCAGGGCTGGCATTAGGAAAACCACTTTCAAGATCCCAAATAGGCACAGAGTGCTTTTTTTTTTTTTTTGGTCACACCACTTGGCTTGTGGGATCTTAGCCTCCTGAGCAATGATCGAACTGGTCCATGGCAGTGAAAGTGCAGAGTCCTAACCTCTGGACCGCCAGAGAAGTCCCTGGCACAGAGTGCTTTTCGCCAACAAATGAACTGGTCTGAGTTCTCAGCAGCCTGTGCTCCAGCAAGCGGGGGTAGGGAGTACTTGTTCTTGGGTGAGTTCACCCTGCACTCTCTCCTAGGAGTCCATCTGTCAGGTTCTGAGAAGCAGTAGAGGACAGGGAGGGTGGGCTGGAGCCTGTTCCCTCTGGGTCAGTTTTACTGGACCCGGGGAATTCCTGAAGGGCCAAATGATCAGACGTGGTTCAAGAGACTTGCTTTTGGAGTTTATTAGTATTCTTGCCTGGAGAATCCCAGAGACAAAGGAGCCTAATGGGCTGCCATCTTTGGGGTTGCACAGAGTCGGACACGACCGAAGCAACTTAGCAGCAGCAGCAGCAGCAGCAGATAAACACGCTTGAGGACAAGCCATGGTAGGTTTCAAATTGGGACAAACTCTGAGGTTTATAAGTACCTTTCATTAACTTATTTTCAAGATCTGTAAAATTGTATGTGGGGCTTCCTTGGTGGCTTAGATGGTAAAGAATCTGCCTGCAATGTGGGAGACCCAGGTTGGATCCCTGGGTCAGGAAGATCCCTTGGAGGAGGGCATGGCAACCCAATCCAGTATTCTTCCCTGGAGAATAGTGAGGCATCTCCCCTCACCATATCCACCAAACACCCCCTCCCATGCCACCCCTTTTGTGGTTTCTGGTTCTTGGGCACCATTTCTCTGTTTAAATATGTGCAAACAAATCTTATGCTCTTTATAATCCAAAGATAGAATTGTCTAGGCTCCGTTATCACCTGTTGTTCAGGTTGTGTGCGTTTTTCTCACCTAACAATCTCTTCTTGAGATCTTTCCATCCCATCCCTAGCTCACATCTTCAATCCTTTGCTTTTTACAGCTGCACGGCAGCACACAGCAGACTTTTAACCATCTCCTGGGGGTGGACTTTGGGTCGGTTCAAATCTTGCTTTTACAAAAGATGCTACAAAGCCTTACATCATTTTGCACGTGTGCAAGTCTGTCTTTTAAGATGAATTCCCAGAAGTGAAGTTGTTGGGCCAAAAGGTATATGCCTGTCTGATTTTGATGGATAGTGCCAAATGGCACTCCTTAGGGGTTGTACCAATGATTCTCCCACCAGCGGTGTGCAGGTATCTGAGTCTGGGAGGGTCCAAGTTCCTCAGATCAGAGCAGAGACTTAGGAGATGAAAATAACACTCCTGGGGAATTCCCTGGAGGTTCAGTGGTTAGGACTTGGCGCTTTCACTGCCATGGGCCTGGGTTTGATCGAACCCATATCAGGACCTAAGATCCCGCAAGACACATGGTGTAGCAAAAAAAAAAAAAAAAAATCAAAACACTCCTGGACAAGTACGAGTGGGAAGGATGGATTGAGCTGAGCTTAGACCCCCGAGGCTCTCAGGAAGTGGGGAAAGATGGATGGGAAAGAGGCCTGAGACCATAGAAACGGAATGTGAATCCATCTTATGGAGGGATGTCGGATCAGACAAATTAGCTCGGGGTTTTCAGGTATGGATGATCTAATGGGGAGCCTTTTCAGACTCTGTGTGGATCCAGGAGTCCCAGGGTGAGGGAGCGGAAGAGGGGCTGGGAGGGAGTGGCTGAGCTGCAGCTGTTGGGCTGAGTAGGGAAAACTCAGCGGAAGAAGTTGGGAGGTTGGGGCCAGGAACAGGAGAACAGGAAGGGTCTGGGGAGACCTGGCTGTATCCCTGGAGCCTAGAATACTGCCTGGGGCATGGGAGGAGCTCAGGAAATAGCAGAAACACAAACACAGCCAAGAGCCAGGACTTGGTGAAATTCATCCCTAGAAACCTGAGAATACACCTGTTTGTCCCAGGACCAAATATGACTAGGACAGACTGTCAGTGGGAGTGGGAGTGGGAGTGGACCCATCTGTGGTCTTAACCATAGCCTCTCTCAAATCGGATCCACTTTCAACTTATCCTAGTTATTTCCTTTTAAACATTATCTCAAATTCATCGCTCAGGCAATAAATATTTATTGAGCATGTCCAGTGTGCCTGGCCCTGCTCTGGCTGCTGGTGCTTCAGTGGTTAAATATTTGATCACAGTCTCTGCCTTGGTGGATTTGAAACAAGTACTCCTACCAAGATATCATCACCAGCTCTGCCCAGTGCCATGAAGTAAAGGAGGGCCACCCTGTGAGAGGGTAGCCAGGGAGGGCTTTGCAGGGAAGTGATGTGTAAGCTGATACCTGCAGGATGCTAGGAGGGAACAGTGTGTCTGTATAAAAGCCTGAAGTGGGGAGAACTTGTGTAGGCGGTGGGCAAAGGCTAGAGCGGTGGGAGCTAAGGGTATGAGGGATCAAATTGAGACAGGAAAAGTCCAGGGGTACCAGAGCCTGCAGGGCTTGGAAACCACGCCAGGGATTTATTGTCTTATTCCAAATGCAATTGCAGAGCATTGATGAAAGGGTTGAAGCAAGGGAGGANAAGAAAAAAAAAAAAGATTGTGCAGCTCTGGAAAATAGTCTAGAATGGGTATAAATGACACTGGGGAGACCTGGGACATTGGGAGAGTTCACTCCACCCCTTTGTTGATTCCAATATCTTACATTTATGTGATAAATTACAAATTGGGGAATGATATGACAAGAGCGCCCAAAGCCCTTTTGTTCTGAGCACCCGAAAGTCAGTCCCCTAAGCAGAGAGGCCGGGCTCAAGCCCTCAGGCCAGTGTCTCCAGCAGACCGCCTTCAGCACAGCAGAAGCAGGCACTGTGTGCAAGGAGAGTGTGATAGGTTCACCAGCAAGAGAGGAACTGGGATCAAGCTGGGCTGAGTCCAAGTGAAACAGATCACTTTGCAGTAGGAGTTCTCAGAGCCTTTGATTGGGGTCTGTGCTCCGTGAGCCTCGACGAAGGGCCTAGAATCTAGCCCATCCCATACTTACGTTGACACTTTGAAAAAATAATTTCAAGTGTTTATTGTTGGCTGCGCTGGATCTTCACTGCCACACAGGGTTTTTGCTAGTCGTGGCGAGCAGGGACTGCTCTCCAGGTGTGTGTGGGCTTCTTGTGAGGTGGCTTCTCTTGTTGCGGAGCATGGGCTCTGGGGTGCATGGGCTTCAGTAGTTGTGGCACATGGGGTTAATAGTTGTAGCTCCTGGGCTCTAGAGCACAGGCTCAATAGTTGTGGTGCACCAGCTTAGTGGAATTTTTGGTTTATTAGATAAATAGGCTTGCGGACAAGCCACAGCAGGGCTTCCCTGATAGCTCAGTTGGTAAAGAATCCGCCTGCAATGCAGGAGACCCTGGTTCAATTCCTGGGTTGGGAAGATCCCCTAGAGAAGCGATAGGCTACCCACTCCAGTATTCTTGGGCTTCCCTTGTGGCTCAGCTGGTAAAGAATCTGCCAGTGATGTGGGAGACCTGGGTTGGATCCCTGCATTGGGAAGATCCCTTGGAGGAAGGCATGGCAACTCACTCCAGTATTCTTGCCTGGAGAATAGTGAGGTGTCTCCCCTCACCACGTCTCCCCTCATTCCATGCCACCCTTTTGTGGTGTCTGGTTCTTGGGGACCCTTTTCTGTTTATGTATGTGCAAGCAAATCTTATTCTCTCTATAATCCAAAGATAGAATTGTCTAGGCTCCATTATCACCTGTTGTTCCTCTCCTTGGGGAATGGAAAACCATCCTCTTTCAATCACCAATGGGGAAATGGATCAGCTCGTTGCCTTGCACCCAGAGTGTTGAGAGGCTCCTGAGGGTTAGCCTGCATCAACCAGCTCATCACAGAACAGCCTGGTAGATTTGGGGGTGTCAGCTTCTCCCACCATTCTGGCCCATGTCTCAAGGTCATGTCTGCCTTGCCTGGCATACTTAGGGGTGTCACCATCAGTGGGAACCTCGCCTTAATTCTTTTCCTTTACTCATCATCTCTTCTTGGCTTTGGGAAAAATAAGTTACTCCCTCAATCAAGAATTCAGGTGCTGGGACTTCCCTGGTGGTCCAGGGGCTAAGACTCTGCATTCCCAATGCAGGGGGCCTGGGTTCCATCCCTGGTTGGGGAACTAGATCCCACAGGCCGCAACTGAGTTCAATTGCAAGCCACAGCTAAAGATCCTGAGTGCTGAAACTAAGACCCAGCACAGCCAAATCAATCAATAAATTTTTTTTTAAAAAAGAGAGAGAATTCAGGTGCTCTATTCTATAAGAACTTCGATCCCAGGGTCGGGAAGATCCCCTGGAGAAGGGCATAGCCACCCACTCCAGTATTCTTGCCTGGAGAATCCCCATGGACAGAGGAGACTGGTGGGCTACAGTGCATAGGGTCGCAAAGAGTCGGATACGACTGAAGCGACTGAGCAGGCGCGTGCGAATCCTGCAAGAATGCAACAGCCCTGGCATTTCTGGCCCCCAGGTCTTTATATGGCACTCCCAGCTGGTCCAGCAGAGGTCCGTTCATCTTCCTAGCTTGGGTACAAAGCTTGGCGCTCCCAGCTGGTCCAGCAGAGGCCCGTTCATCTTCCGAGCTCAGGTACAAAGCTTGGTGCTCCCAGCTGGTCCAGCCGAGGCCCATTCATCTTCCTAGCTCGGGTACAAAGCATGTGCTGCACTGTGTTTGGCGCTGTCCAAATGGCAGTGGTCTGTTCTGTCCCCCTGCCCCAGTGTTCCGACCCCAGTGATGCCAAGGAGAACTCTGACAAACAGAAGCAACCACACGAGGCATTTTCCAGGAGGTTATGATTTATTCTACATTATTGATGAGACAGGGAACGGGGCCAAGATTCCACCTCCAGGATCCCAGAGGGGGAACAACCAGGAGAGAGAATTATCTATATCAAAGATCAGGGGGAGAATCAGGGAGGGATCTTCCTGGAAGTGGCTGGAATCACATGGGCTCAGGCCACGGGAGCCAGGCCGATCTGGTTGTTGGCCCTATCGAAGACGGTGAAATACTGGCGGATGAAGACGTCACCCAGGATCCAGAGGTCCCCAGAGGAGGTGGAGATGTCCATGCCCTCGAAACCGCTGGAGCAGATCCCATCGCTCTGGAGGAAAGGAGAAGAAAACCCGAGCTGGGACGCAGACCCTCTGGGGCCAGGCACTGGGGCCTGAGCATCCAGGACCACGGTGGGCTGCCAGCGACGTGCAAGGAGGAGCTTCCTGGCTCCTGCCTGGGGACTTGGCTCTTCCTGGCCTGGGGTCTGCCTCTGTAAGCAACTCGCTGCTCACTTGGTTTCCAGGGATTACCAGACATTATCCAGTGTTTCTGGCAGATGTACACACCCTGACATCAGCATCGGAGCTAAGGGGTTTAGGGAGAACTCAGCTGCCGGGAAGGATTCTGGAGGCACTGGTGACACAGCCTTTTCTCATTATTCTGATCCCCACCAGTGGCAGACTGGATCAGCTGCTAGTCCTTTTCATTCACTAAGTCACTGACGTTGTGACTTTAGCTGTATGTTACAATCCCCCTGGAATTTCAAGCCCTCTACACCCCATCCTCCACCATGGCTTAGGCTCCACCCCTCCTAATTAGCATTGCTGGGGGAGGGGCCTAGTTAGTTCTTGCTGAATGACATCCACCCTCTGGGCAAAACTAGTTTCCCATCCAGCATTGTACTAGAAGGCAGGGTTTTCCTGGGTGCATCGGCTCCACAGAGCGACTTCACTTTCACTTTTCACTTTCATGCATTGGAGAAGGAAATGGCAACCCACTCCAGTGTTCTTGCCTGGAGAATTCCAGGGACAGAGGAGCCTAGTGGGCTTTCTGCCGTCTATGGGGTCGCACAGAGTCGGACATGAGTGAAATGACTTAGCAGCAGCAGCAGCAGCAGCGAGACCATAGGAGTGTCATAAGCCCTGACCCTATGGGAGGTGTGGTTTCCATTTGCCCAACACTTTCTAGCTTTGATGTGGGCAATCTTGCATGATTATGATAACTGCACCCTGGTGTGGGGAAATGTCTAGGTTTTAGATAAAGGAGGGATCCAGGGGCTAGTACCTTGGTCAAGAACCTGGGGCTAATCCTTGAGACCCAGAGCTTGGACTCCAGGGCCCAACTAGAAATCCTCCTTTCATACCACCAATCTTTGCCTTGCTTTTCCTCCCTGGGGGTGCTACCTCTCAATTCTCATTCGCACATTTATCTGTGATGTATTCTTTTTCTCCGGAGGCTGTTCAGAGCAGATGGCAGCTCCAGCTTGTAGAAGAGCCCTTGCCCTTGTGCCGAGGGGCAGTCTGTGGCCACATTCTGGGTGGGCATATCTAGTGGAAGGCCCAGAGCCCGCTTACCTGCAGGATGTAGGCGCTGGGGGGCACAGGGTACTGGACACCGTTGATGGTGAAGACAATGTCAGGCAGGCTATCGATGGAAGAGCAGCTGATCACCTCCTGGAAGGAGCGAGGGTTAGCAGGGCTTTCATTGCTCGTGCATGGCAGATCCACCGCTTGAGTCTAGAACAGGGCAGTCAGGGCTGGACTTACTTCTTCAGAGGAATCCTCGCTGGCTCCAATGTAGCTCTGAATGTTGGAAATGGCAGTGGTTGGGCCAGCCAGCAGAGAGGTACCGGTGTCAACAATGGCCTGGCAGCCGTCGCTGCAAGCGATGGACTCTCCATTCATGGTGATGCTGAGGAAAAGAGGCAAGTCAGGGTCCCCTGAGCCCCTGGGCGATACATCTCTCAAGGAGGAACCAGGTGACCCTGGTTCTTTCCCCATCCACTGGCCAATGCATAACATTTCAGCTTCTCTTGTTCACATGCTCATTCTCTGAATTCATGTATTCTACCAGGAATTACTGAGTGCCTGCTCTGTGTTAGGCAGAGGACATGCAAAGCCAAACAAGACAGATGCACGGTTTCTGGCCGCCGGGAGCTCCTACTCTAGCTGGAAAGATAAATTATGATTGAAGAGGAGCAGGATGAGTAGGGGAACAGAACCCAAGCCAGGGTGACGGTGCTGGTGTGGGCCATCCCAGGGAAGGCTTCTCAGGGAGGTGGACACCCAAAGGTTGCTGGGGAGAAGAAGAGCTAGAGGAGGACATCACAGGTAGAGGCGACAGGGGGTGGGCAATGATGCTGGAGTGATGGCCAGCTAAGTCCAGCCCTGACTGCCCTATTCACCCGAGGGGCAGGAGTTCGAGGAACTGATGGGGTTTTGGCATGGCTGGGGCAGACATAGGGAGATCAGTGTGTCCCAGTTTCCCCGGGACTGTCTTGTTTTAACTACTGAAAAGCTGGCATCCCAGGAAACTGCTCACTCCTGGGCAAACCTGGGCTATGGGTCACCCAAGCAGGCCAGCTGCGGGCAGAACAGCTGGAGGTTAAGGCTACCTGGGGGCAGACAGTCTTTGAAGTGGAAAGTGGAGAGAAATATGTGTGTATGTGTGTGTTGGTTGCTCAGTCTGTCTGATTTTCTGTGACCACATGGACTTACCCTGCCAGGCTCCTCTGTCCATGGGATTCTCCAGGAAAGAATACTGGAGTTGTTTGCCATTCCCTTCTTCAGGGGATCTTCCTGACCCTGGGACTGAACCTATGTCTCCCTCACTGAAGGTAGATTCTTTGCTGTCTGAGCCACCAGGGAAGCCAATGGGAGGAAATGTTTTGAAACAACTTCTCCACTATCTTTCCCTGACCTTAGACCAAAAGTGACAAGCCCCCTAAAAGCCAAGATGTGTGGACGGGGGACCCCCCACTCTTCATGGAGGTTCTGGTAGACTGTCCTGTCTCTTTGCTCAGAAGGGAATTGGCTGTCTCATCCTTGCTGAGTCTCTGGGGCGGGTGGGGCGTGGGGGTCCCAGACACTGCTTATCCTCCAGTGATGTGCCCTTCTCTGGGTCTCTCTGATTCACCCAGCTTTTGCCTTTTCCTTCTGGAGCACATTTCCCTGTGCTGGCTGTTGCAGGGGGATGTGGGAATTCTTAGTTAATTATGAGTGCGTAAAGAAATGGAGTCTGGGGCCCATGCCAGGATATTGCCCATCCACGATGACCTCACCTGTCCACAGTGATCTGCCAATAGCCCTCAACAGAAACAGGCACCCAGTTCAGACTTCCCGAGTAGTAAGAAGAGTCGATGCCACCAAACATCACCACGCTGCCGCTCTCTTCGTTGCTATGGACAGTGGAGGGAAAACAGGAATTCATTCATACGTCCACAATTCCAACTGAACATATAAACTGTGTGCATTCTAAGAGTTAGTTAAAAAAAAACCCAAGCTTTTCGTTTCGTGTTGGAGTATAGCTGATTAACAACCTTATGACAATTTCAGATGGACAGCAGAGGGACTCAGCCGTGCATATGCCTGTATCCATTCTCCCCCAAACTCCCCTCCCAGCCAGGCTGCCACTTAACACTGAGCAGAGTTCCCTGTGCTATACAGGAGGTCCTTGTTGGTTACCCATTTTAAATATAGCAGTGTGTACATGTCCATCCCAAACTCCCTAACTATCCCTTTCTCCCATCCTTTCCCCAGCAACCATCAACTAAGAGCTGCTCTTAATTGGGATCTTGCCAGCGTCAAGAGCTGAGCAGTGCGTGTCGTCCACAGGGTTTCTTAGAATCCTGACACCAAGACCCACGCCGTGATCACTCTTATTCTGTGTTACGACTGGAGTAACTGAGGCTCAGAGAGGTGGTGCAGTGTGCCCAAGGTCACACAGCCAGGGAGCCATAGATCCTGGGTCTTTTTGGTTCCAAAGTATGTGTGGTTTCCACCACACACTCTCTTTGCTGTGGGGACCTCAAGAGAAATAAATGAATGACAGTGTCTGCTCTTAAAACCTTGATAATGTAGTTATGGTTGGCTGGGCTGCCGTCTGTGGGGTCGCACAGAGTTGGACATGACTGAAGCGACTTAGCAGCAGGCGTTTTTCATTGCCACGACTAGGTGGGGGTTGGGGAAGCCGCTGGCCTCTGGTAGGTGGAGGCCAGGGAGGCTGCCAGACATCCCAAAGCAGCCCCCAAAAGCAAGGAATCATCTGGTCCAAAAATGTCAGTAGTGCTGGGATTGCGAAACTTCAGTCTAGTTGGCCCTATGTGAATTACCTAACTGCCCATAAAAACAGATTATGTTTAAGAGAGCTGAAACTTGAATATTAAGTGGTCAAGAGAAAAAAAGGCTGAAAAGACCCTCCTATTGTACATTGCTGGAGTCCTGATTACTGGAATATTCATTGTCTAAATCTCTGCAGTTTCAGTTTAGACAGGAAAGCAAATGTAGATGACACTAAGAAATTATTCAGCAAACAACTGGTCACAGACAGACCAGTCACAGACAGATGATTCCACTCCCCTAACCCCACCCCACCTTCCTTGTAAACATCTGATAGTACCAGTGAGATTATAGAACAGTCAATATCTTAAAAAATAAAACAACCCATCAATGATGACAAATTGCTTCAAAAGAAAAGGATGTGAGTGTCAGAGGAAGGTTGAGTGTCTCAAGAAAGTTGATGACACAACCTCAGATATTCTGGCACAAACCTCTACTCAGCCAAAACCAAAGCTTGGTTATTCTTTATTCTTAGAATTAACTCATAGCCACACCTGGAACCTAAATTTTGTTAACTAATAAAAGAAACTTGCTTTCATCATTTAAAAGTTTCTCTGTTCAAGGTCTAAATCCCAATCAAAATCTCTTTTCATTTATTGCTATGAACTTTTGGCTCCAATTTTAAGTGGATTCACTCTTAAATATTTTTTTTTTTTTTAATTTGGCTGCACCGAGTCTTAGTTGGAGCATGTGGGACCTAGCTCCTGACCACAGATCGAACCCTGGGCCCCTACACTGGAAGTGCAGAATCCTAACCACTGGACCACGAGGGAAGTCCCTAAGTGGACTCACGTTAAATGGTGATCTTCTGGAGAGAAAATAGCTAATGATATTTGACTTGCATAAAGCAAGGTGACAGAGAATCTTGCTAGTAAAATAAGATGATGAAGACTGTTTATCAGAGAGGAATTTGGCACTGTTCTCTCCAAAGATACACCTCACAAGTCCAATACACTGACCTTGCCAATCCCCCTACTTGCCAAGATTCCAGTCCATCCAGCCTTTGGCAGCCTCCTGCTGGACCTGGTGACTGCGACCTCCTTGCTTCACTTACCTGCTCAGGTAGACGGAGAAGAGGTCTTGGGAAACCAGACCCTGGTCCCATATGTTGTCAAAGACAGGAGTGGCCCCGGAGGAAGAGATGCTGGGGTAGGCGAGACCCAGGATGCCGTCGAAGGGAGCGTAGTACAGGAAGGAGCCGGGCTCTGTCTCACTCAGGCCAAAGATCTGGTTGGTGTCACTGATGCCTCCAACCTGCATGGGGGAACCAAGGCGTTTCTCATTAGCTTGTGCTGACTGAGCACCGCGGGGTGCCCACCCTGGGCTCAGAGCATCGCCTGGTTCATTTCATGTGGGACTTGGCTTCCGGGGCATCAGGCTGGAAGGAGGGGAGAGGGATTAGCCCTGGAATTTCTTATTATTCTGCTGGAAAGAACAACTGAGGCTGATCCCCAGATGGGCACCGTCTGCGACTTGGTGTGAGAATGTGCTGCAGAGCAGATGGTCACCATGTGTGTGTGTTTCTGAAGATCAGATGCAAAGCAGACGCCGGGCAAATCAGAACCCTGGACCCCTGCTGTGCCCTGGAAAGGCAGGGGATCCTTGTGGTGGAGCTTTTGTGACTCGGGGCGGGCTGCAGGCTCGGGGAGGAGGAAGAAGAGGAGGTGCTAAAAGAGAACTGAGCCTTTCCCTACCGTCTTCCTACCCCTTCATAGCATTCAGCTTGGGTACTGATATTGGCTTCTGGCTTCTGACTTCTGGCATTCCCCTCCCTTACTACTTCTCGCCCTCACCCTGCTGCCACCAGCCCCTCCAAAATATCTGTGGTATCTCTGCCACTTTCTGCATTCCCCAGTTAGGTTGCTTTTGTGATACCAAGACCCACTTTGAATGAGCTGCCACAGAGGGTGGGGAGGGGGTAGGGAGAGGTCTGTGCTGGGGCCTCCAAGGTCCCTGAAGTTGGAAACTGTGCAGGATGAGGCGGCTGGCCAGAGTGTGCTCACCTGGACGGTGTCGTATCCAAGGACGCCCGNCTCAGCCGTGCATATGCCTGTATCCATTCTCCCCCAAACTCCCCTCCCAGCCAGGCTGCCACTTAACACTGAGCAGAGTTCCCTGTGCTATACAGGAGGTCCTTGTTGGTTACCCATTTTAAATATAGCAGTGTGTACATGTCCATCCCAAACTCCCTAACTATCCCTTTCTCCCATCCTTTCCCCAGCAACCATCAACTAAGAGCTGCTCTTAATTGGGATCTTGCCAGCGTCAAGAGCTGAGCAGTGCGTGTCGTCCACAGGGTTTCTTAGAATCCTGACACCAAGACCCACGCCGTGATCACTCTTATTCTGTGTTACGACTGGAGTAACTGAGGCTCAGAGAGGTGGTGCAGTGTGCCCCAGGTCACACAGCCAGGGAGCCATAGATCCTGGGTCTTTTTGGTTCCAAAGTATGTGTGGTTTCCACCACACACTCTCTTTGCTGTGGGGACCTCAAGAGAAATAAATGAATGACAGTGTCTGCTCTTAAAACCTTGATAATGTAGTTATGGTTGGCTGGGCTGCCGTCTGTGGGGTCGCACAGAGTTGGACATGACTGAAGCGACTTAGCAGCAGGCGTTTTTCATTGCCACGACTAGGTGGGGGTTGGGGAAGCCGCTGGCCTCTGGTAGGTGGAGGCCAGGGAGGCTGCCAGACATCCCAAAGCAGCCCCCAAAAGCAAGGAATCATCTGGTCCAAAAATGTCAGTAGTGCTGGGATTGCGAAACTTCAGTCTAGTTGGCCCTATGTGAATTACCTAACTGCCCATAAAAACAGATTATGTTTAAGAGAGCTGAAACTTGAATATTAAGTGGTCAAGAGAAAAAAAGGCTGAAAAGACCCTCCTATTGTACATTGCTGGAGTCCTGATTACTGGAATATTCATTGTCTAAATCTCTGCAGTTTCAGTTTAGACAGGAAAGCAAATGTAGATGACACTAAGAAATTATTCAGCAAACAACTGGTCACAGACAGACCAGTCACAGACAGATGATTCCACTCCCCTAACCCCACCCCACCTTCCTTGTAAACATCTGATAGTACCAGTGAGATTATAGAACAGTCAATATCTTAAAAAATAAAACAACCCATCAATGATGACAAATTGCTTCAAAAGAAAAGGATGTGAGTGTCAGAGGAAGGTTGAGTGTCTCAAGAAAGTTGATGACACAACCTCAGATATTCTGGCACAAACCTCTACTCAGCCAAAACCAAAGCTTGGTTATTCTTTATTCTTAGAATTAACTCATAGCCACACCTGGAACCTAAATTTTGTTAACTAATAAAAGAAACTTGCTTTCATCATTTAAAAGTTTCTCTGTTCAAGGTCTAAATCCCAATCAAAATCTCTTTTCATTTATTGCTATGAACTTTTGGCTCCAATTTTAAGTGGATTCACTCTTAAAATTTTTTTTTTTTTTTAATTTGGCTGCACCGAGTCTTAGTTGGAGCATGTGGGACCTAGCTCCTGACCACAGATCGAACCCTGGGCCCCTACACTGGAAGTGCAGAATCCTAACCACTGGACCACGAGGGAAGTCCCTAAGTGGACTCACGTTAAATGGTGATCTTCTGGAGAGAAAATAGCTAATGATATTTGACTTGCATAAAGCAAGGTGACAGAGAATCTTGCTAGTAAAATAAGATGATGAAGACTGTTTATCAGAGAGGAATTTGGCACTGTTCTCTCCAAAGATACACCTCACAAGTCCAATACACTGACCTTGCCAATCCCCCTACTTGCCAAGATTCCAGTCCATCCAGCCTTTGGCAGCCTCCTGCTGGACCTGGTGACTGCGACCTCCTTGCTTCACTTACCTGCTCAGGTAGACGGAGAAGAGGTCTTGGGAAACCAGACCCTGGTCCCATATGTTGTCAAAGACAGGAGTGGCCCCGGAGGAAGAGATGCTGGGGTAGGCGAGACCCAGGATGCCGTCGAAGGGAGCGTAGTACAGGAAGGAGCCGGGCTCTGTCTCACTCAGGCCAAAGATCTGGTTGGTGTCACTGATGCCTCCAACCTGCATGGGGGAACCAAGGCGTTTCTCATTAGCTTGTGCTGACTGAGCACCGCGGGGTGCCCACCCTGGGCTCAGAGCATCGCCTGGTTCATTTCATGTGGGACTTGGCTTCCGGGGCATCAGGCTGGAAGGAGGGGAGAGGGATTAGCCCTGGAATTTCTTATTATTCTGCTGGAAAGAACAACTGAGGCTGATCCCCAGATGGGCACCGTCTGCGACTTGGTGTGAGAATGTGCTGCAGAGCAGATGGTCACCATGTGTGTGTGTTTCTGAAGATCAGATGCAAAGCAGACGCCGGGCAAATCAGAACCCTGGACCCCTGCTGTGCCCTGGAAAGGCAGGGGATCCTTGTGGTGGAGCTTTTGTGACTCGGGGCGGGCTGCAGGCTCGGGGAGGAGGAAGAAGAGGAGGTGCTAAAAGAGAACTGAGCCTTTCCCTACCGTCTTCCTACCCCTTCATAGCATTCAGCTTGGGTACTGATATTGGCTTCTGGCTTCTGACTTCTGGCATTCCCCTCCCTTACTACTTCTCGCCCTCACCCTGCTGCCACCAGCCCCTCCAAAATATCTGTGGTATCTCTGCCACTTTCTGCATTCCCCAGTTAGGTTGCTTTTGTGATACCAAGACCCACTTTGAATGAGCTGCCACAGAGGGTGGGGAGGGGGTAGGGAGAGGTCTGTGCTGGGGCCTCCAAGGTCCCTGAAGTTGGAAACTGTGCAGGATGAGGCGGCTGGCCAGAGTGTGCTCACCTGGACGGTGTCGTATCCAAGGACGCCCGTCATGCTGCCAGTTCCATAGGTGATGGACAGTGTCTCACTGGTGGCCTCATAGGTGGAGGAATCTTCAGGGTTGAAGCGGTTGTGGTTGGCTGTGAGGACAAGAAGAGACATGTCAGACTCCAAAAGCTGAGCCAGAGCCATGGGCTGAGGGTGCCTTCGTTTTGGGTTGGATTTTGGAAGAGAAAGTTAACTTTTTTCTTTAGACTTTGGTGCCCTAGTGTTCCCAGGTTCCATTCCTGTCTGGTTGGACCAACTGGGATCATCTCACTGTGGATGGAAACTGCGGCTGTGAGATGAAGATGCTTGCTCCTTGGAAGGAAAACTATGACAAACCTAGACAGCATATTAAAAAGCAGAGACCATCACTCTGCTGACAAAGGTCCCTATAGTCAAAGCTATGGTTTTCCAGTAGTCATGTAGAAATGTGAGAGTTGGACCATTAAGCAGGCTGAGTACTGAAGATTTGATGCTTTCGAACTGTGGTATTGGAGAATACTCTTGAGTCCCTTGGACCACAAGGAGATCAAACCAGTCAATCCTAAAGGAAATCAACCTTGACTATTCATTAGAGAGACTGATGCTGAAGCTGAAGCTCTAATACTTTGACCACCTGGTGTGAAGAGCTGACTCATTGGAAAAGACTCTGATGCTGGGAAAGATTGAAGGCAGGAGAAGGGGGCGAACAGAGGATGAGATGATTGGATGGCATCATTGACATGATGGACATGAGTTTGAGCAAACTCTGGGAGATGGTGAAGGGCAGGGAAGCCTGGCATGCTTCAGTTCATGGGGTCGCAAAGGGTTGGACACAGCTGAGCGCCTGAACAACAACAACGCTGATGGAAGGTCCTGGCAGGCTCATGCTGACTGGAGCAGGCCCACAGCTGCCCATGGTAATGTGCAGCTGCACACTCTGCCACTGGACTGAACTTCCTGGACTTTCATCCTCCAGGGCCCCTGAGCTTGGCACATAATAAGTGCTCAGTGAATGCTTTGGGAGTGGATTCCTGAGTGGCTTCAGCGGGCTTGAAATCAGACCGATGTGAGACCCCTGAGCATTTGGGGCTCCCAGGTGACTCAGTGTCAGGGACCTGGAGAGCACGGGGGGACACTCACTGCAGGCTTCACTGGAGCAGTAGATGGAGGGCACCCACAGGTTGGAGGAGCCGGTGTCAAAGATGACAGTGAAGTCCTGAGCGGGGGTGCCGATGCCAATGGTGCCGAAGTACTCCGTCTGCCAGGGGGACACACAGCTCACCAGATGGGGACTCCCCCGCCTGGCCTCCCCAGGGACTGTCGCTGGGTCCTCTCAGCCACATCCCGCCCCCTCCTTCCCTGGCCCCCTTTCCTTCATCTCTTGATCCTTCAAGGCCCAGCCAGGTCTCCCTTCCTCCTTGAAGTCTTCCCTGATTGCTCTCCTGTCAACCTCTGTCTATTCTCTTCTAAGCCTCATGAACACTCAACAATAACCTGCTGTCCCCTCTTGCCTTGGATGTCTGAGTCCTGTTATCCTAGAGAATGCACACTCTTGGATAGGGTAGAAACTTACCCAGCGGAGTAAATCTGTTCTTAGTCACTCAGTCATGTCCAACCATCTGTAGCCTGATGGCTACAACCACCAGGCTCCTCTGTCCACGGGGTTTCCCAGGCTAAAATACTGGAGTGGCTTGCCATTTCCTACTCTAGGGGATCTTCCCAACCCAGGGAAGGTCTCTTGTGTCTCCTTCATTGGCAGGCAGATTCTTTACCTCTAGCACCACCTGGGAAGCCCCAGCAGAGTAAGTGCTTAAACATTTTTTCTTTAAATTGTTGATGGGGAGATAAACAAGTCACCTAGAAGTGAAGATCCCTTGAGATATCTTATTCCTAAGTCTAGATGACTGCAATGGGTTTAAGAAAGGGTATCCTTGGGACTTTCCTGGCAGTCTAGTGGCTAAGACTGCATGCTCCCAATGCAGGGGGCCTGGGTTCCATCCCTGGTCAGGGAATTAGATGCCCTCATGCCACAACTAGGAGTTTGCATGCCGCCACTAAGACCAGGTACAGCCAAATAAATTAAAAAAGGAAGTATCTTCAGGAATTTTATTCTTAGTGGCAGCAGTTTTTCCCTGGCTAGCTCTGCTCCAGCCACGCTGCTATGGTTCTTTCATGACCAGCTCATTCCCATCCCAGGGGCTTTGCACTTGGTATTTCTTGTGCTAAGAGAATGTTTATTCTAGATCTTTCCTTGGCTGACTCCTTCTTATCCATTCTTCAGCGCTCCAGTCAAATATCAGCTCCATCAAGAGGCCCTCTGTGACTAGTTTATCTAAATTTGCCCCTGCCCCGTTCTTTTTCTCCTTACTCTCAACTAACTGGTTTTTTTCTCTGTGGCACTTGTGATTACCTGGAATTATCTTACATTCCTATTTATTTGTCTCTTATTTGTCTTTCCATCTAGAACGTAAGCTCCAGGATCTTTGCTTAGTCACCATTGTTTCCCCAGCTCCTGGCATAGTCTCTGATAGAGAGTAGGTGTTTTATAAATATTTGTAAAGTGAACAAATGGGCTAACTTTACAAAGCTTTTACCAAGCTCTAACCAAAGGCCAGGCCCTGTTCTAAGCCCTCAAAAAACCCCAATAAAACCCAAAATGAAAAAACTTCCCCCAAATCAACCCTCCCCCACTACATTACTGCTTGAATTACTCAAAACAACCCTCTGGTGGTGGATAGTAATAGTTCTGTCTTATAGACGCGGAAGCTAGTCTCACTCAGACTTGTCCAAGGTCCCATGACTTGGAAACATGAGAGCCTAGACTTCCCAAGGCCTGGCAAATGTCATAGGCCAAGCTCTTAGTGACAGGCAAGATTGCTTCACGACCTTGACGTTCACCCAGGGGACGTATAGTATCCACGGAAGGGCAAGCCCATTGGATCCGGAATGGAAGAGTTAGAATGATCTTCCTGAAACTCCAATCTGATCTTGTCAATCCCCGCCCCTAGTTAAGGTGATCTGGTGGCAATTAAGATGCCAATCCCTATCCCCCCTACCCACTGGGCTGGCTCTACCCACCAGCCCCCCTGGACACGGACCTCGCTTTGAAAATGGACTCTGGCTTCCATTCCTCAAGTGCACTCTGCTCCCCGCTGTCACAGGGTCTTCCCCCTCTCCGGGACACTCTCCTGTCCTTCCGGAACCACCCCCCCTTCCTTGCCCCAGGGAGGTGTCCCCGCCCATCATCTGCCTTGCATCAGTGTGGCAGCTTCACTGGGTGGCCTTGGCCTGGTTGTGCCTGTCAGGCTTTATGAGGATCCCTGATTATCATCTGTCTCTCCTACTAGACTGTGGGACCCTGAGATTCGTCCGCTGCTACCTCTCTGGGCCCAGCACAGAACCTGACACATAGGAGGTGCTCCATCTAGGTAAGCACTGGATGAATGAATGAATAAAGGAACTGAGAGCAACCCCTCTGACTGTGAGTTTTTCTACTCTCCCTGTGTCTCTGAGATCCAGGGAGCAGACCCTGGGTTACACTTGCCTAGTGGTGTACACTGGCCTGTCTTCCCAGACCCTGGGATGCTCCCTCCCTCCTCTAGGCTGAGTCCTTGGAGCTGGCCCGCTGCCTGCCCACACACTCACATCCAGGTAGTTCTCAAGGGGCTGGTCAGACACCAAGGTGGCGGCCTCCCGGAGGTACTTGCTGCCCAGGTTGTGTTTATGTGTCTTCATGAAATCCTTCAGCTTGCCATTCTCGATCAGATTCTGTCTCAGGGACTTCTTTTTGACGAGTGGGATCCTGCGGCGGAGCATTTGCACACAGTTGGTTTGGAGGAAGAAGGGTGATTAGACAAAGGGCCTGCTCATGGGATGCTGTGGAAGACCGGAAGGAAAAGGAAGCTTGCCCAAGAGCACAAGAAGGAAGTCGAGAGGGGAGATGCTCCCATCTTTGGACAGAGTAACGCAGACAGGAGAGGTGGTTGCCGGAAGTGGCCCGGCCCAGTGCTGGTGCTGAGAACCCTACCCAGCCTGGCCTGGAGGGTCTGTGCTATTAACCATGTCTGCTGTGCTGCGTCCCTCAACGAGCAGAGAAAAGAGGCTCCGGACGGATGCAGAGAGAGGAGCTGTGGGAGGGAAGAGAGAAGGACAGCAAAAGGAAATAACCCCAGGAAAACAGCTCTTGGTGCCGAGCGTTCCCCAGACTCACTTGTAGACGCTGCACTCAGAGAGCGCCACCAAAGCAAGCAGGAGCAGCCACTTCATGGTTCTTCCTGGCTCCCGAGTCTCCGGAGAAGGGAAGACGGGAAAGTGTACAGAAGCAGGCAGGAGCCGCTCCTTATATACAGCCCGAGTGCTCGGGCATGGCCTTATCAGCCACCAACGTCACCCATTACTCTCACCCCAAGCAGAAAGTTTCCTGATAAGATTGTGCCTGCCCTATGCCATGTTCAGAGTTTCCAGTTGAGTAGCTTTCCATTTGTTATCCAGACCTCGGGCTGGAATGACCCCGCAGAGAGCAAGTGGCCAAGTGGCGGCTTATTTCTTAAATGATAGAAACATCCAAACTCGATAAGCGGAATATTTCGACAAACTTGGTCCAAAGTGCACAGGATGTTGGACAGATGTCAGAGGGGCTCCAGGCACCCGAATGGTCCTGGTGGGACAGACGGTGGGACAGAGCGGCTGTCCTTGCAGTGATGGGCCGTGTCCCCAGAGCTGCAGTCCTCAAGTGGTGGTTTGGGACTCAGGACACATTTCCCCATGAAAGGATTGTTAAATGGGCTTGCTGGGTGTCTAGCTATCACATGGGCCTTATTTTGCTCTTGCTGCTCGTGGCTCTTGGGCCGCGTCTTGGGAAAGTGGTGCGTGTAGTACAGAGCAAGGGGATGGGGTGGGTGGAAGAAGGCTTCCGACCTGAGAGGGTGCAAACTTGAAACAGGCTGGGTTTGTCTGTGGAATCTGTGTCCCTCATTTTCTGACACCCTTTTCTTCATACTGCTCCTCTCCCATCCTCTTGGTTACTCAAAGCCTTTGAGACCCCATCTGGGTCTGACTCCCAAGCGCTCCATGCTTAAAACTTGACTGAATTAGCTGCAGTGGGCCGAAGCAATCCAGGCAAATTCATACTAGGGTGTGAATGACTGAGCAAAGTTCTCTCTCTTCCTCTCTCTCTCTTTTTGGCTATGCCTCATGACATGCTAGGCCTTCGTTCCATCACCAGGGGTCAAACCCATGCCCCCTGCGGTGGAAGCATGGAGTGAAAAGCTCTCTGCTTAATAAGGATGCTTTCTAGCTCAATGGATTCTGCTTCCCTTTGTGAGGTTTGTTCAGTGGACCAAGTGGAGTGAGAAGCTTGATGTAGAAATTTTGGTGAAGGGGTGGGAGGTGGGGAGGTCACAAGTAGGTAGCAAGACGTGTCTGTGGGTCTTGTTCTGATAACAGATTCCCTGGGCCACACCTGGTTTTTCCAACAGTGGGAAACAGATACTATAAAACTCCACTTTCCCTAGGGCCTCTGGATGAGCATGGAGGGGTGGGCAGTGTGAATCAAGTTCTGGGCCAGTGGTGGTGAGCCTAACTACAGAGCATGTTTGCATTCAAAACATCCCCATTAAGACACCTCCGTGCCCCAATCATGGATCCTTGATCTGTATTTTGCATTTTCTCATCTTTTAGTGCCTGCTTCCTCTCTGCTCTCTTTTCTTCCCCTTTGAGCATTTCTTCTTTGAGCTATGCCGTCTCCTTTGGGCACATCTCAGTGCTTCTAGGAGGAGCTGATGGTCCTGAAGATGCCTGCCTAGGTCCTGGGAACGGCAGATGGAAACCCTGGCTCAAGACCCCCTGGAGCGGGTGGGGGCAGGGGCATGTTCTGGGGGCTGGCCGGGGTCTTCAGAGGTACTTGGTGTCTCACGCTGGGCAGTGGGTACATGGGTGCTCATCATGATTTTTCACACTTTATGTGTAGGTTACGCAAATATGAAACTGCTTACGATACTTTCAAAAAATAAAAGGAGGCTCTGCATACTTTTCAGCTTAGAAATGGAGGCAACTGAGGTTGGGTGGAGCAGGGTGAGTCAGGGAACCCTCAGGGTTGAGATGTGGGCAATGAACCATGAAGAACATTACGTGTGTTTTATTCATCTTTCATCTCCCTCTGTGAATTATATGGTGAATCAAGTGTTCAACACTTTAATTAATCCCATGTAAGCTCAGCTTAGTTAAGAGCAGCTTGGGAGTGTACTCAGCAGGATCGTGATTTCACAGTTAGCGGTTTCTGCCGTTTGCCAGCCATTGCAGTAACTGACAGGAAGGGCTTCATTCACATGTTTCTCTTCCTTGACAGTGAGGGGAGATGCGGGAGTTTAGATTCACTACTCTTAGCTCATTGTGATGAGCGATATTATTATTCCCATTTTACAGATGAAGAAACTGAGGTCTAGAGAGGCTGTGCCACTTGCCTGAGTGACACAGGTGAGAAGTGACTGAGCAAGGGCTTGAATCTGGGTCCCTGTCTCTCCCCATGCTTGCTCCCTTGTGTACCCACTAATTGGGGTTTACTGGAGGAGCTGTGGAAGAATCTCAGAAAGAGCCCTGGCTTCAAGATCTGGGTTTGAATCCCAGCCCTACCTCTGAATAACTTCCAGACCCGGAGCTACTGATCCAGTCTCTGAGACTCAGTTTTTTTATCTGTAAAAGGGGGATCATAGTATCACCAATTCCATGGGATTGTTGCGAGGATTAAGTACAGAGTCCTCGCCAGCCATACACATACCATGGCTGAAATAGAAAGTTCTGATCAGGATGCTGAGCAAGCAGACGTTTCTCTGTTGCAGGCAGGGAACTTGAGATGTTATGGCCACTTTGGAGAACAGTTTAGTAGTTTCTTATCAAGTCAACATGTACCTACCATTTAGCCCAGAAACCACCCTCCTGGGTATTTACTGAAAAGAAATGAAAAAACATATGTCGCTACAAAGACCTGTTCCCACAAAGACCACTCAAATGTTTATAACAGCTATTTTCATAATAGCCCTGAACTAGAAACAACTCAGTTTTCTTTAGTAGATCCTTGGGTAAGTGAAGAGTGTACGGTCAACTATGGAAGACCATCAGTGATAGAAACAGAAGAACTGAATCTCACGGATGTTATGCAGAGTGAGAGTCCAGATGCAAAGGCTACATTTGTAGGATTCTATTTATATGACATCCTGGAAAAGGCTAAATAATGGGAACAGAAAATGGCCCCATGGTTTCTAGGGGCTGGAGTCAGATAGAAGACTGACTGCAAGGGGCCGTGGGGGGGCTATGTGGGGTGATGAAAATAGTCTAGATTCACCTGAAAAGGTGGATTTCACTCAATGACAATAGACCAGACACCCCCGACTTTACAGCAGGTAGAGTGCTAAGCCAGAGATGGCCACACTGTAGGAGTGAAGGCAGAACTGGGCACCAGGCACTGCCCAGGGCTATGGCTGGGACACACTGGGTTCATTTCACAGAAAACGATGCCATCCCACAAAAGAAAAGGACAACCAATCATCATCTCTGCTTCTGCTTTGGTCCTTTGAACCGTGAGTAAAATACGTCCATACTCTATGTCTGTGGCAGGGGTGACAAGGTTGGCAGGTGGTGGCAAAACTCCAAGGAGCTGGGTGGGGACCGTGAACATTTCTCAGGCTCCTGGGTACTGGGCTGTCCAGATGGGCTCTTCCATGTCACCCTGGGGGTAAGTGTGGGATGGCCTAAGTCCATTTAGGAGGGATGCTCCTCTGAGCATCCTGGAGCTGACATATGGTGCTTGGAGCCCAAGATTAGGCATCGGTCTGGGGGAATAGCTTGTCTGTGGGACCCACATAGGCATTTTGGACAGGAGAGAAATCTGTTTGGGAAGCAGGAGGGAGACTCCTCAGGCAGTTACCTGCAGAATCCATGTGCACAATCATTCAACATGTTTTTATTTTGTACCTACTCTGTGCTGGGTAGGCTGTCCTAGTTGCTAGGCGTACATCCATGAAGAAGATGGAGCTAGGGTGTACGCTGAGGAGTTTGTGGTCAGGTCAGGAGAGGGCAGGGGAAGGTCTCTTTCCTTCCCACCCAGAGACGCCTTTGGATCACTCTCACGGGAAACCCTTGGATTGGTGAAGAATCTGAAGTCTGGGGAAACCTTCACGGGGGCTAGTGCTGACCTGCTCGGTGGCACCAATCCCCAATATATGGCAGACTCTACGATGGCCTCCGATTATCCTTACCTCCTGGTGTTCATGCCTCTTGTAGTCCCCCTCCCCTCGAATGTATGCAGCACCTAGGACATGCTTCTAACCAACAGCATGTGGCAAAAGCAGATGGGGTGTCACTTTTGTGATTAGATTATGTGACATTGTCACTTCGGTCTTGCCAGCAGGCTTTTTGTATAGATTTTTCTCCCTGGATGGCTCTGAAGAGGCCAGATGCCTCATGAGGAGACCCACATGGCAAGGAATGGAGGGTGGCCTCCAGCCCCCAAGGAACTGAGGCCCCTTGTCTGATAACCCACAAGAAACTGAATCCATGGATTTCCCTGGTAGTCTGTGACTAAGATTCCATGCTCCCGATGCAGGGGGTCTGAGTTTGATCCCTGGTCATGAAACCAGATCCCACATGCCACAGCTAAAGATCCCACATGCCACAGCTAAGACCTGGCACAGCCAAATTAAAAAAAAAAAAAGAAACTGCATCCTTCCAGCAACCCTGTGAGCTTGGAAGATGACCTCTATTGGAGCATCATATAAGATCACATCCCTGGCTGACACTGTCAGAGACCCTGAAACAGAACCCAGCCAAGATAGGCCTGGATTCCTGACTCACAGAAACACTGAGATAATAAATGTGAGTTGTTTTAAGTTGTTAAATTTGTGTCAATTTGTCGCCGTGATAGAAAGCTAATACAGGGTAAGACACCTCCTAGAAAACTCCACAAAGATGCACCTGGCTGCCTCCTGCTCCTCGCCATTTGGGGGCCATTTCAGTGTTCTGCAAGGTGGTTTTATGGCTCAGGTAATATGAATGATCTGGGAAGGAGGGGGCTGACATCATTGGCTTGCTTATCTGTAAATCCCCGTCAGCATAACAAGGACTGCGTTTTCGTGGCTCTTCAACGCTTTTACGAGTGCTTTGAGATACACGACCTGTTGAAAAAGCATTATTCCTGCATCATCCCCATTGACACAGTTCAGAAGAGTTAAGTGATCAGTGCAGGTTCACATAACTAAGTAGCGATGTGGGCAGGAGTAGACCCCTGGGCCTTAGAAGGCTCTGGTCCTGGGAGGCTTTTGTCCTGGGCCGGGCTCTGTGCCCACATGCATCCACCTGGTTTCCGTCCATTGGTTAGAGTGTACAGTAAACACTCTGTGAAGTCTGATGTCAGCCAGGACTGATCCATGACTGCCTTCAGGGAAGCCGTGTAATCTCATTGTGCCAGACTGGCGTGGCAGAAAGATTAGACAACAATGTTTACTTTGCCATTAGCCTTACCTGGCGCTTGGCTTCTGGAGGCTTTCAGAACTGCTTTGCTAATGCATGGCATCTCCTGCCAAGGGCACAGGTGTTCAGAAATGGTCTGCGAACATATCAAATCAAGCAATGGAAGGAAATCTGAAGAACTGAATCATGGCAAGACTGGGATGGAGCACGTTAAGCATGATTAGTGTTATTGAGCTGGTCTGATAGGCCTTGGGATGGGAGCTTTCAGTCAGGGTCTCACCCCAGGCATGTGGTCATCCAACAACACAGAGAACATGTCTTCACTTCTCAGCCCTGAATCTGTGGAGTTTCTCCAGAGACAGACATAGGTTTTATTTTTTTTTCTTAAATATTTTTAGCCATGCCACATATGGGATCAGTCTTCCCACCAGGGATTGAACCCCCTGCCCCTGCATTGGAAGGGTAGAGTCTTAACCACTGGACCACCAGGGAAATCCCCAGACATAGGTTTTAAAAATTAAAATTAAAAGAACATTTTTGGGACCCAAGTATTGCAAATAATTTATGTTCATTGTGGCCTTCCCTGGTGGCTCAGTAGTAGAGAATCTGCCTGCTATGCAAGAGACATGGGTTTGATCCCTGGGTCTAGATCCTCTGGAGGAGGGCATGGCAACCTACTCCAGTATTCTTGCCTGGAGAATCCCATGAACAGAGGAGCCCGGCAGGCTATGGTCCATAGGTCATAAAGAGTTGGACATGACTGAAGTGACTGAACATGCAGACACACATGTTCATTGTAGATATTTATAGATTTATAAAAATTTTTAAATAACTCAACTCCACTACCCAGAACTATCCACCCTTAATGTTATAAATGAATATAGTTACTTACAAAAATGAGGTCATTCAATACAGTATATTTATTTGATATTCAAGTTTTATTGAGACATAATTGACCTACAGCACTGTTTAAGGTGCACAGCATAATGATGTGACTTACATACATCATAAAATGATGACTACAATAAGTTTAGTGAACATCCGTCTATTCATACAGATTCAAAAATTGAAGAAATAGAAATTTTTTTTTCTTGTGATGAGAACTCTTTGGATTTTCTCTCTCCCTTTTAAATTTTGGCTGTGCTGGGTCTTCATTGTGGTGTGCAGGCTTTCTCTAGGTGCGGTACACAGACTTCTCTCTTGTGGAACATGGGCTCTGTGAGTTGCAGTGGGTGGGCTTACCTGCCCCTCGGCATGTGGGATCTTAGTTCCCTGACCAGGGATTGAACCTGTGTTCGCTGCATTGGAAGGTGGATTCTTAACCACTAGACCACCAGGGAAATCCCTGATTTACTCTAACAGCTTTCATAGATTATATATAGCAATGATAATTAATTTATCATGTTGTACATTACATCCTTAGTACTTATTTATCTTATATCTGAAAGTTTGTATCTTTTGACAGCCTTCATTCAATTTTCCCTTCCCCTAATCCCACTTCAGTTCAGTTCAGTCGCTCAGTCGTGTCTGACTCTTTGCGACCCCATGAATCGCAGCATGCTAGGCCTCCCTGTCCATCACCAACTCCCGGAGTTTACCCAAACTCATGTCCATTGAGTCGGTGATGCCATCCAGCCATCTCATCCTCTGTTGTCCCTTTCTCCTCTTGCCCTCAATCTCTCCCAGCATCAGGGTCTTTTCGAATGAGTCAGCTCTTTGCATCAGGTGGCCAAAGTATTGGAGTTTCAGCTTCAGCATCAGTCCTTCCAGTGAACACCCAGGACTGATCTCCTTTAGGATGGACTGGTTGGATCTCCTTGCAGTCCAAGGGACTCTCAAGAGTCTTCTCCAACACCACAGTTCAACNGTTTGCTCAAACTCATGTCCTTGGAATCAGTGATGCCGTCCAGCCATCTCATCCTCTGTTGTCCCTTTCTCCTCTTGCCCTCAATCTCTCCCAGCATCAGGGTCTTTTCGAATGAGTCAGCTCTTTGCATCAGGTGGCCAAAGTATTGGAGTTTCAGCTTCAGCATCAGTCCTTCCAGTGAACACCCAGGACTGATCTCCTTTAGGATGGACTGGTTGGATCTCCTTGCAGTCCAAGGGACTCTCAAGAGTCTTCTCCAACACCACAGTTAAGCATCAATTCTTCGATGCTCAGCTTTCTTCACAGTCCAGCTCTCACATGCATACATGACCACTGGAGAAACCATAGTCTTGACTAGACGGACCTTTCTTGGCAAAGGTCATAACTTTCCTTCCAAGGAGTAAATGTCTTTTAATTTCATGGCTGCAATCACCATCTGCAGTGATTTTGGAGCCCCCCCAAAATAAAGCCTGATACTGTTTCCACTGTTTCCCCATCTATTTCCCATGAAGTGATGGGACCAGATGCCATGATCTTAGTTATAATAGGTCTGATAGGCCACCATAAAAAGATATATAATATTTGACTATATTTCCCACACTGTATGTGTCACACCTATGATTCATTTATTTTGTAACTGGAAGGTTGTACCTTTTAATCCCTCTCACCCATATCTTTCCTTCTCCTACCCTGTTCCTGTCTGGCAACTACCTGTTTGTTCTCTGTATCTATGACTATTTCTGCTTTGTTATGTTTGTTCATTCATTTCATTTTTTTAAGATTCCACATATAAATGAAATCATACAGTGTTTTTCTTTATTTCATTTATTTCACTAAGCATAACACCCTCTAGTTTTGCTCATGTTGTTGCAAATGGCAAGTTTTTACTCATTTTTATAATGGAGTAATATTCCATTGTGTGTGTATATACACACACACACACACACACACTATATATATATATATTTATCCATTCATTTATTGATGGGCACTTAAGTTGTCTCCATATATTGCTTATTGTAAATAATGCTGATGTGAATGTAGGGGTGCATATATGCGAATTTCTTAAGTTCAAGCACATTTTAACAACTCTGCAATTTATTTCCCACCACATGTCTGCAGTTTTTGATGTCATATTTTGCATCTTTTTGTTTTGCGTATCCCTCAATTGCTTATTGCAGATGCAGATGATTTTGTCCCTTTTGTCTTTTTGTCTTCCTACTTGTCTTTTTTCTCATTTTTCTTGGCTGCGCTGGGCCTTTGTTGCTGTGAGTGGGCTTCCTCTTGTTGCGTCGAGTGGGAGCTACTCGTGCTGCAGGGCAAGTTTCCCCTGCTGTGGTTTCTCGTGTCACAGAGCACAAGCTCTAGGCACGTGGGCTTAGTTGTCATGGCTAGCTGTGACCTTTTCTTTTTCACTCAGAGAAAGTCTCCTGAACATTTCTCATAAAGCTGGTTTGCTCATGCTGAACTCTCTCTTAGCTTGTCTGTAAAACTTTTGATCTCTCTATCAAATCTGAATGAAAGCCTTGCCAGGTGGAGTATTCTTGTGGTAGGGCTTCCCCTTTCACCCATTTAAATATACCATACCACTCCCTTCTGCCTGCAGAGTTTCTGCTGAAATGTTAGCTGATAGCCTTATGGGAGTTCCCCTGTATGTAAGTTGCTGCTTTTCCTTTGCTGCTTTAATATTAGCTCCTTATCTTCCATCGTTGCCATTTTAATTCCAGTGTGTATTGGCGTGGTCCTCTTTGGGTTGATTCTGTTTGGGACTCTCTGTGGGGACTTGGACGACTGTTTCCTTTGCCAGGTAGGGAAATTTTCAGCTATTATGTATCTTCAAATGTGTTTTCTGCCCTTGTCTTTCTCTCTTCTTCTGGGACCCTTATAATGCGAACATTCATGTGCTTGATGTTGTCCCTTGAACTGTCCCAATTTCTTTTCACTCTTTCTTGTGTTCCACTTCAGTGAGTTCTATACTCTGTCTTCTGGCTCACTGATCTGTTCCTCTGCACCGTTTACTCTGCTGTCGGTTCCTTGTAGTGTCTTTTTCATTTCAGTGATTGTATTCTTCATCTCTGTTTGGTTCTTCTTTATATGCTCTAACTCTTTGTTGCAAAGGTCTAGTTTAGTCTGTTCATCCAGTCTTCCCTCAGTTTCTTTGATCATTACTTTGAACTCTTTATCGGGTAGCTTGCCTGCCTCCTCTTTGCTTAGTTCTTCTTCTGGAGCTTTATCTTGTTCCTTCGGGACATGTTTCTCTGCTTCTTCATTTTGCCTAATTTGTTATTTCTCTTTCTATGCGTTTGGTAGGTTGGTTATGTTTCCTGACTTTGGAGAAGTGGCCTTTTGCAGGAGGCGTCCTGTGTGCCCCACCAGTGCACTTCCCTGTGGTCACCAGAGCCGTATGCTCTGGTGCATGCAGCCTCAGTTGCGCAGTTGTGTCCAACTCTGTGACCCCGTGGACTGTAGGCCCCCAAGCTCCTCTGTCCACGGAATTTTCCAGGCAAGAGTACTGGAATGGTTGCCATTTCCTTCTCCAGGGAATCTTCCCCACCTCAGGACTGAACCCACGTCTCTTGTATCTCCCAAATTGGCAGGAGGCTTCTTAACCACTGTGCCATATGCTCTAGGGGTGCCCTCTGTTTGGTCTGCATGGGGTGTTCCTTCTGTTGTGGTCAGCTGATTACTGTGGGTGGTCTGGTATGCATGGATGGCCCCTAGTCTGGTTGGTTGCCTGGCCTTGCTTTATGCAGAGACTGCTGGCCACTGGTAGATGGGGCAGTGGCTGGCAGCAGGGCCCTTGGGATCCCAGGACTAGTGCTAGCCTACTGGTAGCCGGGTTTCTTGGTTTCTGGTAGCAGGGACCTAGGAGTCCCAGAGCTGATATCAACCCACTGGTCCATGGGGCTGGATCTTGGGGCAGCTGGCTGAGGGGCGCAAGGTGTCCCAGAGCTATTGCTGGCCCTCTGGTGGATAAGGTCACAGCCTAGAGGATCACAGGGCTGATACCCACTGGTAGGTGAGGCTGGGTCCTGGGGTTAAGGCCAGGCCAGTGTTGGGTGAAGCTGGGGTCCTGCAGTTTCTGGCTGTAGGGTCAGGGGGTTCCAGGGCTGGCGTCAGCCTGCTGGTGGGTGGAGCTGAGGTCCACAGGATCTAGGGGCTAATGCTGGCCCACTGGTAGGAAAAGCTGGGTCCTGGGGTCTCTGGCTACAGGGCCCTGGGGGTCTCCTGGGACTAGCGCTAGCACACTGGTGAGCAGGGACAGGTTCTGGACCCTCTGGTGGGCAGGGCTGTGTCCCTGGGTGGCCATAGGCTCAGGGGGTCTCAAGGCAGCAGGCCTGCTGGTGGGTGGGACTGTGTTTCCAACCAGCTTGTGCAACTTGATTTTAAAAGAAAAAATGTTTTTTTCAAGTGATTTCTTAAAAGTTTACATCATCGCTTTTTAAAGTTAAAGTATAATATATACACAAAACAATGCAAGTCATAGGGAACAGCTTGAAGAGTTTTCACAAATATACTCCTATAACCACTATGCAGATCAAGAAACAGAACATTACAAGTAGCCCCTCCCCCTCCCCCAAGCTCTCCCAGGCTTCCTTCCTTCACATCCAGCCTCTAGAACCAATTGTAATCAAAGCTCTAACTTCAAACAACAAAGATTACGTTGGTCTATTTTTGTAGTTTAGATAAAGGACACCATGTAACAAACATGCTTTTGTATCTAGCTTCTTTGCTGAAAATCATGTCTTTGGGATTTACAGCAGTATAGTATATAGCTGCAAATAGGTTATTTTCATTGCTGTGCATATTTTTCTGTTGTGTTTATTTATCTCTTCTCTGGTCAGTGGGCATCTGGGTAGCTTTCAGTGTAGGGTTCTTAGGAAAAGAGCTTCCATAAACATTTTAGTACATACCCTATGGTGAACCTATGCTTGCATTTCTGTAGAGTATAGACCCAGGAGTGGAATGGCTGGAGCACAGGGTAGGCAAATGTTTTAGCTTCAGCAGAAACTGCTAAACAGTTTTCCAAAGTGGTTCTATCATTTTGTGTTCCCGCCCGCAGCATGTGAGTTCCTTTGGGGATCAAAGGAACACAGGAAGAGAGAATGCTTTCCTCAGTACAGTCCATATCCCTGGGGCAGGTGGTACAACACCCCTTCCACCTAGACAAGTTGCCAGGACAAGGAAGCAGATGAAAGCCAGTGGCAGTAAGGCACAGGTACCCATGAGCATGACAATGGCTAACATGGATAAAGGCACATGTGTTATACAATGAAGAAGTCTCATTTTGACAACCTTATCCAGTAGGTACTCCTATTCTACTGATGGGGTGCAGAGATGTTCCTAAGTTGTTGAAGGGTTGCACAGTTTACAGAAAGCAAAGGTGGGTTTCAAACCCAGGCTGTCTGGTTCCTGAGTCCACACCTGTAAGCCTTCGCTGCCTTTTAGAATGTGGTGAAAACTCAGGGCCCACTTCCCAGGAAGACATACACACACAGACATAGTTTCAGAGCAAGTTTCAGAGCTCTAGCTCTGAAACTCAGTATCCCTAGCTTCAGAGGTCCCAAAGCCCTTCCCTGGGGTCCAGCCTTGAGCAAACTGAGTTATTTACTGTGGATAAGGTAATCTACAGGTAATGAGCTCTGCTCCACGGGAAGTATGTAAGAAGAAGCTGAGATGCCATCTGGCAGCTGGTGCAGAATAGATAATCCATACAGATTAAGTTACCTACCTGATGGCTCAGATGGTAAAGAAAGTGTGGTCAGGAAGATCCCATGGAGAAGGGAATGGCTACCCTCTCCAGTATTCGTGCCTAGAGAATCCCATGGACAGAGGAGCCTAGTGGGCTAGAGTCCATAGGGTTGCAAAGAGCTGGATTCAACTGAGCTACTAACAATTTCACTTTCACAGATTAAGTGAATGAATGAATGAATGACTTTTCCCTCGAGGATAGGGGCAAGGGCTATGGGGAGTGAGAAACATCTTGGCCCCTGATAGCCCCCATGGTGTGGTCCTTTGAACAGGAAGGGTATGGGCACTGTAGTCCAAGCTCCTGAGGATGCTTGGAAAGCACCGATTAGGCAGTGGTTCCTGGGGGCAGAAATGTAGCCATGTAGAGTCCCGGGAAGGGACAGGTGAAGCCAGGAACCTCAACCCTAGCCTCCCGCGACCAGTCTGGCCAGCTTTCGGAAAGTGTTCTGATACTTGCTTTTGAGTAAAATGTAAGAGAAGGGCTTGGGGGAGGCAGAAATGCGAAACTGGGCCAAGCAAGAGTTAACTGGAAGCAGAAAAGGAAATGTTTGGAACCTGGGAGGGGGCTGGCGGGGGATGGAGATATTAACCAGGGTATGGAAAATTCCTGAGAACTGGAGCATAACAAGGAATTGGCTTGAAGTCCCACAGCAGGGACAAAGGGGCTCTCAGAAGGCCCCCACTGCCCTTGCAGCCCCCCGCTCCTCCTCATGGTGCCTCCTCTGAGCCGGTCTTTCCCTGGGCTGCAGAGCAAACCTACTGGAGATGGTGCCTGGGTGAACTCCACTTGAGGACAGAGGTCAAGGGTCGTTCTGCTGATAATGGGTCCCACCCCGGCGGCCCCCATCTCCTTTGTTCTCCTTATCTCTACCTCCACATCCCTCCCTGGTGAGCACAGCTCTGGACCCAATCCTCTATGCCTTTTCTGATCCAATCTTACTCGATGTGGACACTGTTCTTTGTTTCAGTGACCTGGGTCCTGGCTTCTGACTGGTATCTTTATCATGTTTGGTTACAGTGGAGGGAGCTGGGATGTGACTGGAGGGTATTTATTACCCTCCTGCTCCAGATGGACAAAGCCATTCTTAAGGCAGCCAGGGCACCCAGCCCTCCTGGCCCAAAGAGCCTGCGGCAGCAGCAGCTTCAGGCAATTTCGTGCCTTGGCGGAGGTGAGGAATGAGGCTGCAATCTAAGTGGAAGGCTTTACCACCTTCTCATGCCCTGCTGCCTGCCTCACACCACTCACCGTGACTGTGTTCCCGAGCACCCATCACTTCCTTTGCCTTATTAATCTCTTCATTCATTCATTCTACATGCCAGGAAGTAAGCTCAACAGAGATGAATTGGCTGTGAATTTTTCTCTTAACAGGTTCACATCCGAATGGGAGGGATTCGACCCAATTTAAAATCCGTATAAGACAGAAAGGGCTTCCCTCGTGGTTCCGATGGTAAAGAATCCGCCTGCAATGCAGGAGACCCAGGTTCGATCCCTGGGTCAGGAAGATCCCCTGGAGAAGGAAATAGCAACCCACTCCAATATTCTTGCCTGGAGAATAACTATGGACAGAGGAGCCTGGTGGGCTATGGTCCTCAGGGTCGCAAAGAGTCAGACAGAACTGAGCAACTAACACACATGTGCATAAGACAGAAAATGACAGTGCTAGTTAACTAGGGCAGGATACTGAAAAGAGATGCCATGGGTCATTTAGAAAAAGGAGCTCACTTCCAGAGTGCCTCTAGGAGGCTGCCATGAGGGAGGAGGCATTCAAGCTGTCTTAATAATATTCGGATTGGAAGTTAAAACCCCTCAGGGGGAAATCACATTTTCATAGGGATCTGCACTTGGCACCCGTTGAGCTTAGGGTTGAGTGGTAGACACCCGAGCTGACCCTGTGGAATGAGCTTCGGATGGCTGGGTTAGGGAGAGGAGGGTTCTAAGGCCAGCTGGAGGCTCTGAAATCACGCTGCTGGTGTACAGGCAACACCAGCCGCTCACGTTATCATTCTCAGCAGGAGGCGGGCCTGTGTTATGGGGAGTGGAGCCTGCCTCCGCTAGCCTCCCTAGGCCTGCCTCCTCTGGACTCTCTGCCCCAGGCTGCAGACCCCATGGATGGCCCAGCGAAGGCTGCAGGCAGACCCCTAGAGATGGGTCATATGGGCAGCCACAGTGGATGGAGGGAAGGAGGGGTACAGTTTCCAGTCCAAGGCTGAGAGCTGGGATGTGGGCTGAAACAGCTTGCCTTCCAATCTTCCAGCAGGTCAGCTGGGGCTGTCTGAGTTCTCCCAGCGGGCCAGCCTTCTCTGCCTCTGGGACTTGACACATGCTGTTCCCTTTGAATGTGCTTCTCTCTCCTCACCAGGTGTAGGGGTCCGAGTCCTTGCAGAAAACAGGTGACCACCCAGAGGTTTCACCAAAGAGACTCAAGGAGGGGCTGTGTACAGAGGGGCAGGCAGGGTGACCACAAAGAGGGATATGGAGGGGCACAGGAACCAGTGGCAGTGGTGGGGGGCAGGGAGGGGACAGCAACCAAAACCCGAGGCTCTGAAGGCAGAGGGGTGCAGCGGCCAGGAGCACAGGGAGTATCAGCCCCCTCCCTGCCTTCCGATCTCTGCTACGGCTTCTAGGCCCACCCTAGGGGCCTGTGGGCAGCCTGCTGGGCTCTGAGCAGGGCAGATCCCCGAGAAAGAATCTGGAGACGGAAGAGAAAAAGGGCCCCTGGGAGCTCCCGTCTCCCTTAGGTTTTAGCGCCATTCCCTCTGTTGTCCTGTGACTCTCTTGTCCCCCCAGCATCAAGCTCATGGGGCCTGACCACCAGTAGTGGACTGTGAGCCTAGGATGGGAGCAGGGTCTTCCCAGACTTTCACCGCAGCGCCTGGCTCCGCCTGGCCCAGAGCCTGGAGAACACAGTAGGCAAAGACGGAGCCTATGAACACACGCCAGAGCCTGCTTCTGCCCCCGCCTCCGTGTTAGTGACCTGGGGTGACCCTTCTGTGAGGCTCCCTGCCCTCATTTATAAAAAGGGGCGTTAACATCCAATCTGTTGGGTCATTGAGAGAGTGAAATAGGTCCACAGTTGGCAGCAGAAAAATGGAGAGCTCTTCTCTTCTCACTTCTGCTGTGGGAAGGAGAGACATGTGATCGTGTTTATGGCCAAAGTTCTGGAACAATGTTGTTGCTGTTAGTCACCAAGTCACGTCCAAATCTTTTTCGACCACCAGGGAGGTTCTGGAACAACAGCAGGAGAGATGAAATCACTCATAACTTCCTTTTCCTAAAAAAGACAATTCTTTTCTTTGTTTTTAAATTTTTTATTGAAGAATAGTTGGTTTCAGTTCAGTCGCTCAGTTGTGTATGACTCTCTGTGACCCCATGGACTGCAGCACGCCAGGCTTCCCTGTCCATCACCAACTCCTGGAGCATGCTCAGACTCATGTCCACTGAGTCAATGATGCCATCCAACCATCTCATCATCTGTCGTCCCCTTCTCCTCCTGCCTTCCATCTTTCCCAGCATTAGGGTCTTTTCCAGTGAGTCAGTTCTTCACATCAGGTGGCCAAAGTATTGGAGCTTTAGTTTCAGCATCAGTACTTCCAATGAATATTCAGGACTGATTTCCTTTAGTTGGTTTACAATGCAACTAACTGCATTAATTTCTACTGTAATTACAGTAAAGTGATTTAGTTATGCATATATGTATTTTCTTTCTTCATAATGGGTTTATCACAGGATATTGAACATAGTTTCTATGCTATACAGTGCATGCATGCTCAGTCTCTCAGTCATGTCCGACTCTTTGCAAACCCCTGGACTATAGCCAGGGGGTCTTCCTGACCCAGGGGTTGAACCTGTGTCTTCTGCATTGGCGGGCAGATTCTTCACCACTGAGACACCTGGGAAGCCCCATGCTATACAGTAGGATCTTGTTTATCCATCCTCTTTATAATAGCTTGAATCTGCTAATCCCAAACTCCCAATCCATCCACCCCCCACTGCCCGCCCCCCTGGCAACCACAAATTTGTTCTCTATGCTTGTGATTCTGTTTCTGTTTGCTAGATAAGGTTTGTTTCTATCATATGTTAGATTCCACATATAAGTGATAGCATGTAATTTGTCTTTCTATTTCTGCTAAGGTAAATCTTTTTTTTTTGAAAAATATTCCCCCTCCCCTTTTTATTGGTTCAGTTCAATTCAGTTGCTCAGTCGTGTCCGACTCTTTGTGACCCCATGAACCGCAGCATACCAGGCCTCCCTGTCCATCACCAACTCCCGGAGTTCACCCAGACCCATGTCTATTGAGTTGGTGATGCCATCCAATGATCTCATCCTCTGTCATCCCCTTTTCCTCCTGCCCTCAATCTTTCCCAGCATCAGGGTCTTTTCAAATGAGTCAGCTCTTTGCATCAAGTGGCCAAAGTATTGGAGTTTCAGCTTCAGCATCAGTCCTTCCAATGAACACCCAGGACTGATCTCCTTTGGGATGGACTGGTTGGATCTCCTTGCAGTCCAAGGGACTCTCAAGAGTCTTCTCCAACACCACAGTTCAAAAGCATCAATTCTTTGGTGCTCAGCTTTCTTCACAGTCCAACTCTCACATCCATACATGACCACTGGAAAAACCATAGCCTTGACTAGANGCAGTCCAAGGGACTCTCAAGAGTCTTCTCCAACACCACAGTTCAAAAGCATCAATTCTTTGGTGCTCAGCTTTCTTTATAGTCCAATTCTCACATCCGTACATGAACATTTAAAATTTTTTAAAACTACTTTCAATTTTTTTAGTTTGTTGACTATGCCGTGTGGCATGCAGGATCCTGATTCCCTGACCAATAATGGAACCTGTCTCCCTTGCCGTGTGAGCTCAGAGTCTTAACCACTGGACCACCAAGGAAGACCCTAAAAAACTTTTTATTTTGAAAAAATTTCAAATCTACAGAAAAATTACAACTACAGGGCCACAAACTCCCATATATATTTTACCCAGATTCACCTACTATTGATATTTTACCATTTTTATTGTTTCTACACACACACACACACACACACACACACACACACACACATTGTTATTTATAATCATTGTGGTCTGATGATTTGAATCAATTGCAGGGACTTTGATCTTTACTCCTAAATCTTTATTGTTATTCTCCAAAGAACAAAGATATTTACTTACAAAACCATAGCACAGAAATGAACCGATTCAGAAAATGTAACATCGATGCAATACTATTATCAAATTGTTGTTGTTTAGTCACTAAATTTTGTCCAACTCTTTGCAACCCCACAGACTGTAACCCTCCAATCTCCTCTGTCAATGGGATTTTCCAGGCAAGAATACTCGAGTGGGTTGCCATTCCTTTTTCCACCCTTCTTGACCCAGGGATCGAAACTGCATCTTCTATATTGTAGGCAAATTCTTTACCACTGAGCCACCAGGGATGCCCTATTGTCTAACACATGGCATGTATTCAGTTTTCATCAGTTCTAAACCTGTCCCTTTTAGTGATTTTTCTTCTGCAGGATTTCACCCAGGGTCATATATTGTTTTGGGTTGTCTGGTCACTTCACTCCCCTTCAGTCTGAATGGCTCTTCAGCCTGCCTTTGTTGTTTCTGATGATAACAGTTTCGAAAAGTGCAGGCCACTTTTGCAGAACATTGTTCAGTTTGGGTTTGTTTGGTGTTTTCTTACGGTTCAATTCAGATTATGCTTCTGTTTTCTTTTGTCCACGCTGCATGGCGTGTGGGATCTCAGTTCCCTAGCCAGGGATGGAACCTGTGTTCCCTGCATTGGACAATGGAGTCTTCACCACTGGACCATCAGGGAAGTCCCAGGTAACTTGTTTTTTAGCAGGAATATTATAGAAGGAATGCTGTGTCCTTCTCAGGGCATCATATTGGGAGGTACATAATTGATTCGTCCCTTTATTGGTGACATTAACCTTGATTATTTAGTGAAGGTGGTGTCTCCCACCAAGCTTCTCCACTATAGTTACTGGGTTGTGATCATGGAGGTATTTGGCAGGGAGATACTTTGCAACTGTATAAGTAACCTGTGGTCCATCCACTCTTCACCCAAAGTTTAAGCAACCATTGAGGATTTCTGCCTGAATCAGTGACTGAAATGATGGTTATAGAGTTGCAATTTTCTAACTCTGTTGTTTCTTTTACATTTAAAAAATTATTGGACTGTCTTTGGAAGTAGAGATGATTAAGATTAAATGAGGTCACCAGGGTGGGCCCTAATCTAATCTGACGTGTCATAAGAAGAGGAGATTAGGATACAGACACCCTCAGAGGAAACACCCCGTGAAAACACAGAAAGGAGATGACCATCTATACATCGAGGAGAAGAAACAGCCTTGCAGGTACCCTAATCTCAGGCTGCCAGCCTCCAGAATCGTGAGAAAGTAAATGCCTGTTGTATAAGGCGCCCAGTCTGTGGCATCTGCTATTGGCCCAAACAGACTGGTACAGCTGGCACTGTTCATGCATGTGCTTGGTACTCAGTCGTGTCTGACTCTTGTGACCACATGGACTGTAGCCCATCAGCCTCCTCTGTCCATGGAATTCTCCAGGCAAGAATACTAAAGTGGGTAGCCATTCCCTTCTCCAGAGGATCTTCCCAACCGAGGGATTGAACCCAAGTCTCTGGCACTGCACACAGATTCTTTACTGTTTGAGCCACCAGGGAAGCAGCAACATTCATACCTCTCAATTTCACAGAGTTGTACTCAGCATGAACCTATGACACGGTGTTCTCTTAGCCTTGATTGCACTAATACTCATAACCAAAATATTTACTGAGCATCTATGATGTCCTAGGTTCTAGTGGAAGCACTGGAGATTCATCAAGGATCGAGACAAACCCAAATCACTGCCCTTGTGTCTCCAGAGAAGGAGACAGATAATTAAAGATAGAGAAATGACATACTGTGTCAAGTGGTGATTCTGGAGGAAAGTGAAAGCAAGGAAAAGGGCAGGGAGGATTAGCATTTTAAATAGAGGAGGGGTCATTTCTCTATTGATTTGAAGGAGGTGAAGAAAGGAGAATGAGAGTGTTTGTGACCTGAGATTCAGGCTGTACATTTCTTTATTCGGGCATAGTTCCCTAGAGAGCTAGGAGCTGATTCCTTCCTGGTGATAATTTCCTTGATGTTAGAATCTAAGGTAGTTTCTAACTTTTTACTGCTGCTGCTAAGTCGCTTCAGTCGTGTCCGACTCTGTGCAACCCCATAGAAGGCAGCCCACCAGGCTNTTCTGGAGGAAAGTGAAAGCAAGGAAAAGGGCAGGGAGGATTAGCATTTTAAATAGAGGAGGGGTCATTTCTCTATTGATTTGAAGGAGGTGAAGAAAGGAGAATGAGAGTGTTTGTGACCTGAGATTCAGGCTGTACATTTCTTTATTCGGGCATAGTTCCCTAGAGAGCTAGGAGCTGATTCCTTCCTGGTGATAATTTCCTTGATGTTAGAATCTAAGGTAGTTTCTAACTTTTTACTGCTGCTGCTAAGTCGCTTCAGTCGTGTCCGACTCTGTGCAACCCCATAGAAGGCAGCCCACCAGGCTCCCCGGTGCCTGGGATTCTCCAGGCAAGAACACTGGAGTGGGTTGCCATTTACTTCTCCAGTGCATGAAAGTGAAAAGTGAGAGTGAAGTTGCTCAGTCGTGTCCAACTCTTCACGACCCCATGGACTGCAGCCTACAAGGCTCCTCCATCCATGGGATTTTCCAGGCAAGAGTACTGGAGTAGGGTGCCATCGCCTTCTCCGAACTTTTTACTAGTATATATCAAATCTTTGGGACAATATTTATAGTTAATAAATCATTTATAGATAAATATATATACTTGGAATCCATTTGTCAAAGTGTGATTATCAGTTCTAAAAGTGGGAGAGCTGATGGGAATGGCTTCATATTGCTAAATAGCCCTTCCAAGTAGATGAAATCAACTGGCAGGTTCCCCAGCAGAGAGGTCACAGTGGGTGAAATGTGCCTGCAGTATCCACCGTGGCCACTAGATGTCAGTCCTGCACCATCTGTTGCAGGATGGTTTTTCTATGGGACTCAGTATCGTCTAAGGGGTCGCACAGAGTCGGACACGACTGCAGCGGCCTAGCAACAGCAGCCAACTCCACCAAAGAAACGGTCCCCTCTTTGTCGGAAGGCTCTGTATTTTATAGAATAATGCTTAACTTTCTTCTGATCATACATGCCATTCCTGAAAGAACTAAGAAAAGCATAAGGGGAAATATTTTCCGAATTGCTACCACCTTGGTATAAACCATTGTTATACACGTTCGGTCTTTTGTTTGGTGTAACAGTGAAATATAGTAACAGCTCATGCTGCTGTGTTTCAGGCGCTGTCCTAAAGGTTTTCCGTAGATTAATTAACTTCATCCTCACTATCGCTCTAGAAGTTTGGGGATTATTCTTTCCTGTTTATATATATATATGTGAGTATATATATGTATGCATATAACTACCTGATTGAGATGTATTTCAAATGTCATAAATTCTATCATTTACGGTGTACAGCTTAGTGATTTTTCATATATTCATGGAGTTATGTAGCCATCATCATGGCTTAAATTTAGAACATTTTCAACACCCCAGAAAGAAGTAATGTACAAATTAGCAGTCAGCCTCTGCTCCCTTCCCTCCAATTAGAAAGGACTACTCATTTTAAATTTTTTTAGTTGGAGTATCATTGTTTTACAATGTTATGTTAGTTTCTGCTGTACAACAACGTGAATCAGTTGTATGTATACATAAGACTTTTCATTTTTAAGAAGGTATTTGTTTCTTTATTTATCGTAGCAATAGGAGAAGAAGGGGGCGATAGAGAATGAAATGATTGGATGGCACCACTGAATCAATGGACATGAGTTTGTGTAAACTCCAGGGAGGTAGTGAAGGACAGGGAAGTCTGGCGTGCTGCAGTCCGTGGGGTCACAGAGTTGGACACGACTTAATGACTTAACAACGATGTGTGAAGTCACTCAGTCATGTCTGACTCTTTGTGACCCCGTGGACTATAGCCTACCAAGCTCCTCTGGCCATGGGATTCTCCAGGCAGGAATATTGGAGTGGGTTGCCATTTCCTTCTCCAGGGGATTTTCCCGACCCAGGGATCGAACCCAGGTTTCCCACATTGGAGACAGACGCTTTAACCTCTGAGCCACCAGGGAAGTCCAACAAACATTTAACACGAGACCCTTTGCCTTCACAGAAAGTTAAGTGCACAATACAGTATTGTTAATGATAGGCATTAGGCTGTATATCAGATCTCTAGAACTTACTTATCTTGTGTAGCTGAAATGTCGTACCATTTGAATAGCAGCTCCTCATTTTCTCCTCCCCTTAACCCCTGACAACCACCATTTTACTCTCTGCTGCGATGAATTTTACTATTTTAGAAAACTTTTATGGGTGGAATCACACTGTGTTCATCCTTCTGTGACTGGCTTCTCTCATTTCTCATAACATCCTCCAGGTTCATTTAAATTGTTGAAAATGGCAGGATTTCCTCCTTTTAAAAAGACTGAATAATATCCATTGTTTGTCTCTACCACGTTTTCTTTATTCATCCAACTGTTGATGGATCCAAGCTGTTTCTGCATCTCGGCTATTGTGGGAAACTCTGCCGTGTATACGGCAGGACAAATGTCCCTTTGAGATCATGATTATAATTTTTTTTTTTTGGAATAAATGCCCAAGCATGGCATTGCTGGACCAAATAGTGATTTTTTAAAAAATTTCTTTTTGGAAAAACCTCAATTCTGTTTTGCAGCAGTTGCACCATTTCACACACCCACCATTGGTGTACAGGGTCCCACATCCTCACTGTACTTGCTACCTTTCGAGTTTTGATAATGACCATCTTTATAGATGTGAGATAGTACCTTATGGTCATTTGACTTGGGTTTTCCTGATGATTAGCGAGGAAGGAACAATCCCTACCCCCAAATATACAGAATAGGAAACTGATTTCCAGGGATGAATTTATTAAGGTTACAACTGGTAGGTCTCAGAGGTGGGATCTGAGCCCAGGCAGAACAGCCCCAGGATGCACGTGCCTGGTGACGATGCCGCACTGTCTTCCACGTGCTTGGCAAGCCTGGGATCATGCTGCTTTGTGTTCTGTTCTTTTCTCTCAGTGTCCTGGAAGAATTTCTCTTAACATTGAATCTATTTTCAGGCAGTTGGTTGCATGATGGCCTGTCTATGCTGTGGACACTATGTTGAATGGACCTTGGAATGTCCCAGTGTTTTGCCCTTTTGTAAGAGACTCTGAGGAATTCTTTCTTGCTTCTTTATGTTTGTGGGTGCTTCTGATCATAGAAATGAAAGTCTCTCAGTCGTGTCCAACTCTTGCAATCCCATGGACTATACAGTCCATGTAATTCTCCAGGCCAGAGTATTGGAGTGGCTTTTCTCTTCTCCAGGGGATATTCCCAGCCCAGGGATCAAACTCATGTCTCCCACATACAAGGCAAGGGAAGCCCAAAAGCTTTACATAAATATTTAGAAGCAAAATTTCTTGGACATAAGGCCACAGGTATGTTTACGATAAATCATCTCCAAAAAGATTGAACAAATTTACACTCTTAGTAGAAGTGTTCATGACCTATCTTTTTCTTCTTTTTTTTTTTTTTTGACCTTTTCTCTCACCAAAGTCTAATAATCTATGGTCTACAATTTGTAAAGGTTAAAAGTGGAGGTTGGGGGAAGATAGTTGCTTTGAAGATCAGAATTCATCGTCAAGTTGGTGGTGCAGGCTGCAAATACAGAACCTCAGCACCAGGGGACTCATTAAGAGACTCCAGCTCCAGCCTTGGTCTTAGGCTGATCTAAGGGGGCTGATCTAGGGGAGTAAAGCCTGACCTTCTCCAGTTGATACTATGCAGTAGCCGTGCTGAGGCCGTGCATGTGTTCTGACATGGATGAAGCGATGTGTCCCTGAGAAGTATCTACTAATTCACCCGTTCATTTACTCAGCGTGCATTACTTGAGGGCCTCCTATGTGCCTCAGCAGTGCTGGAGCCAGAAGACTGGAGAAGACTTCTTTTCATTTGCACAATGGGGGTTATGCCTTGCCGGGACTCCTTGGGGGTCAGTAAGATTTAGCATCTGTAATTAACCTGAGTTATTATTCTAACTTTTGTTGGTGGCTTCTCATCGACAGAATCATCACTTATGGTTCCTTGAAGACCACCTGGAAAATGAGTTGGAGAGACTGTTCACTCGAGTCTTCATTTAGCTCACTTCACAATATTTACTGTTAAAACAAAGAACCACCAGTTCCACACGCACCTCTTCCCCATTTATCAGCTTTGCACCCAGTCCGCTCTCACTCCCCTCAAGCCAGTCATAATCCAGCAGCACCTCAAAGGGGCGAGGGCACAAGTACCCGTGGCCACACGGCCAATCTGCATGCAGATGGTAACTGCAGGGCTTACGGTGTGTTTCAGGGTTGGGGGGAGAAGCCGGAAGGCAGGGTCCCTCCCCTGGTCCCATGCCAGCCATTCCCCATCTCCCTGAAGAGAAAGCTCTTTACTCCTGTGTCTCCCGCCTACACCTCTGTTGTTGCTCCATCTGTGAGATGGTCTAGAACATCCCCCTGTCACTTCTTTGGGCTGCCTTTCCCCAGTTTCAACCACATGCTTCTGCAGAAATCTGTCAGTCATGTTTGCTGTGGGGGCAGGGCCACATGATCAGCTGAGCCAAGCGCAGGGCCCCATGCCCCTGCCAGGACGGTTGGTCCGGTGCTGGACACATGCTCTGATGTGGCCTATTCAGAGCCCTCCCTGGAACCCTGATGTCTTCTGAGCTTCTTTCCTTACTGGTTAGTCGTCTTAGAGAGAGAAAACCCTGGGGCAGGCAGCTTCAGACTCCCTCACTAGGTGTAGAGCCCAGAGGGAAGAAAGCTGTCAGGTAAGACAATCAATGATGAGAGAAGAGAACAGCCAGGGAGAGAAAGAGTGAGCTGATGACTTCGGATTTCTTGGGTCCAGTCTCTGGGATCTTTAGATCTCTGGTTCCTGCATCCCAGACCCTCAATGTACTTCCAAACACCTTTTCTTGAAGCCAGTTGGAGTTGGGCTCCTCTCATTTGTGATTGAGACTTGATTTTAGATCCTGCCGGGTTATGATGCATATCCCAGACCCAAAGAGAGGCACCCATTCATATCAGCACCATTGAGATGAATCTTTTATTCTTTACTGAGAACAGGGCTTTGCAGAGCATCAAGCATGGTTCACCAGCATCCCTGGGTGGGATGGCCCTGCATATAAGGGAGTGTGTGTTTGTCTGGCCCTGATTGATTCCTGGAGTAGCCCAATTTTACGCTGCAGGAGCCAGGCCAATCCTGTTATTTCCTCGGTCATAAACTGAAAAATACAGCCTCAGGAAGACATCACCCAGGATCCAGTTCTCTGAGTTTCCGATATGGTTCAAGATCTCTGTGGTCCCTTGAAAGCCGATAAAGCAGATCTCCTGAGAAAACTGGGGAAGACAGAAATACACACCAGTCAGCCTGAGCCCTTACCTGTCACCCTCCTCAATACTCAGAGCAGACAGCTTTTCCATTTTCCTTTGGGAAGAATCAAGTGTTTCTCTCAGCAACTGCGGAAGTTGGGGTACAGGAACAAGAAGGGCCTAAACGTGGTTGTCAGGACAGGGGGGTGGGGAGGGGAGGACTGGGAGTTTAGGATTATCAGATGCTAACTAATATATGTGTGCTTAGTCGCTCAACTGTGTCCAACTCTTGTGACCCCATAGAGTGTATCCCGCCAGACTCCTCTGTCCATGGGATTCTCCAGGCAAGAATACTGGAGTGGGTTGCCATTTCCTTCTCCAGGGGATCTTCCTGACCCAGGAATCAAACCCAGGTCTCCTGCATTGCAGGTAGACTCTTTATTGATTGAACTACGAGGGAAGCCCACAATTAAACAACAAAGTCCTACTGTATGGCACAGAAAACTGTATTCAGTAACCCGTGATAAACTGTAACAGAAAAGAATATGAAGAAGAGTATGGATATACTTGTATATATATAAAACTGAACGACTTTGATGTATAACAGAAATTAACACAACGTCATAAATCAGCTGTATTTCAATGCATGTGTGTTAAGTTGCTCAGCTGCGTATGATTCTCCGACCCTACAGACTGTAGCCCTCCAGGTTCCTCTGTCCTTGTGATTCTCCAGGCAAGGATATTGGAGTGGGTAGCCATTCCCTTCTCCAGGGGATCTTCCCAACCAAGGGATCAAACCTGGGTCTCATTGCATTGCAAACAGGTTCCTTACTATCTGAGCCACCAGGGAAGCCCAATACTTCAATACATTTTATTTAAAAGGTACAAGAATGGCCTGTAGTTCCCCTCATACTCTAAGTTTCCTTCATTATGACCCCAATCGCTGTTTTCTCTGCAGAGAATGGCTGTTCTTCTCCCCATTCCCCACAACCCATTCTTTTTCTAAAAATTTAAAAATTTTGAATGGAGTATAGGTAATGAACACTACTGTGATAGTTTCAGATGGCCTGCAGAGGGACTCAGCCATACACATACATATATCCACTCTCCTCCAAACTCCCCTCCCATCCAGGCTGCCACATAAGACCAAGCAGAGTTTCCTGTGCTACACAGTAAGTTGTTTCTGGTTATCCATTTTAAATATAGCAGTGCCCACAACTGGTTATTTACACTGCGCTAAGACCTTCTAGGGCTTCCCTCGTGGCTCAGCGGTAAAGAATCAGCTTGCAATGCTGGAGACTTAAGAGACGTTGGTTCGATCTCTGGGTTGCAAAGATCTCCTGGAGGAGACCATGGCAGCTCATTCCAGCATTCTTGTCTGGAGAATCCCCATGGACAGAGGAGCCTGCTGGGCTATGGTCTATAGGGTGGCAGAGTTGCAGACAATTGAAGCACGCACACAGACCCTCTAGGGAGCCGTCCTGACCCACACTCACGCTCCCTGGATGCTCCAGGCTGGCTTCGGTGACTTATTCTGGTGCTCCTCTGGTCTGCACCTCCCCTTTGCACAGCCCCCGGGGTTCCATTTGCACATAACCCAGTGTAGATTCTACTTGACCAAACAGACCTCCTCATGCGAGGCTGGGGGTTTAGAATTACTGCAATTCCCTCTCTTCCTCAAAGCCTTCTTTGAGCCCATCAGCTTGCCCTGAACTCCCATAGGGAGCTGATATTAAATCTTAACCCTGTGCTGGGGCTGTGCCGTCACTGTGCTCCCTTTATTCACCTTAGCATCCAACTTTCCCACAGAGGCGTCTGGTACCCCAGCTCAGAGGGGGCAAGGGGAAGCTGCAGCCGAGGACTAGGGTGACCGTGTAATTCATCATCCCAACCCGCACACTTTTGAAAAGGGAAGAGAGACTGTTAGTCGCTATACAGGGACAGGACATGAGGACCGTTTCCAGCCAAACCCTCCCTTGTCACTTGGCTTATTTCAGGGATGACTAGAATTGACTTTCCGTGTTCATGCATCTGAGGGCACTGGTTGAACTGAGGCTTTGTGAGGCAGAGGCCCTTAGTGTTCCCCTCTCCTTGTGCCAGCCATGATGCCAGGAGGGGTGGTGTCTCCACGTTTATTTCAGGAGGATGAATGTCCCACACTGCCCTTTACTCTCACGTGGTTGGTTTTATGGGAGGCACGGGCCCAGCCACAGGGCTCAGCAGCATCTGCAGTGGCGTGACCTGGCCTGCAGAGGGCGCCCTCCTCCTAGCAGCAGCCCAAGGGTTCCTGCAAGTTCCACATCTGAGAGCCAGCCCCCAGCGTTGCCCCCTCACCCTCTGGATGTAGTAGTCAGGTGGCACAGGGTAGACGATGCCGTTGATGGTGAGGAGGAGCGTAGGCAGGCTTTTGACGACATCGCATAAAATCATATGCTGTAAGACAGAGAGGAAGACAGGTGGGCCCAGGTGATCCTAGGTGTGGAGACAGCCCAGGAGGGAGGCTGTGGTGTGACCCTTCACCTGGTCATTCAGGATAGGCTTGGGGTTGATGAGCTTCAGGATGTCAGTAACCAGGTGAGCTGGCCCAACCAGCAACGAGGTCCCAGTATCCACAATGGCCTGACATCCGTGGGAACATCCAACCACCTTCCCGTTTATGGTCATGCTGAGAGAGAGGGGGACAATGCAGGCACCAGGTCACTCCGAAGTCTCCCCGACGAATGCCCCTCCCTGACTGTCCCTGAACAGCCCTCAGCTCTTGCCCGGACTCTGATGTCCTTTGTCCTCGCCACATCACCCTTTTGACTTCCCTTCAGTTCTTGAATGTACCAGGCTCTTTCATGTCTCAGGGCCTGGGCACACGCTGGCCACCCTTCTTAGACAATCCCCTCTGTCTAGCGAATTTCTGTTCATCTTCCAGGTTCTAGCTTAATTGTCACTGTGTCAGGGAGGCCTTCCCCCCAGACTAGATCGGGCTCCTGTCTTGGTTACTCTCTGTAGACACTTCTTCGTGTCTAGCATGTACCAAAGTAGTAATTCATTATGTGTGTGAGTTGTTTCACGCACATCTGCCTTATTAGGTGTATGGGCAAGTTGTATCCTTAGCGCCTCCCTAGGTGCCCAGCATATGGCAGATGCATAATGTGTGTTTGTGGGAATGCATGAATGAAAAAATGAAAGAGGAGCGCCCAGAGACCTGTGTCTGTCATGTGACCAATAGTAGGTCAACCCAGACAGTGAAGTGGGAGGTCCCGCGGGGCAGCAGGTGCTTACAGTGGGGGTGGGGGAGACCCAGGCTGCCCTGGGAGAGGGTGTGTCCCATCACCGCGCCCTCCCGGCTCAGACACTGAGGACCAGGCCAGAGGAGCACAGCCGATCCAGGGGGCCTCCAAAGGACAGGAAAGCTTTTGTCTGAGGATATCATAGAGAATCCCATTAATTGTTGCCCCTTGTTCTCAGCGTCCTGATTTGGTCACAGCCCCTGCCCGACGGTGTCCCCAGTTTGGGCAGTAAGTAGCACTGTTCAGGTGGGGTGTCTCTTTCTATAAGTTGCTCTCAGGTCTCAAGATTTCAGCCACCCTCTCTCCACTGCTGGGTAACTTCTCCCTGAGGAGATCAGATTTTCCGGTTTGTCCTGGACCTTTTCTCTATTTCAGTTGACAATTCTGGAAACTGAGGACCCCCTGGTTCTGGGCGGCCCTGGTCAGTAGGGTATCTTAACACAATCCTGTTCAGGCTGGTGAAACGCCCCCGATCCTCTTTTCACCACACTCTAGGGTCCTCTAATCAGGCTCCCCACCTCCAGCACAGGGGTGCAGCCCTCCCCCAGCTGCCCAGGCCTCTCTGGACCCTTTCGGGACCCTGGTGAGAGGGCTGGTCAGGGGCCCTGGGGCACCTGTGAACCCATGGGTGATGTTTGCATCTGTGTTTGTGTGTCTGTGTGTGTGCTCGTATGTGTCTGTGTGCCCGTGTGTGTTTATACGTGTCTCTGGATTTGTTTTTATGTGTGTCTTTGTGGGTGGAGTGTATGTCTATGAGGGAGAGTATCTGTGCGTGCATTTGTGTGTGTCTGCTTGTGTTCCTGTGCACGTGTGGGAGCATCACTTGGGGTGACCCTCGGAGGGGGGAGACTTACCTGCTCATGGCTACCTGCCAGAAGCCAGCTTGTGACACTGGTACCCACTGGAGTTTTCCCTTGTGGTAGGTGTGGTCCACACCACCAAACATCACCAGGCTGGTGTTTTCTGGCCGGCTGAAGAGAGAAGGATGAGGGGGGCTCATTGGAGGAGAGAAACGCCAGACACTGTCTGAGGGCTGTGCTTCTGCATCCATCAGAGGCACTACTATGGCCCCCATTTTACAGATGCAAAGACTGAGGCTCGGAGGGACTGAGTACCCGACCAAGGTCAGTCACCATCTGATGAGTGTCAGAGAAGAGATTTGAAGCTGGGCAACCTGGACTGCATCCGACCACCCATCCTTCTGAAGAGGACCTGATCCCCTCCAGCTACCTGAGTGCTCAGATATACCCTCAGAGGACTTCGTGCTGGAGGGGTCTGGCTTCCTTCTTATCTAGCCTTTCAGTTTTCATAAAAGTCGAGGTTTGAGGGTGTTATGGCATAGGTTCAGGGTCACCCAGGGTTGGTTTCACTGGCCTGTCCCCTGTGCCATCCATGGGACTCCAGATTCAGCAGGCCCCCCACCTCTTCTCTCCCTGTCTTAAAATTCCTAGTGTATTTTGAACACAGGGTCCCATGTTTTCATTTTGCACTGGCTCCTGAAAACTGTGTAGCTGGTCGTGTGTTCCCGGTAAATTGTTAGTGAGGAACATTCCTGCCATCTCTCTCCTTCTTTCCATATCAAATTCATCAGCAAATCCTGTTGCCTCTTCCTCCAATCCATTTCCTGACACCTTCCATTGCTCTCCCTCTTATCTCCACTGCTTTAGACCAAGCCACTGCTCCTGAGCCCAAGAGCACGGTTATATTCCAATGAAACTTTATTTACAAAAAGCAGTGATGGGGCCAGATGTGACCCTGAGGCTATAGTTCTCCAGAGTTAGACTATCTATCATGAAAATTCTGGATCAGGTAGTCTATAATTTTTCATGCAACTGCAAGCGTTATACAGCTAATTTGAAGAGAGATCTGGTCTACCTCAGACTTACGTGCTCAAGTAGAAGGCAAAGACTGGCTCAGAAATGACTCCTCGGTTCTTCAGATTGTCGAAGACTGGGGTGGTGCCTTGGACAGCGATGTTGGGGTAGGCCAAGCCCAGGATGCCATCATAAGGTACTAGTTCCAGGATCTCACTTGACTGATTCTGGCTCAAGCCAAAAATCTGGTTCGTGATGACAAGGTCCCCGATCTGTGGGAGAGGAGAGTGTTCCCATGTAATGTTTTGGGAAACGGGGCTGGTACTGGGCTGGGGAGGAACTATCATTAGCATTGCAGAGAAGGAGTGAGACCTGGCTATGCCCTGGGTTAATATCAGATGGTTAGACAAAGCTGGGACAGGAACTTGGTTTCCATTGGTGTGGGGCTGTGTATTTTAATTACATCTACTTCTCAGAACTACAAACGCCATCTGAATCAAATTGGCTTCATGCCTTCTGTACAGGTGGGGCAACAGGACAGGACTGAATGGTGCCCCCTTGTGGACAAAGCGAGTAGGGAGCCGGGTAGCCTTCCCTTTGGCATCACTATGATCTAATGACAGACATGGACTGAATTCATTGTAATGGACTGTGGATTATGCATCTGCCCAGAAAGACAGAAGCCCATTCTACAATGTTGCTGGAAAACAGGCTTTTTTGGGAACACTGGTGTGTGAGTGCCTGTGTGTGTGAGAGACAGAGAGGGAGAAGCACAGGGAGAGCAGGCTCAGGCACTTAGGGGGAGGCAAGACATAGTTTTTATTAGACTCTCAAAGGCCCCCTAGAGCGAGACTCCATTTATCAGGCCCCTCCCACACCAATGACTCCTGCTTTACCTGCCTGGATACCTGAACTCCTGGGCTGCCCCCAGGGACCCCAGATCAGTTTTAACCTCTTCCCAAATTCCCATGCCTGCTTGAGTCCTGACGGGCTAGCCCAGCTCCACCGTTTACCACATGTGTGACCTTGGCCATGCCCTTGCTCTCTGCACCTCAGGTCCCTCACCTGTATCACGAGCTGATCATAGTACCTGCTGTGTGGGTCACTACCAGATTAAACAAGTTATTACTGTGAACGTGCCTGGTAGAGTTTCTGAGAATATAAAAGTCGGTGGTTTATTCCCCTGCCTCCCTACTCCCAGCAAAATGAACCTTGGGCTGCTCACAGGCAAAGGGGCTGCAAATCCACCCCCCAAGCCACTGTCTGGGTTAGCCACTGTGGGATCTCGTGTGTCTGCAGGGATGCTGTCTCCCCAGGCAAAGGCCCTACCCAGCAGGTGACCAGCCACTAGGGGGCTTTGGGAAGTGGTGGTGTTTGACGGGGCCACAAGAGAAAAACTCCAGTGGGTACCTTCCCGGCTGGTCCTGCATCTGTTTGTAAGCAGTGGTGACTCCCAGGGCCAGCTCTGACTCAGCCCCTGGTTTCCACATTACCTGAATGGTGTCACGGCCAAGAACCCCTTTCATCCTCCCAGAGCCGTAGATGAGTTCGATTTTCTGGTCCATACGCTGGAAGGTGGTGGACTTCTGAGGGTTGAATCTCTTATGTGTAGCTGCCGACACAAGAGATGGGTATCTGTCAGGTGCCAAGATGGAGAAGGGGGGAGGGGGAGGAGCCTGGTAGGCTGCCGTCTATGGGGTCGCNGCAAACCCAATAGAGTATTGTAAAGTTAAATTTAAAAATAAATAAATTAATTAATTTTAAAAAAAAAGAACATACTTGCAATTAAAAAAAAAAAATGTATGCTACCAGGTAGAATATGGACTCAAGAGAAGACTTAAGGGTTCTTATTTTTCAGACTTGAGTTTGTGGACTAAGATGCTGCTTGCTACAGAGACAAGCATAGTGTGACAAAGATGGAGCCCTAGGTGTTCCATGAGGATGAGAGGTGTCCTACCCACCATCTGCAGAGGTCGGGGTGAGCGAAGAATCACACTGAGCAGAGTGTTGTAGGATGAAGGACATAGACAGAAAGCGAGGGGCACCTGAAGTCAATTTCCTGATGGTCAGAGAGAGTGCAAAGTGAAATGCAGTGGGTAGCACAGGTCAAGCCAAAAACCAAAAGTCCTTTCACATGCAAGGCAAGAGGTTCCTGAATGATGTGATGGTGTTTTCATTCCAGAACCACTGTTCTGGGTGAATGTTAAGAAAGTCCTGGGAGTTGGCTCCCTCCTGGATTCCTGCTTCTGGAAGCTTTTTCTTTCTTCTCCTGCCTTACTTTTACTACTAACATCATACTGCTTCTCATCAAACCCAAACCTGCATTGTGGGAGAAAAGCAGAAAGTATTTCTTTCTAGATTTTATAAAGTGACAGCTTCACATCTAGGAATAAGTGTTTGGGAATGAAAGTTAGCTTCTTATAAAAATTGGTGCCGTTTCTCTTGACAAGAGAAACTGGTATCAACTGGTGTGATATTTAGTACACAGAAATGTCTCCTTACACAAATATGTACACATAGAATATTTATTGCTATTGAGAATGAATTTGAAAAGAAATTGAGAAACTACATATGCTTTCATTTATATAAAGTTTACTTGAAAATGATTCACACTTCTCTGTGCAGCCTGTCCCCTGATGGAGTTGGGGTGGAGGGTTCTGGCAGCCCAGTTCAGGGGGCCTGGGTGAGGCATTCCTGGAAGCTTTGCCTCCTGTTTCTTCAGCCTTCTCAGTGATTCTGGAAGCTCTTTGATATTTATGATAAATCACTTTCTGCTACTAGAATGGATTTTGTTTTCAATACACTGACCAAAAACAGGTTCAAAAAGAGCTTTTTTTTTTTTTTNGCCTCCTGTTTCTTCAGCCTTCTCAGTGATTCTGGAAGCTCTTTGATATTTATGATAAATCACTTTCTGCTACTAGAATGGATTTTGTTTTCAATACACTGACCAAAAACAGGTTCAAAAAGAGCTTTTTTTTTTTTTTAAAGGATCAAATATGCACTGGTTATGATCACGGGGCTCTGAAGGCTGATTGCATGTTTGAATTCCAGCTGTACTCCCTGCTTGCTCCTTGACCTTAGACACATTGTTTAAACTTTTAAGTGCCCCAGATTTTCCACTGTAAAATGATGAGGCTGATGATGATAATAATAATGCCTGTCTCATATGGTTGATATGATAATACATGCAAAGTGCTTCAACAATGCCTGACACAGTGAATGATCAGTGTTTGTTTTCATAATACTAAATATGTAGACGTTAGCACTGAAATCACAAAAGTAATTAAAGATTTATTGAGAACATCTCAAATTCTCCAAGATGCACATACTTAAACTAGAATAAGATTCTTTTGGCTGAAAACAAAAGCAAAATAAAACCACTATCACAAATTAACTGATTCTCTTTAAGGAGGGGAAGGGAAAAATGAAATCCACAATGGTGTTCCTTTTCTCGCTGGAATCAAGATTGCCAGGAGAAATATCAATAACCTCAGATATGCAAATGACACCACCCTTATATCAGAAAGTGAAGAGGAACTAAAAAGCCTCTTGATGAAAAGTGAAAGTGGAGAGTGAAAAAGTTGGCCTAAAGCTCAACNTAGAAAAACATTTCTGTTTTATTGACTATGCCCAAGCCTTTGACTGTGGACCACAACATACTTGGGAAAATTCTTCAAAAGATGGGAATACCAGACCACCTAACCTGCCTCTTGAGAAATCTGTATGCAGGTCAGGAAGCAACAGTTAAAACTGGACATGGAACAACAGACTGGTTCCAAATAGTAAAAGGAGTATGTCAAGGCTGTATATTGCCACCCTGCTTATTTAATTTATATGCAGAGTACATCATGCAAATGCCAGGCTGGAAGAAGCCAAGCTGGAATAAAGATTGCCAGGAGAAATATCTCAGATATGCAGATGACACCACCCTTATGGCAGAAAGCAGAGAAGAACTAAAGAGCCTCTTGATGAAAGTGAAAGAGGAGAGTGAAAAAGTTGGCTTATAACTCAACATTCAAAAAGCAAAGATCATGGCATCCAGTCCCATCACTTCTTGGTAAATAGATGGATAAACAGTGGAAACAGTGTCAGACTTTATTTTGGGGGGCTCTAAAATCACTGCAGATGGTGACTGCAGCCATGAAAATAAAAGATGCTTGCTCTTTGGAAGAAAAACTATGACCAACTAGACAGCATATTAAAAAGCAGAGACATTACTTTGCCAACAAAGGTCCTTCTAGTCAAAGTTATGGTTTTCCCAATAGTCACAAATGGAAGTGAGAGTTGGACTATAAAGAAAGCGGAGCACAGAAGAATTGATGCCTTTGAACTGTAGTGTTGGATAAGACTTTTGAGTGTTCCATGGACTGTAAGGAGGTCCAACCAGTCCATCTTAAAGGAATCAGTCCTGAATATTCATTGGTAGGACTGATGGTGAAGCTGAAACTGCAATACTTTGGCCACCTGGTGCAAAGAACTGACTCACTGGAACAGACCCTGATGCTCGGAAAGATTGAAGCCAGGAGAAAAAGAGGACAACAGAGGATAAGATGGCTGGATGGCATCACCGACTCAATGGACCTGAGTTTGAGCAAACTCAGGGAGTTGGCAGTGGACAGGGAGGCCTGGTGTGCTGCAGTTCGTGGGGTCAGAAAGAGTCGAGCATGACTAAGTTACTGAACTGAACTGAACTGAACTGTGGTACCTACTGCAAAGACCCACAGGCAGACATGGGGGGACTCCTTTGCGGCAGCCCCATCAGCAAACATCCACCGCATTTACATATGTCTGTGCCCCTCTGCCCATTGCAGGTCATTTTGCGTTGGATATAACAGCTCTGTAGTTTATGTGCAGAATCCCAGGTTCTAGCCTCTAAAAGGACAGGCTTAGCAGGATAAGACAGATACTGAGAATCAGTAGTTTGAGGATTCTTGACATTTCCTGTAGCAATAAGCCACAGAGAATCACTATTCAAAGTTTAACATTAAGAAGCAGTGCTTCAGGCCGCTCTGGGCAGAGTTAAGATTAGTAATCTGCTAAATAAAGAAAAAAGTTGGGAGGGAAGCTGTCCCAGGCAGCCTAGAAGATATTTCCTTGTTCAGCTGGTTTTGTGGTCCTAATGCAATCAATCAGACAAGTGTGGACAGAGAAGAAAAAAAAGAAAAGGGTCACCTGAGCCAAAAACTTGATTTCAACAATTTCGTTTCCTGAGTTGAATGATTGGTTTCTGGATAAATTTTCGAGGTAGTTCGGTGACTTGAAGTCACAGTTTTATGTCTAATTTTACATATACACATGAATATGCATAATTTTCCAGGCAGTCAAGTTTTATGAATAGTCCCAGCTAGAGATATATGGGCATCTGTGATCCATTTTATGTAAGGTAACGTCTTTTGTAAGTAAGACATATGGAAGTAAATACCATGCTATTTCTTTTGCAATTCTTTTTTTATTTGGAAACAAAATATTTATGTTTTCCATGTGTCCTTAAATCTACTTAGTCAAAAATCCACCTCCACTATATCCTTCCAAGTGTCTACTCACTGACCACTTTGGGTAGGGACAATGACAATAATAGCTAACATTTACATAGCATTTGCCAGGTACTATTCTAAATATTGAAGAGGGCATGGCAACCCACTCAAGTATTCTTTCCTGGAACCCCATGGACAGAGGAGTCTGGTAGTTTACAGTCATAGGGTTGCATAGAGTCAGACACGACTGAAGCAACTTAGCAAACAGCACTTTCTAAGTATTTACTATTTATTAATTTGTTTAATCCTCACATTTATCTAAAAAGATAGGTCTTCATAAAAGTTAGGAAAACTGGGAACAGAGAGATTTAGTAATCTGCCACAATCACAATGTCACACATGGCAGAGCTGGGGCCCACCTCCAGGCAATCTGTCTTTCTTACCTTTCAGAGTGCAGCCTGGCCAAAGGCTCATAAACAGCAAGCACTAGAATTTGATGGAAATCAAGTTAACTCAAGTGCAAAGCGTTCAGTATCCAGTATCTTTTTCTTTTCTTTGTTGATTATTCCACAAAAAGAACTGAAAGCCATTTTCTAATAGACTGGAGAACATGCCAATTTGATAAGATGTACTATATGTGAACCAGGGGGCAACAGGCCTGGCTCCTTATCCCAGATATCACATTTGACAAAAGATTTCACAGCTAGTGCTCATTTTTTATTAATTTTATTTTACCGGTTTCCCATTTATGCTTTGTTGAAAAAGAGATCCGAGCGGCTAGGCATTCAAATATCACATAGCTCAAAATGCCTGTGTCACATGTCATCATAACTATCATTACAAAACATAAAACAAAAAAAAAAAAACAAAACCCCTCTGCTTACTCTTTAAAAGGCTGCAAGAGAAAACAGTTGGGTTACACAGTGTCTTATGATTGTATTATACAGAATTTACTCTAAAGTCCGGGAGTGTTAGCATCTGTAAACTTCAGGTCCACATTTTCAGACCTGATTCTAGGGCTCTGAGATTCAGAGCCATTATTTTCTTTTGCGCCAGAGAACTAGATGTATGGGACGCAAAGTGCTTGAGATGAAAAGGTAAGAAGGCTTTCCTTGCTTCCTCTCTCCCTCCCCACTTGGTGTTCTGTACAGATTGCTTTCTCATCTATTGCCCTACATATGAGACCTGGATTATGCCTTCACTCTCTAGTTGATACATTACACCACTGATTGCTCATAAAAGACGTGAAGAGGAGAGCTTATCTGGCACCAAAATCTGAGTCTTTTCCAGATTCCCTTGTAACTTGAAAGACACTGTCCTGGGTTATAGTATCAACCTGCCAAGAATCAAGTTTCAGCAAATTATTTAAAGAGAGAAAGATATGTCCAAATGTTACATCAAAACCTGGTCTTATTCTTTTGCAAATCATGAATAAGAATATGATAACAAGTAGGAAAATATGGCTTCTGGCTTTTGTCCTTACTCCCCAACTCCCACCTCTGACACAGCAGACCTTTTTTCAGCTTTTCTGGGCTTGTCCCTTTGGTCATTTTCCTTTATTTAACAATTCAGTTCTCTCCCTTGTTATACCCTTCTACCAACCTTCTCTAACAGAATTATATGTGTAATTTTTTCCACACAATTATATGAAAATATTTTCATTTAATGAAACTGTAATTAAATTGGAAAGATAAGTCATATAGATGGCTACATTTTCAAGAAGTGAAGGGTGGAAGAAACAGGCATTACAGGGTGAAAGCGCTTACTGAGTGCTTCTGGTTTACTAAGTCTTAGGGTTTACTAAGTCTCTAATCAGTTGTGTGATATAACTGGAATATGGGAAGCTCATAATTTTATCAGCATAAAATTGATTTCATTAGTCATAGGATTCTCACCTGCCTGTGTCCTTCTTTAAAGGCCTAGAAAAGCCAAATACTCACTTTCTCAGCCTCTTTTGCAAATAGAAGTAACCCCTGACCCAGTTCTAGTCAATTAAATATGAAGGGAAATCTACTGGAAAATTCTAGAAGAATCTTCTCCCTGTTTTCTCCCTGTTAAGAGAGCAGTGCAGGAAGAAAAGGCTCTCTCCCCACTGCTCCTTACTTCTATATGTGGTTATGTAAGGACATGATGGTGGGAGCTGCTGTAGCCATCTTGCAACAAGAAGAAGGCCAAGAGAATTTCAGGGACACTGACAGAGGGGCTGATGTCATTCAGTTGCTGAAGTATTCACTCAAAAACTGTTGAAAGCTTATTATGTGCCAGGCACTGTACTATGATGGGGGTTCATATGTACAAAATAAACAATGTCCCTGCTTATAGGAGGAAAGACAACCAATAATAAATATGCATCAACTAGAGTTAAGAATTATGGTGAACAATTAGAAGGATAAGGGGTCTGGGAAGTGATGGAGTGATATTATATATAGGTGGATAAAGTGACATTTGAGAGACCTAAAGGAAGTGAGGGANACTCCGGGAGTTGGTGATGGACCGGGAGGCCTGGCATGCTACGATTCATGGGGTCGCAAAGAGTCAGACACAACTCAGCAATTGAACTGAACTGAGTTGATTTTTTTTTTTTTTGAATTGATTTTGATTAAAAAAAAAAACAAACAAAAACAAGCAGCCAGATCTGTGTAGTTACTATAGATTGAATTGTATCTGCTCCCAAATTCAAATGTTAAGTCCTTAACTCCCAATGTGATGGTATTATGAGGCAGGGCCTTTTAGTTCAGTTCAGTTCAGTTGCTCACTCATGTTCGACTCTTAGCAACCCCATGGACTGCACCACACCAGGCTTCCCTGTCCATGACTAACTGCTGGAGTTTACTCAAACTCATGTCCATTGAGTCAGTGATGCCATCCAACTATCTCATCCTCTGTCGTCCCCTTCTCCCCTCACCTTCAATCTTTCCCAGCCTCAGGGTCTTTTCAAATGAGTCAGCTCTTTGCATCAGGTGGCCAAAGTATTGGAGTTTTAGCTTCAACATCAGTCCTTCCAATGAGCATTCAGGACTTATTTCCTTTAGGATGGGCTGGTTCGATCTCCTTGCAGTCCAATGGACTCTCAAGAGTCTTCTCCAGCACCACAGTTCAAAAGCATCAATTCTTTGGTGCTCAGCTTTCTTTATAACCTGAGGCAGGGCCTTCGGGAGGTGACTATCTTGAGATGGGATCTTGATGGTTGGGCTATTATGATAGGATTAGCACTTTTATAAAAGAGCCCCCAGAGAGCTTCCTCTCCTCTCTCTTTCTGTCTCTCATTCTCCCTCTCCCTTCCTCATTTCCTTCCCCCCCTTCACTCCCTCCCTGTACCCCATCATATGTGAGGACACAGCAAGAAGAGAAATGGCTGGGAGCCTAAAAAGTGCCCCCATCAGGGACCCAGCTGGCCCACACCTTGATCTTGGACTTCTCGTTTCGGTCTATGAAACCTGCTCCGACTAAGAAAGTAATCTAGTTCTTGATGCTGTATGGTGAAATACAGGTTTCACGATACTATGCGTTTTCATTTTAGGGAGGTTTGAAATCTTTTTGTGATGAGAAGTTTTAAAAATATTCATTTTGAAATTCCTGTCTTTGTCAAGTAGGTCCCTAGTGGCTCAGTGGTTGGAGACCCACCTGCTCATTATTCCAGCTCTTTTCCTGTCATCTGATCACCATCCCCTACATTCATCAACACCCCCTCACACTTGCACCCCACTCCCCTGCTAAGCTGCTTGGCCATCCAGGTGGAGACTGATGAGCCAGGTCAGGGCCTGGAGGTAGAGGCAATGAAGACATTTATAAAAGAATGAACTGGGCCTCCCCCTCCCTGCTTCTTTCTTCTCTGTGCCATCTGCAGGTGAGGGATAGGGCCTGGGTAGGCAGGAAGCCAAGGAGAAGGTCTCTAGCCATGTTTGGGAGGGAAGGGAAGAGGAATTCACAACCCAATAACCAAGAGGTGGGCAGCTTTCTCAGGACCTAGGAGGGAAGGAAGAAACACTGGGCAAAGAATGGTACCTACCAGAGGGCCAGACCCACGTGAGTCTTCTTGTTAATTTTGCTGGAGGTCATCTCCTTAGTGCTGGAATTCCTGCTCTGGACATGGAGGAGATAGAGCCATCAGTTCAGTTCAGTTCAGTTCAGTCGCTCAGTCATATCCGACTCTTTGCAGCCCCATGAATCACAGGGCCTCCCTGTCCATCACCATCTCTCGGAGTTCACTCAAACTCACGTCCATTGAATCAGTGATGCCATCCAGCCATCTCACCCTCTGTCGTCCCCTTTTCCTCCTGCCCCCAATCCCTCCCAGCATCAAAGTCTTTTCCAATGAGTCAACTCTTCGCATGAGGTGGCCAAAGTACTGGAGTTTCAGCTTTAGCATCAGTCCTTCCAAAGAACACCCAGGGCTGATCTCCTTTAGGATGGACTGGTTGGATTTCCTTGCAGTCCAAGGGACTCTCAAGAGTCTTGTCCAACACCACAGTTCAAAAGCATCAATTTTTCGGCACTCAGCTTTCTTCATAGTCCAACTCTCACATCCATACATGACCACTGGAAAAACCATAGCCTTGACTAGACCGACCTCTGTTGGCAAAGTAATGTCTCTGCTTTTCAATATGCTATCTATGTTGGTCATAACTTTTTTTCCAAGGAGTAAGCGTCTTTTAATTTCATGGCTGCAATCACCATCTGCAGTGATTTTGGAGCCCCCCCAAATGAAGTCTGACACTATTTTCACTGTTTCCCCATCTATTTCCCATGAAGTAATGGGACCAGATGCCATGATCTTCATTTTCTGAATGTTGAGCTTTAAGCCAACTTTTTCACTCTCCTCTACTCACTGCTAGTGAGTCATGGGGAGAGGGACAGCCTCACCCAGGGGCACTTTGAATCTACTCTTGATATGTTTGCATCATTCCAAGCTGGACAGCAAAGCAGCAAGTCATCCAAAGCATTTAAAATACTACCTGATTTATGCAATTATCCTGGTTATAAAAGTTACAGTAAAGCCAAAAGCCTATATGATCCATTATAGTTATATAAATTATCAGCCCAAATTTTTGAGACCAGACACGTTTTGCAAACAAATTAGTCTTAAAATGGTAGAAACGAGTATAATTTATTATACTAGATTTGCTGCTGCTGCTAAGTTGCTTCAGTTGTGTCCAACTCTGTGTGACCCCATAGACGGCAGCCCACTAGGCTCTGGTGTCCCTGGGATTCTCCAGGCAAGAACAATGGAGTGGGTTGCCATTTCCTTCTCCAATGCATTAAAATGAAAAGTGAAAGTGAAGTTGCTTAGTTGTGTCCAACTCTTCGAGACCCCATGGACTGTAGCCTACCAGACTCTTCCGTCCATGAGATTCTCCAGGCAAGAGTACTGGAGTGGGTTGCCATTGCCTTCTCCATACTAGGTATATTTTATTGTAATATGTTATATTATATTTTAATTAATTTTATTAGAAAAAGATTATATTTTAATGAATGTTAAATCCAAATTTTGTAAACAGAGATTTGTATTTAGTGACTCACTTCCTAGATAGTTTCTTGCTGTTACCCTCTATGAAGGTAAAGTTCATTGAGTTATTAAAAGGAAACTGTAAGTTTTTTTCTGAAGCTTATCTCAGTAATCTTTGGATGAAACGTAGATATTCCATGACCTGCAATCAAGCGATGATGTGTACTAGAAGACGTAATTTACAGGACAGTCTCTAACCTGGATGGAAGGAGGTTTATAGGGTACTCTTCACTAGCTCATGCACAGTGAAACTGAAGGGAAACTGACTCTTGGATTAATTCCTACTTCCAAAGGCCATACACCAGACAGGAATACAGAGAGGACTGCTGACCTGAAACTCACCTTAAAAATGATGCTCAAACAAAGAAAACCACACCAGGACTAGATGAAGATGACATCAAGATGCTGGACCTGATTTGTGTGATTATATATAATGTTTTTGTGACTTCTTAGACCTTTGCATACCAATCAAATGTTTCCTATCATGGACATGACCATATGCTATTTAAAAAATCTATCCAGTTATTTGGTTGTGGCCGGTTACTTCTGTCTGGATTGAGAGAAGGCGATGGCACCCCACTCCAGTACTCTTGCCTGGAAAATCCATGGATGGAGGAGCCTGGTAGGCTGCAGTCCATGGGGTCTCGAAGAGTTGGACACAACTGAGTGACTTCACTTTCACTTTTCACTTTCATGCATTGGAGAAGGAAATGGCAACCTACTCCAGTGTTCTTGCCTGGAGAATCCCAGGGACAGCGGAGCCTGGTGGGCTGACTTCTATGGAGTTGCACAGAGTCAGACACGACTGAAGCGACTTAGCAGCAGCAGCAGCAGTATGTTTAGCTTACCTTGGTGGATTTCCCCACTCCAAGATTCTTATTAGATGATCCTTAGAAAATTTATTTCAGCAGAAAGAAAGTTCAGTCCTATCCAAGTTACCATTGATATTACTAGGTGGGATCCTCTCACCTCTCCAATTAATAATACCTGTTCTGACCCTGCACCCAATATGAATTTTCCTCTAAGTTGCTCAAGCTCAATCAGAGCAACAAGCACAAATTAGGAAAGGAATAAAACATCTCATAATTATGGGATGGATTAGTGTGGCTAACACCAGGCTATGGTCATTTAAATTTTAAGGGCCCTCTTTATCTGGGGAACAATTAAATTCTACTAAGGTAGTTAGCTTAGTAATACTACGAAACCGGGCTGGAGCCTTATGGATAGTCCCAATATACAATTTCCTGAAAGATAAAGATCGGTACAGAACAGCCTAAGTCAGACGACCTGAGCATATACTGGGCTAGTGCAAGTTCTTGTCTTAATTCTTGCTTATTACTTTAATAATACTGTTAAACGTGTTATTTGTATTTTGGCTGTTTTATGCAATTGTTGTTTCTTGCATTACCAAATGTGTGACTGAACCTGCAAAGAAAATGATAACTACGCTACTTGAAGCAGTCGATAGAAGATATAGTGGTATATAGAAGGTATATGTAATTAGTGATCATAATAGTGTAACTCTAGATATGGGAAGATACAGCAAGAAGGATTTTTTTTTTCCTAGACTGTAACAGATTACTAAGAGAGATGGTCTAGAGTCCCGTGGTTACTGTTGGTAGACTTAATTCAGGAAAAGCGCATCAAATAGCCTATCAGCTAAATCACTGCAAGACCGGTTGAAGCTTCCTAGCACATGTGACAAAATGGTCATAAGATGCCTTCTAAGGTAGGGTCAAATTTATTACCCTGAGGTGCTATTTCAACTACAAATTGGCCCTTGCATCTACCTCCATAAGGATTAAATCATGTGCTGCTGATTTTCAACACCCTCTAAAAGGACTTTAGGGTGGAGAGCAGAAATGAGGCACTTTGTGCTTGGGGAAAAACTGGCAGGACAGGTCTTCAAATTGATATTTTCAGGAACTGATTTTATGAGCCAAATTCTTATATCTCCTCTTATCTAGAAAAAGACAACAATTCTCCACAGTGACGACTGTTCCTTGAGAGTAGAAAAGCTTTCCAAGCCTAGTAGAAATCTACAGGAAAAATTTGTTCCTGAATGCATGTATTCCTCCTTCACCAAAATCTCATATATACTGACCTTCCCTCTTGCTTCTTTGGAGCAGTTTCTCAGAGCTATCTAAGGGGCTGTCTCTCAGGCTGCATTTCTCATTTTGCCCCAAATAAAACTTCAGTTGCAACTCTCACATTGTGCCTTTTTTTTTTTTTAAGTTGACATCGGTGAACTTTGGCTGGGGTCCAAGTGTGGAAGGAAGATTGGAGGTGGAAAAGTAGCCATTTATTAAGGTTGATTACCTTGATTTTTTGCAATGGCTATTTTTCCATCTCGATTGTTCTTCTCCCAGCTCTTGGCATGCCTGGTTCCTTCTCAAACTTTTAGCATCATGTTAAATGTCTCCCCCTCGGAGGCCTTCCCCAGCGACTCCAGTCTCTCAGCACAGAGCCTGATTCATTCAGAGACCATAGGCAGTGACTACATTTGCCTATGTGCTTTTCGTGGTCAGCTTGAGAGCTTGAGAATGTGTCAAGATGACATTTGGCACCAGCTTCCCAGCATGCCAGGAGCATGTGTACATTATATTGTGGCCACATTTCTTTTCTGAAGTTTCGATTACTGGACTAAAAGTTCCTGCTGGCCCATACATGAAAAGCAGGCCAGACAAGTGGACAAGCTCTGGATGCTTTGGCTCATGGAAAATGATCACGAACTAGGATTCAGGCCACCGTCCCCCTGCACCCAGCATTTGTTTCTGGGAACAGTCCCCAAGGTGTTCCTGCCTTCTAGGCTCCATCTGTGCAGGGAGCATTTTCACACTAGGCTTTAGCACCTTGAGGAAGTGTTCACTGAAAGAATGAATATTACCTAACAGATGAGATCCTTTTTCAGTTTTTCCCTCCATCTCCCACTCTCTTGTCTCCTCTACACCCCTCAAGCCCAGTAAGGAGAGGCTGGAATTAACAGTCGAACAGATCTGGATTCAAATCTTGTCTCTACCACTCACAGGTCCTGTGTCCTTCAGTGAGACGCTTAATTCTTCTCAAGCTCAGTTTCCTCATCTGTGAATTGGGGACATTCTCTTGCATGTGCCAATGCATGTACTGACTATTGTGAATGAAAAGTGTTGCCTGCCATATAGTAGGAAAACAATGTTACAGTCATACATTTGTCACATTACAGCTGCCCACAATGGTCAGACCAGAAGGAATTCAGGATGGCAAATGAATGTCCTCCATTAAGCCCTCATCTATAAAAGCCACCCCACACCCAACTGTGAACCTAGAGGGAACACAGGATGAGAAGAATGTGGATAATTGCCCTAGAGAGCTACAGTGCACATCAAAGGAAAGCTTCCAATGGGTCCAGGCTCTCGCATCTTCCCTTACATTGAAAAATGTTTAAATTCCTTGACTTGAGATATTTGACTTCTTTTAATAAACAGTAATCTTTTGATGTTCTGATTTTTGTTGTTGTTGTTGCTGTTGCAACAAAACCCCCTGTATATTCTGGCTCCTCCTTTACCCCTTCAGAGCAGTCCCTTAGAGCTAGCTGAGAGGCTGCCCCCAGGCTTGAAGTCCTCAGAAAGTTTGGAATTGTCAATTTTTAGGCTGTGCCTTTTTTTCCTGCATTGATACTATCAAAGCATTTGCCAATAGTATGCTGTGTCACTGCTCCCTGCCTTGATTATGATTAAGTTGCTAAGTCGTGTCTGACTCTTTGAGACCCCACCGACTGTAGCCTGCCAAGCTCCTCTGTCCAGGGAATTCTCCAGGCAAGAATACTGGAGTGGTTGTCATTTCCTTCTCCAGAGGATCTTGCTGACCCAGGGATTGAACACAGGTCTCCTGCATTGTGGCTAGTCTCCTCACCAACTGAGCCAGCAGGGAAGCCCCTACCTGCGTTATGTTGCTGTAAACAAGCCATAGGACCACAGTGAATGTGAGCAAGTATGGAAGTGTAAGCCAGCGAACATTTGCAGTGAAGACTTGACAATCTGTACAACAGCAGTAATGATACACAGGACAATATAGAAAAGGGGAACCAAAGGCCATGTCCCCAGGGGGAATGGAGGGGGCTTGATGTTCAAGGTCACATTTAAGAGTGTGAGATTTGCTTAGAGCGAAGGGGATCTTTGAGTAGGTGAGTGAGATGTTAGACTGGGAGAATGGAGAACAAAGGAAAGTGAGGCTAACATTTAAGATGAACACAACAGTTAAAGAGCTGAGTTGGAAGGAAGTACATTAAAAGAGCCTGCGAGCTGTACGGAGGGGCCAGAGAAGACGCTTTTGACAGTGAGTGACGCTTCCAATCCTTCGTTTCATTGGGAAGTGGATGGGTGGACAGAAGTGTTGGAGTGTTTGCACTGGAAAATCAAGACCTTGGTAGGGGGTGAGAACCAACCTCAAGTCTCTCACAGGTTTTCACACACACACAAAAGACTACTTTTACTTTATGGTGAGTTTTCTGAGTAGAATGAGGACAACGGTTAAGTGGAAGGAAGGCAGATTTAACTTTAATTTGAGAACAACTTCTGTAATTAACTTACCATTGTTATTTGTACTGTTTTCCAGCACCTTACATAAACTGTGTGTGTGTGATATTCAAGAATAATTTCCTTACAGTTCTCAGAGCCTAGGGAAGAAGGAATGAAAAGGTAATGCTCTAGGCTAAGAAGGCTACTGCTGCTAAGTCGCTTCAGTCGTGTCTGACTCTGTGCGACCCCATGGACAGCAGCCCACCAGGCTTCTCTGGTCACAGGATTTCCAGGCAAGAATACTGGAGTGGGTTGCCATTTCCTTCTCCAAGGCTAGTAAGGGGTGTTAGTCAAAAACTTGGTGGTGTTCTAGAACAACCTGAGTAAAACATCCCCTCTGGCCTGTGTTTTGAAGGCAAAGTTAAATGAATTTAAAAGGGGAGGTGGGCAGAAGAGCAAGTATGTGGATGGAAAGGAGTAAACGCTCTCCAGAGAAAAAGGGGGTGGTCCATGCTGAGGCTGGTTCTCCTCCTGTCACGTCTGCAGGATGGGGTAGAACTTCTGACTGGAGGTCTGCGGGTGCTGTAATCAGATCCCAGAGCATACAGCCTTCAGAGCAATTGATGTGATTCCTCAGGCCTGGCCCTCGCTCCACCTGGACCTTTAGGGGGCCCCTCTGTGACCTGCCCAAAGGCAGAGAGCACTGGAATATCACCTGGCGGCTGGGGGAGGTGGAAATTCATGGTGACACAGCAGCATGTCTGCGTGAACACCTCCCCCTCTTAATTTTCCTTTGACACTGCAGTAGTCTGGAAATCTCCAAGGATTCTATGGAGGATGGAGAAGAGGGAGAAATGTTCTGGTCTGAGAATTGAGAAGATCGAACTTGAGTTATAGATAAAGGCGTGTCGTTGTTCAGTCGCTCAGTCATGTTCGACTCTTTGCAGCTCCATGGGCATATATCTTTACCCCATGGATAAAGATATCAGTTCAGTTCAGTCACTCAGCTGTGTCCGACTCTTTGCAACCCATGGACTGTAGCACTCCAGGCCTCCCTGTCCATCACCAGCTCCCGGAGCTTGCTCAAACTCATGTCCGTAGAGTCGATGATGCCATCCAACCACCTCATCCTCTCCTCTGGACTTCAATCTTTCCCAGCATCAGGGTCTTTTCAAGTGAATCAGNGCTTCCAACTGGAAAGAACAAGTTTCCTACAAAAAGACAAAAAAAAAAGAAAGAAGAACAATGAGGAGGATAAGGGGTGGGGGAGAGGAAGACAAGGTACTAGGAAGAAAACGGAGGAAGAAAGTGTGGAAACAGACAGGGAGCAACCAAATGACAATAAGCAAGAGCTATTTATTCAGAGCTTTCTATAGCAAGGAGGTGGTCACCATCACTTGTGTCTGAGTCAAAGGCAGGCATCTTTACAGTGGAAAAAAGGGAATTTAGGTGTGCCCTGACGAGGCTGTGGACATGAGGAGGCTGCCAGCAGCCTGACTTGAAGGGAGGTATCATGTGAATCATTAGGGGGGCATATTTCACTTTCCTTGGTTGGTCTTAAATTATAGCTGAAGTTCCAATACCTTGGCCACCTTTTGCAAAGAACTGACTCATTGGAAAAGACCCTGATCCTAGGAAAGACTGAAGGCAGCAGGAGACGGGGATGACAGAGGAATGAGATGGTTGGATGGCATCACTGACTCCATGGACATGAGCTTGAGCAAGCTCTGGGAGTTAGTGATGAACAGAGAGGCGTGGTGTGCTGCAGTCCATGGGGTCGCAAAGAGTCGGACATGACTGAGCGACTGAATTGAACTGAAGTTACAACTGGGAGCAAAAATTCGGGAATCTGGTAGTTATTGATCAAGTGGTGACTATTTGGAACTGAAGGCTACAGGAGCTGCTGTTTGGATCCTGTAATGGTTGATGCAGATGGTGAATTGATTTCTTGGTTCAGATGCTGTAGACCATGGGTCAAGAGTTTTATTTTAATATATGGTCTTACCACTGCCTATTTGCCTATTTAGTCTCTCAAAGAGAATAAAGAAAGAGAAAAAAAAGGGGTAATAGAGAATGGAGGAGGGAGGGGGTAAAGGAAGGAGAAAGAAAAAGAGAGGGAGCAGGAAAGACAGAGCGCGAAACCACTGCATTGGAGCATGCATGCATGTTCAGTCGTGTCCGACTCTTTGCAACCCCATGGACTGTAGCCTACCATGCTCCTTTGTCCATGAGACTCTCCAGGCAATAACACTGGAGTGCATTGCTGTGCCCTCCTGCAGGGGATCTTCCCGACCCAGGGATTGAATCCACATCTCTTACATCTCCTGCATTGGCAGGCAGGTTCTTTTCCACTAGCGCCACTGCACTGGTCTTTCCTGAAATCCTGGAAGCTAGAAGACTGTGTGGAATATCATTTACAGATCACTGAGGGAAAAGGACAGCAACTCAGCCCAAATTCCATTTAAATGTCAGGATGATAGATATTTATAAATATGCACAGATTCACAAGTTTGTTACCCAGGCACAATATCTGAGGGACCGGAGTAAACACCACCAAACAACGAAACAATCAGAACAGAGACNACAGCAACTCAGCCCAAATTCCATTTAAATGTCAGGATGATAGATATTTATAAATATGCACAGATTCACAAGTTTGTTACCCAGGCACAATATCTGAGGGACCGGAGTAAACACCACCAAACAACGAAACAATCAGAACAGAGACCTCATAACAAGACAAGGAAGATGAAGAGAGAGGAAATTTGGTGAGTAATTCAATGTACCTGGGAATTATTATAACACAAGTAGTAAATTAAGGATTCCTTGAATAGAAGAGACAGTGCAAAGGAAAACAAAATATTTGGTGGAATAGAATAAAAGTACCAACTTTTCTCAGTGAAACCTAGGAATGCAATGGAAGTGGAAGGGGCAGAAATAAATACTGTATGATCTGAAGGTTTCCAGCAGGACTGAAGAGGGTAGAAATAAAAATATTTTAAGAGTCCCACTTCTTGAGGTGTAATAAAGAGGCAATGAGGGCTTCCCTGGTGGCTCAGCCAGTTAAGAGTCTGCCTGCAATGCATGAGACTTGAGTTTGATCTCTGGGTCAGGAAAGAGCCCCTGGAGGAGACCATAGCAACCCACTTCAGTATTCTTGCCTGGAGAAACTCATGGACAGAGGAGCCTGGTAGATTACAGTCCACGGGGTCATAAGAGTCGGATATGACTGAGTAACTAAACCACCACCACAAAGAGGCAACAGGGGGACTAACGTGTCTAAAAGGAAGGAAATATGAAAACATATTCTCATATATTACTGAAGAAAAAGTGTTTGATAGTGAATGTCAGAAGAGGGAAGGTATTTCAGTGCAGTCGCTCAGTTGTGTCCAACTCTTTGCGACCCCATGGACTTCAACACACCAGGCTTCCCTGTCCTTTACCAACTCCCAGAGCTTGCTCAAACTCATGCTGGGGAAGGTAATCAGTAGTCAAACTGAAAAGAAGATGATATATTTTTTTAAGCCTTCATATACTTTTTTCATGAGTGAAGTTGAAAAGAAAACAATAGAGGACATGATGGGGTGACATCATAAAATTAGAAACACCCAGAATGAATGGTTAAACTTGGGAAAGAATTAGAAATAAAAATATAATTTTTGAAATGGAGACTAGACTAGGAGGAAACTAGGAGTAAATTAAAATAACAAATAATGCCTTAAGAGACAGAGAGGGTGAAAAGGAGGAAATTTTTAAAAATAAGAAGAATAAAAAGATTTTGAAGAAAGGTGGCTAGTATTAAAGATAGGTGGATCTTCAGATTTAACATATAGATATAGTAGTTTCTGAAGAAAGAAACCAAAGAAATACAGCAGATACAAGAAATTATAACGAAAGTCAATGATGTTGAAAAAAATTGAAACTATATATTAAAAGAGCACATTGTGTACCTGAGAATGACCCAGAATGACCACCAACAACACATAGTCTAGTAAAATTACTTAACATGAGAGCAAAATAAATTGGGGGACATCTAGGTAAAAAAAAATGTAGGTCATTTACAAGAGAAGAAAATTAGACTCTCATGAGGTATTTTTCAGCAATGCTTTATTCCCCAGGAAAATAGAGTATCACACTTAACAGTCTAAAGAAAAGTGAGCCAAGGCTGATTATATCTAAGAAAATTGATTTTCAAATATAAAAGGCTGTTCACCTGAAACTATCACAACATTATCAGTCTGCCATACCCCAATACAAAATGATTTTGGTGTTAAAAAATTTTAAGATTTTTTTTAAAAAAAGGAGCAAGGCCTTCTTGGAGAAATGGCTGATTCAAGGACTAGTCTGGGAAACACAAGATAACTCTAGAACAATATTGATAATAGCATCAAGAACATATGGAACAGATTCAGAGTAGGAACTAGTGCTCAGAAAACAGCAGAACATATGCACTCACCTATTTTTTTTTTTTTAATTATTATTCTTACTTCTACAGCAAGGCATATTTGAGCTGGGCACACAAGACGCAGAATGGAAGAGGTGCCAGGAAAAGGACCCTAGGATAGCCTTCTTTGCATATCTGTAGGGAAACTGTAAGGAGGAAGAGACCATCTATTAAGAGCTGATTATGTGAAAACAGGAGATGTCTGACCAGGGAAATGGCCTTAGGGTTTAACGAGAAGAGCTCTGCTAGTAGTGATATGTGCTAAAGCAGTGCTACTCAAATTTAATGTGCAGCAATTACTAGAGGAATTTTGTCAACATGACGATTTTGACTCAGTTAAGTTGGGACTGCGACCCAAGGTTTGACCTACTTAAAAGAACTAAGATTTGTGCACTTCCCATAACTCAGAGGTGCCCAGCTAGTTTCTTGTTAAGCAACTGAAGTAAGGGAGGGAAAAATTCTCAGTGCCACCCAGGTTTGTTTTTCTAACTGTTATAACTAAATCTAAAACTATGTAGTATTCTCTTAGAAGTGGAGTGTGCATAATAGTCTGGAAAGGGAGGCTTTGTCACATCAAAAAGTTTTAGTAAAACTGTTGCCTACAATAACTAGAAAGGCAGAGAACCTCCCTCACTAGCTTGTAGGTCTAGTGGAGATATCTTGAAAAGAGCTACTTTATGTATGCGGCTGCTGCTTTTATTTTTTAGCAAGGTTATTACAAGAGTTTCCCAGGTGGCGCTAGTGGGAAAGAATCTGCCTGCCAGTGCAGGAGACAAGAGATTCAAGTTCAATCACTGAGTTAGAAAGATCCCCTAGAGTAGCAAATGAAACCCCACTCCAGTATTTCTTGCCTGGAAAATCCCATGGGCAGAGGAGCCTGGAGAGCTACAGCCCATGGGGCCGCAAAGAGTTAGAGGTAACTTGAGCACGCGCGCAGAATGTACTACATGTAAAGTTTGAAGTCAGGATAGATAGAGAACAGAATGTCTGGAAATTCTGGAGCTTCACTAAGTTGAAAAAGTTGACGGCCATGTGTAACCCTAAATTACAGGAGAGAAAACTTGGCTTAGAGATTTCTCATAGCCCAGTGTGATTTTTTTTGGCAAACACACATAAATAAAAAACGACAGAAAGGAAAGATACATTGAAGCAAAAATCAAACAAATAGAGTTCTCTTCTCACTTAAGCTTATTCTTTCAGATGATTTCAAGGATGCCATCATTAAGATGTTAAGAATGGGTTGCATATGGAAGTCAGGATATAGGGCAGATTTAATGACTACTTCTAAAAAAAACTTTAGAAGCTTCCTTGGTGGCTCAGAATATTAAAGAATTTGCCTACAGTGCAAGAGACCTAGGTTCAATCCCTGAGTCAGGAAGATCCCCTGGAAGAGGAAATGGCAATCCACTCCAGTATTCTTGTCTAGAGTATACCATGGACAGAGGAACCTGGTGGGCTACAGTCCATGGGATCGCAAAGAGCTGGACATGACTGAGCAATTAACACCTCACTTCAAAAACAACTTTGAGTATGTTTATTGGCACCTGAAACTGTCTGTAAAGGAAGCAGAGTTTATTGAATGAAGTTATGTTTTAAAAAAATCCCACTGAAAAACCAGGTCTACAAATGCCCTCAACTGTTCAAGTCCTAAAGCGTTCCCCTAGAGAGGGAATACCCTCCAACATCCACTTAACTTGTATTTAGAAGGCAAAGCTGAGGTCCACCAAATACAATGAACAATGCAATTATCCTCTCAAAATGCAGTACTAACCATGGTGTCTNCTGTTCAAGTCCTAAAGCGTTCCCCTAGAGAGGGAATACCCTCCAACATCCACTTAACTTGTATTTAGAAGGCAAAGCTGAGGTCCACCAAATACAATGAACAATGCAATTATCCTCTCAAAATGCAGTACTAACCATGGTGTCTCACCACCATACAGGTATAACAAAGGTAGTGGGTGTTCATAATTCCTGGGCAGGATTCTACCATTGTTGCGGACAAGTAACTACTGTGTTTCACACTCTTACTTTCCTGGAACCGTAGTTATCCTATTCCTTCTGTCCTTGCTCTTCTATTGTTTTGTATTACATGTTTGGGCCTGAGGTAGATAATTTCTTCTATAGTGTATATATGTCTGGACCATGAACAATTACATCCAAACTTTTGGAGAGGGTTGTACATTATCAGACATCCTGGATTTTAAGCTGATACAGAAACTGAGTGGGAACTTGAACTCTCTTCTTTAGGGTTGAGTGTCCTACTGTAAGAAAGATACACACAGATACTGTATTACGATCAGAGGGACCAACGGTAGTGGAGACTGCTGGTTGACGCTCCAAAACCATCCTTTCCTTTGTCCTAGGCGAAAGGAAACTAAATATCCAGACTCACAGTTGCCGGGCATGGAGATCTCACTAAGTTTTTAACTATGGAGGGACATCTGAACTGATAGTGAAGCACAGGAAAGCCTGGCTTGCTGCAGTCCATGNAACCATCCTTTCCTTTGTCCTAGGCGAAAGGAAACTAAATATCCAGACTCACAGTTGCCGGGCATGGAGATCTCACTGTTTTTAACTATGGAGGGACATCTGAACTGATAGTGAAGCACAGGAAAGCCTGGCTTGCTGCAGTCCATGAGGTCGCAAAGATTTGGACGCGACTGAGCGACGGAACAACGACAACAAATCGCCACAGTACTTTCTCAAAGGATTTCTTTGTTCTGGACTTTTCTTTCCCCTTCCCCAAATAGGGAACATGTTCTTTTTCACATATAAAGTGGCAAAAATTCAAAAGTTTAACATCCTTTGTAGGCAAGGCTGTAGAAATTTGCACTCCTATATAAATACATAAATACAATTACGTATCAAAGTAAGGCGATCATATAATTTGTCATCCAAATGGAACAGTTTCCAGAGTGAAAGGGCATGTTATTAACAATTACTCCAGGACGACAGATGGAAAAAGGCACTGTTCTGGACAAACTGAGATGTATGATCAATCTATATACAGACGCAGAGTAGGATCGGAATGGGGACATTTTTTATTGTACTTTACAAGACTACCGGTCTGTGGTGAATTGTAAACAAACAAAAAAAACCTCGTTCTTTACCACGGGTAGTTTAAGTGCAGCCTTAAAGATCAAGGGATGGTAAACTACAGATATGAGATACGGAACTTGACGAAAGCCCCGAAGTTTTGCGAATCGGGCACTTACTGGGGTTGCACAAGCGATACAGTCCCTTGGAGTTCATCCGCCAATCCGAAGTGGGAGCGCGTGAGCCCGAGCCTGTAAGAAAAGCCCGGGCGGGCCTAGGATTTGAGGAGTGGAGCTTCGCATCAATCAACCTTGGGGGCGGACCTAACGCAGGCTCGGCGGTCTGGCCTACACAGGCGCTACTCTGTGGCATCTCGGGTTCCCTCTAGCCGCACTCTGGAGGACTACACTCGGTTTCTTTCGGCCGCGAGAGGCCCCGCAGCCTCCGCCGAGCTGGGAGAAAGATGGCGGCAGCCGTGCGACAGGATTTGGCCCAGCTCATGAATTCGAGCGGCTCTCATAAAGATCTGGCGGGCAAGTGAGTATTTCCCGGGGGCCTGGGAGGTGGAGAGGCAAGCCAGAGACTCGTTCTCCTAGGATTGACGGCGGCTTTCGGATGTGAAGCTAGGAGCGGGCCTGAAGATCAAGGGGGCGGGCCTGAGGTCGGTCGTGGAGGCAGATGTTGGCAGCAGCAGAAAACTGGAGGGGACCTTGTGCAGGGAGCGCTCAGGATCATAGACCTGGAGTGGCTGTCAACTTTTTCAGCCCTTGATGGCATCCTTTCCGTTCTCTAAAGGTTGTAGAAGCGCAGTCTGTGGGACGACTGCTCCCGTGGCCTTCTAAACCTCCCCCGGTGCCCCTTCCCTTCGCTGGCCGGCCTCTCACACCGAATTCTGGCCTCTGTTTGCCTTTGCTGCGCCCGTTTTTTCTCTTTGACTGAGGGCCATTTGTATTCTGGTACCTTGGTTTAGAGTTTTCCAGGGAGATGGCTTCTTGAGGCTGACGGGGGCTGCTCAGGTATGGCCGCTCTCATGACGTCCAGAACTACTTGAAACATCTTCTGTGGGTTATGTTTTGGGTACTCTCTCTCTCCCCGCCACCAACTCTGAAGAAGGGCATGGAGGAATGTCACCACAACGTGGGTCAGGATGTCTAGAGTAGTGATGTTTGCAGAATTTTAAACAGATGACTAGAAATTTTGTCGGAATTTATGTAGAAGGGTTAAGTCCACTCCAACGTAAATTTGTGATTTGTGCCTGCCCTGCAGCCAGTTATTCAACAGTGTTAATTACATCTAGATAGATAGATAGGGAGATAGATAGATGTCTGTTTCCTCTTTGTAGATTTTACAGCACTATTTTTTTTTTTTTTTTTGTAATTAACGTGCATTCTGTTTCAAGTGTGCTTCTCAAATTGATCCTATTTACATTTGACAACTAAGATCAGGTTGATCCATTTTAACAGGCTACACCTGTTTTAACCTGGGCATTGGAACATTGACTTTGTTTTATGTAGGCTGTGATGTACTTTGTCTGCTAGTAAATGTCATCCAGTATATCATTGGGAAATTTAGCACTGCTCTTGGGCTTAACTACTTTGTGGGGCAATTTCCCTCTCAGGAAGATGGTATAATTATAAGATAATTATTCTGTCTGAGGACAAAATAGAGTGTGTAATGCACCTAGAACAGTACCTGACATTTAGAGCTACAGGATTGTCCTCCTTACTATTATTATTATTAAGAAGCTGGTAAGTACATATTGACTTAATCCCTGGGTTGGAAATAAATTGAATATGTCTCACTGCTCAATTCTTTTTGCATGTAATTTTGTTTAAAACTCACTTATATATTTTTTCCCCATGTTTGCTTTCCTTTTTGTTTTGTTAAAAAAAGGATAAGTGTGTTAGTTATCAGAAGAGATATAGTTTACACGTTTTTGCAGAATTCTGAAACTTAAGCTAAGCATTTACTTCCTCAGCTCTGAATTGCAGATAAACAATAGTATCTGCATTATTGGGTGCGTCAGTTGTTTACTGCTCTGTAACAAATCAAAAACTTAGTGGTGTAAAAGAAGTATAATTTCTCAATATGCTTTAGATCAAGTAGGTCGTTTTGCTGGTCTTGTCTGGGCCTACTCATGCAAGCAGTCATCTGGCAGCTCAGCTGGGGTTGGTAGGGCTAAAATGGACTTGCATACACATGTAGCTGTGGGCTGGGTCTCTCTTTCTGCACACTGTCTCTCATTCAGGGCCTTAGGAAGGTTTCAAGGGGGTAGAAGAAGAAGCTGGCAAGGCCTCTTAAGGCTACCCTTGGAAGTCTCACAACATCAGGTCTCAAGCACTGGTCAGAGTAAGTCCCAAGACCAGGCTGGATTCAAGGCTAGAGGAGATGCAATCTACCTCTATGGGAAGAGTGGCCAGGTTACATTGCAGAGGGGCAGGGTTAGGGGGAGGCAGTAATTGGATGCTATTATTCTAAGAGTCTAGTACACGGCTTATTGTGAAGGTTAAATGGAATAAAGTACTTGATAACTACTAGCCAGTGCTTCTTAAGGGAAGTCTTGGCCTTGCCTGTAGGTACATATCTGGTCCTGTCTGGGCAAGAGTATGTCATATTTATTTTCACAAGAAAACAGTTCCGCCAGCTACATGCTCTATGAGAGAAATACTCTTATACCAGTGGTTTTAGGGTTTGTATTAGGAGCGGAGTAACAAAGGTGGAGAAGGAAATGGCAACCCACTCTGGTATTCTTGCCTGGGAAATCCCATGGACAGAGGGGCCTGGTGGGCTATGGTTCCTAGGGTTCCAAAGACTTTGATGTGACTTAGCGATTAAATCAGAGAAGGAAATGGCAACCCACTCCAGTATTCTTGCCTGGAGAATTCCGTGGGCAGAGGAACCTGGTGGGCTGCTATCCATGGGGTCACACAGAGTCGGTCACGACTGAAGCGACTTAGCATGCATGCATGCAACAGAGGAGTCCATATTAAGAAATAATGGAATAAATTCCTTTTTGAAATATTGCTGAATTACCAGCAATTTACAGAATATCTATGAGTAGTTATTCAATAAATATTGCTTGACTCAGTGAATAGCTGGAAAGGTGTAGAGTTTATATTTGAAACCAGGTTTCTGTACTCTAAAAAGCTAATTTTTAACCCACCAGGCTACACCGCTTTTCTTGTCAAAACTTCATTTAGAAATACGTTCCCATAACTGTGAAATAACATAGCANCCAGCATCACTGACCAGTCCCTAGTTCTGGGCTTGCTGGGTACAAAGATCATTGGTGTTTGTGTATCTCCAAGGTATGCCTAGTTCCTCCTGGGTTCCAAGAGCAGTGGTGTGTGTTTGTGTGTTACTGGCAAAGTTGACTCTACATCTCAGTGTTTCTGCGAAGTCAGTGCTTTCTCAGCTGCCCAAAGTCTGGGTTCACTCACCGTGGTAATGTCCACCCTTAACTCTGGAAACTTCACAGACTCACTTCCTTTCACTCCAGCAGTATCCCAGTAATACTGTTGCTGGCTAGGGGGTTTTCCACCCTCTTCATCGGTTGCCTGCCTCTTACCCAGGAGTCCTATTTCCTACTGGTGCACCCAAGATGCGAAACCTGTGAGGTCTGTGACTGTCAGCCCTAGAGCTGCTGGTAGTGATGACAGAGGGACTTGGGAAAGAAGACTTTTCTTTGGCTGACTTTGCAGGCCCTGCACAGGCCTGGGAGTTAGGACTTGGGGAGAAAGACTGGACCCTGAAACAAGAACTCGTGACAGTCATATGCCCAGAAAAGCTTTTTTCCCCTAGATTATCTCAGAAATCTGGCTTGGTGCCTTTGTATTTTCCATTATGCAGAAAAATTTCTTTGTAGATTTCATCTGGGAAGCTTCTGTTTTTTTTTTTTTTCCCANTGCCCAGAAAAGCTTTTTTCCCCTAGATTATCTCAGAAATCTGGCTTGGTGCCTTTGTATTTTCCATTATGCAGAAAAATTTCTTTGTAGATTTCATCTGGGAAGCTTCTGTTTTTTTTTTTTTTCCCACCCCCCCCTTAGGGTAGCAGTAGCTCTTATTCTTTTTGTCTTGTTGCCATGTGGTGTTGGCAGGGTTCTGGGGCTTTGTAAACGTGTGAGATTCTGGGTACACTTCAAGTTAGGTGAAGAGCCTATTTTGCAGATGAAGTAAATCCTAGAAGTGAGTCCTAGTTAGGTAGGGTGCTGCACAGTAAGTGACCCCGTTGGGGTTTTTACCCCACTGTCTTATTTCCAATGTATTTCTAATGTATTTGCTGGCTTCTCATTGCAGTGGCTTCTCCCGTTGTGGAGCATAGGCTCTAGGGCACGTGGGCCTCAGCAGTGACTGCACATGAGCTCAGTAGTGTGGTTCTGGACTCTAGAGCAGAGGCTCAATAGTTGTGGTGCACGGGCTTAATTGATCCTCGGCATGTGGGTTCTTACTGGATCAGGAATCGAACCTATGTCTCCTGCACTGGCAGGTGGATTCTTGACCACTGAGCCATGAAGGGAGCGCGAAGCTGAATTCTATTGATCTGAGTTCCATCTAGACATCTTGCGTTTGTTGTTCTCTTGACTGATGTGGTCCCTGGAGGAATCTGAAGTTTTCTCACACCTAGGTTTGTGAGCTCTGTGGAGGTGAATGCTCAGAGGACACAAAACAAAGAAAGGAATTAAAGGAGGAGAGAAGGAAGAAAGAAAGAAGGAAAGGATCAGGAAAGAAGAAAACGGTTCTTTCTCAGGGTCTGTTAATGAGGAACTGGTCGATCACATGCTGTGGGGGCAGGGCCAGGTGACTAATTAAGCCAATTATAGGACGCCATGCTCCTGCCAGGACGCTTGGTCCAGGACTGGACACACGATCTGAGACGGTCCATTCAGAGCCCTCCCTTGCACCCTGATGTCTTCTGAGCTTGTTTCCTTACTGGTTAGTTGCCTTAGAGAGATCAAGGCATGAGGCAGGCGGCTTGAAACTCTCTCACTAGGTATAGAAATCTGCGGAAAGAAAGCTGTCAGGCTAAGAGAATCAAAGAAGAGAGAAGGGGAAGTGTGAGGAAAGAGTGAACCGATGGCTTCTGATTTCTTAAGTCCAGCCCCTGAGATCTTCGGATCTGTTCTGTTCCTGTGTCCCGGATACCTGTATCCTTCCAACAAGTCTCCCTTTTTGTGAAGCCAGCTGGAGTTGGGCTCCTCTCGTTTGTGCTTCAGACTTGATTCTAGATCCTTCCCGGTTGTGATGTACCTTCCTGACTCAGAGAGGCAGCCATTCGTGTGAGCTCCATTGAGATGAAATCCTTTATTCTTTGCTGAGGACAGGGCTTGCAGAGTCCCAAACACAGTGCCTCAGCATGCCTGGAAGGGAGTGCCCTCTGTGTGAGTGTGTCTTTGGAGTGGGCCTGAGTGATTCCTGAAGCAGCCCAGAATTTACACTGAGGGAGCCAGGCCAATCTTGTTTTTACTCTGATCAAAAACTGTGAAATATGCTCTCAGGAAGATGTCACCCAGGACCCAGGTCTCTGAGGGGCTCATGTCTTCTGTGCCCCCATGACAGCTGATAAAGCAGATGTCTTTAGAAACCTGGGGGAGACAGAAATACACAACAGGCAGCGTGAGCACTTACCTGCCACCCCCCTCAATATCCGGAGCAGAGAGAGCTTTCCCATTTTCCCCCTTCTTTGGGAAGAATCAAGTGGCTCTCATAGCAGCTGCAGTAGTGAGGGTATAGGAACAAGAAGTGCCAAAACATGTGGTTGCCATGAGAGAGGGGTGTGGGGAGGGGAGGACTGGGAGTTTGGGATTATCAGATGCGAACTAATATTTGATATTTAAATAACAAAGTCCTGCTGTATAGCACAGGTAACTGTATTCAGTATCCCATGATAAACTGTAATGGGAAAGAAGATAAAAAAGAGTTGGTATAAATCTGTGGGCTTCTCTGGTGGCTCAGTGGTAAGGATTCTGCCCGCAATGCAGGAGATCGATTCCTGGGTTGGGAAAATCCCCTGAGGAGGACATGGCCACCCACTCCAGTATTCTTGCCTGGAGAATGCCCTGGATGGAGGAGCCTGGCGGGTTACAGTCCATGGGGTCTCACAGAGTTAGGCAAGCTGAAGTGACTAAGCTGCAGCAACATGTATATATTTGAATATATATAAGACTGAGGGGCTTAGGTGCAGAACAGAAATTAACACAACATTGTAAATCAGTTCTACTTCAAAGTATTTTTTAAATAAAGAACAAGAATGGCCCATAGTTCCCCTCACATACTGCTGTTTCCTTTCTTCTGACTTCTGCTCTCTTTTTTTCTCTCTGCTAAGAATGCCTGTTTAGCTCTCCATTGGCCACAATCCTTTATTTTTTCAAAAAAAAATGTTCAACTTTTTAATGGAGGCTAGCCAATTAACAGCATTGTGATCATTTCAGGTGGACAGCAATGGGACTCAGCCACACACATACATGTATCCACTCTCCCCCAAACTCCCCTCCCATCCAGGCTGCCACATAACACTGAACAGAGCTCCCTGAGCTGCATAGTAGGTGGTTGTTGGTTACCCATTGTAAATAGCATTGTCACAATGCGTTCTTTATACTGCTCTCAGGCCATCTAGGAAAACTTTCTGGTCCCACACTCACACTATTTGGCCACTCCAGACTGGGTTGGGTAACTTAACCTGAAGCTCCCCCGGTCTGTATCCCTTATCACCCATCATCTGCCCCTGGACCCCTTTGTACAGCACCCAGGGCTACCATTTGTAAGGAATCCAATATAGATTACCTCAACCCAAGCAGGCTCCCTTGTTTCTCCCTGAGGCTGGGGTGTTTAGAATTTCTGCAATTCCCTCTCTTCTTCAAAGCCTCGTTTGAGCCCATCAGCCTGCTCTGAACTCCCACAAGGAGCAGACATGAAGCCTCCACCCTGTGCTGGGGCTGAGCAGTCAGTGTACATCCTTTATTTACCTTAGCATCCAACCTCCCCACAGAGGGGTCAGTACCCCAACTCACAGAGTGTGAAGTTGCAGTGAAGTTCTAGGGTCAGCATGTAATTTATGATCTCAACCTGGAGTCTTTCGAGTTGGGAAGGGCAGACTGTTGACACTTATGGTGGGACAGCACAATGAGACTGTCCCAGACATCCTTTTTGTCACTTGTTCTATTTCAGGGCTTGCGAGAGCTGACTTTCTTTTTATTTTTTTATTTTTTTTTTAGAGAGCTGACTTTCTGTGTTTCTGCATCTGAGGGCTCTGGTTGAATGGAAGCTCTGTGAGGACTGAGGCCCTTAGTGTTCCCCTCTCCTTGTGACCCCCGCCATGCCTGCATGGGGTGGTGTCTCCACATTTAGTTCAGGAGGATGGATGTCCCAGACTGCCCTTTACTTTCACGTGGTTGGTTTTGTGGGAGGCGCTGGCCCGGCCACAGGGGCTCAGCAGCATCTGCCAAGGTGTGGCCTGGCCTGTAGAGGGCCCCTTCCTCCCAACAGCTGCCCAAGAGTTTTTGCAAATCCCAAATTTGGGAACCAGCCCCCAAAGTTGTCCTCTCACCTTCTGGACAGTGGGAAGCCCATGCCATTGGTAGTGAAGATAATAGGAGGCAGGGTCTTGGCAGTGTCACATGAAATTAAGCTGTAAAAGAAAGCAGGAGGGAGGTTGGCCCAGGTGATCCTTGGTGTGTGCGGAGCCCAGGATGATCCTGTGGCATGACCCTTCACCTGCCCTGGGAGAGTTTGTCTCCCAGCACTGCCCCCTCACCAGACTCAGACCCTGAGGCCCCTGCCAGGGGAGCGTGAGCAGACCCAGGGGCCTCCAAAGAGCAGGGAAGCTTTGGCCTGAGGGCATCACAGAGAACTCCATCAATTATTGCCCCTTGTTCTCAGGCTACTTCTGGATCCCTGCTTCCCGATTCAGTCACAGCCCCTGCCCCACTGTGTGGCCGGTTTGGGTGGTAAGTAGCCCTGGTCAGGTGGGGTGTCTCTTTTTATGGGTTGCTCTCAGGTCTCAAGACTGCAGCCAAACTCTCTTCACTGCTGGGTAACTCCTCTCTGAGGAGACCAGTTTTCCCAATTCTTCAACTGGAATTCTGTGTACTGAGNAGCGCTGGTCAGGTGGGGTGTCTCTTTTTATGGGTTGCTCTCAGGTCTCAAGACTGCAGCCAAACTCTCTTCACTGCTGGGTAACTCCTCTCTGAGGAGACCAGTTTTCCCAATTCTTCAACTGGAATTCTGTGTACTGAGAACACTCTAGGTCCTGGGTGGCCCTGGTCAGTAGGTCATCTTAACACAATCCTGTTCAGGTTGGTGAAATTCCCCCTGATCCTCTTTTCACCACCCTATGGGGTCCTGTAACCAGGCTTCCCACCTCACAGCACAGGAATGCAGCCCTCCTCCAGCTGCCCAGGCCTCTCAGGACCCTTTCAGGATCCTGGTGAGAGGCCCGATCAGCAGCCCTGGANCTATGGGGTCCTGTAACCAGGCTTCCCACCTCACAGCACAGGAATGCAGCCCTCCTCCAGCTGCCCAGGCCTCTCAGGACCCTTTCAGGATCCTGGTGAGAGGCCCGATCAGCAGCCCTGGAGCAAATGAACCCGTGGGTGGTGTGTGTTCCTGTGTGTGTGTGTGTGTCTGTGTGCATCTCTGTGTTTATATGTTTGCCCATGTATGTGTTTATATGTGTCTCTGTATGTTTTTATGTGTGCATGCGTGTGGAGCATATGTCTGTGTGTGACTGTGGGTGCATTTGTGTGTGTCTGTATGTATCCATGTGCATGTGTGGGAGGATCATTTGGGGTGGCCCTCTGAGGGGGAGGCTTACCAGTTCACTGTTCTCTGCCATAAGCAGGTCACTGGTACCCACTTGAGAGCCCTGTTATGGTAGGCGTGGTCCACCCCACCAAGCATCAGCAAGCTGCTCTTCAGTGGCTCTCTGAAGAGAGAAGGAAGAAGGGGCTTATTGGAGGAGAGTAACACCAGGCGCTGTCTGAGGACTGTGCTTCTTTACCCATCAGAGGCACTACTACGGTCTCCATTTTACACATGCGGAAACGGATGCTTGGAGAGCTTGAGTACCTGACCAGGTTCGGTCCCCGTCTAATGAGTGTCACAGAAGTGGTTCAAAGCTGGGCAGCCTGGCTCCAACCAGGCCTGGCTCTGACTACCCATCCTTCTGAAGAGGGCCTGGACCTTTCCAGCCACCTGAATGCTCAGATATACCCTCAGAGGACTCTATGCTGTAGGGGTCGGGCTTCTTCCTTGTCTAGCTTGTCATTTTTCAGGAAAGCTGATGTCTGAGGGAGCTAAGAACACAGGTTCAGGTTCACCCAGGGTTGGCTTCTCTTGCCTATGACCTGTGTTGTCTATGGGACTTCAGGCTGAGCAGGCCACCCACCTCCACACTCCCTGTCTTGAAATTCCTAATATGTTTCAAACAAGGGGTTCCACATTTTCATTTTGTGCTGGCTCTTGCAAATTCTGTAGCTCATCCTGGGTTCCCAGTGAAATGTTAGTGAGGAAGGAAACATGCTTCTTCCTGGGGCCAAGTACTCAGGGAAGATCAAGTTCTGAGCATGCAGTGGTGACCAAGAGTTGCTAATTACATATGCTCTGATCTGCCCTAATTGTCCCCTTTAGGCTAATGGTGGATCTGATCAACATGAACGTCTCCTTAAAATCTTTACCTCTATCAGTCTCTGTGTGTATTTGACTTGGAAAATTCCCAGAATACAGAGAGACCACTGTAATCTCTGGAATGGGTGAATTTAACTCAGATGACCATTATATCTACTACTATGGGCAAAACTCCATTAGAAGAAATGGAGTAGCCATCATAGACAACAAAAGAGTCTGAAATGTAGTACTTGGATGCAGTCTCAAAAATGAGAATGATCTCTGTTCGTTTCCAAGATAAATCACTCAATATCATGGTAAACCAAGTCTATGCCCCGACCAGTAATGCTGAAGAAGCTGAAGTTGAATGGTTCTATGAAGACTTATAAGATCTTCTGGAACTAACACTGAAAAAAGATGTCCTTTTTGTTACAGAGGACTGGAATGCAAAAGTAGGAAGTCAAGAAACACCTGGATTAACAGGAAAATTTGGCCTTGGAGTATAGAATGAAGCAGGGCAAAGGCTAATAGAGTTTTTCCAAGAGAATGCACTGGTCATAGCAAACACCCTCTTCCAACAACAGAAGACTCTACACATGGACATCACCAGATGGTCAACACCGAAATCAGATTGATTATATTCTTTGCAGCCAAAGATGGAGAAACTCTATACAGTCAGCAAAAACAAGACCAGGAGCTGACTGTGGCTCAGATCATGAACTCCTTATTACCAAATTCAGACTCAAATTGAAGAAAGTAGGGAAAACCGCTAGACCATTCAGGTATGATCTAAATCAAATCCCTTATGATTATACAGTGGAAGTGAGAAATAAAGTTAAGGGCCTAGATCTGATAGACAGAGCGCCTGATGAACTA
>SJYV01011076.1:38843-61081 GCA_006410875.1 Neotragus pygmaeus | reverse complement strand
GACCCTCCCCCGGGACCCTCCCCCGGGCGCTCAGGCCTGCCTGGGGTCCCTGGGGTCTGTTGGTCCTCAGCCCCTGCTCCCGCCAGGTCGCCCCGCAGCCCAGCACCCGCTCTCGAGGACCGCGGAGGGGGAGGGTCTCCCCCAGGGCCTGGCCTGGCTCTGGGCGAGGGGCTGCCTGAGCCCCAGCCCTCGGCGCTCCTGCCTGTCCGAGTCAGGGCTGAGCCGCGGGGGCTTCGAGTGGAAGAGCCGCAGTGGCATTACCGGTCGGCGCGTCCCTTGGGGAACAAAGCCGAGAGGTGAGCTCTGCCTGGTGGGGCCGCCTGCTTCCTCCTGCGGGTGGCTTGCCCGCTGCTCACGGCCATCGCATCTCCATCTCTTTCCATCAGAGTCCAGGCACCGTGTTAACTTTCAGTCCTTAAGGTAGCCTCTGCAGTAAAATAACTGGGCTTCTCAAGGAGAGATTTGGGGTACACCCAACTGAAAGGATCGGAGCGTTCCTAGTTCTCCCGTCTCAGCTTCAGTGGGATGTGCTGATTACAGGCAACCCTTGGAAGGAAGGCTGCCATGTCCTTTGTGCAGATGAGACAGGGAGCTCTCTGTTGTCCCTCGCGGTGCGGAAGGGCCCNTATGCCAGCAAATTTGGAAAACTCAGCAGTGGTCACAGGACTGGAAAAGGTCAGTTTTCATTCCAACCTCTAGGAAAGGCAATGCCAAAGAATGCTCAAACTACTGCACAATCGCACTCATCTCACATGCTAGTAATGTTCAAAATTCTCCAAGCCAGGTTTCAACAGTACGTGAAATGTGAAATTCCAGATCATGTGGCCTCTAAATTCCATTTCCCACCTTAAGGTCCATGGGTTCTTGAAGAGATGACTGATTTCAGGACTGGGCCAAGGAATGAACAAGATAAGCCTGAGAATTTTGAAGGTCCAGAAATTTGAGGGCCTTCAAAGATGAGCAAGAGCTGAACAAAAAATTTAGGAATCCATTTGATGAGGCCTAAAGTGAGATAATTTTAGCATCAGATCAAATCCACTGAAACAAATTAAATATTTAAAAATTCAGGGGTTCCAAATGTTAATAGATAACATGTAATTTGTCACTGTGGCAGATTGCCAGTGTCACTGTCATGGACACTGAGAAAGGGAAATAATCATCAATATTTATGCTGTTTTTGTTTGTATGAAGCATATTTCATGTAACTATAAACATTTGAAAAAAATGCTCTTATTAATGGAAGATTTCCAGGAATTAAATTCAGCAGTGGTAGAAAGAAGAAACCATTGTTTTGCAACATTCTCATGAATTAGTGGATCTCGGTCAAGATCATTCATGGATGATAAAACCATAAGATGAAAGGTCAAAGGTGAAGTTTATAATGCATTCATGAGGTTGGCAACGTCAGGACCTGCTGCATCTCAGCATACATTAAAGTGAGGCAACTAGCGATTATGTCTCTTAAGTGATGCCATAAGAAATATATGTAACTACAAATTAAATGTTTCAATAAAATTTGTTGAACACAAGTCTAGATCTAACTACCAGTTTTCAGGGAAATACATAGATAAAGGAAGAGAGACGCAATCCTCTAAATCAGCAGTGTCCAGCTTTTTTTGGCACTAGGAACTGGTTTTCTGGAAGACAATTTTTCTAGAGACGTGGTAGAGGGGGTGATTTTTGGATAATTCAAGGGTATTACATTTATTGTGGACTTTATTTCTATAATAATAATAATAATAATAATAATTATAATGAAATAGTTATACAGCTCACTATAATACAGACTCTGTGGGTGCCCTGAACTTGTTTTCCTGGAACAAGACTATCCCATCTTGGGATGATGGGAGAGCGATGGGGAGCGGCTGAAAACACAGAGGAAGCCTCCCTTGCCTGTATGCTGCCCACCTCCCGCTGTGTGTCTGGTTCCTAATAGACCAAAGACTGGTCCTGGTCCTGGCATCGGTGCTGTGGACTCCTGCTCTCAACACAAGACTTGGGACTTTCTATGAGGCAAATCACCTACCCCCTCTCACATTTTAAACAAATAAATGGTATAAAAAGGAAGGGGGAGAATTTTATTTATTGAAAGTCTTAGAACAACCAAGTGCAACATCCAGATATTCATCCCCTAGACTTAGATTTGAATAAATAAGCTATAAAAGCCTTTTTTTTTAGAGGATTAGGGAAATTTGAACATGGACTAGATATCAGATGTTAATTTTATTTGGAAGAAAATAGCATTTATGTACATTTTATGAAATGGTACTCTTTTCCTTGGGGTTCCCAGGAGGTTGAGTGGTAGAGAATCTGCCTGCAATGCAAGAGGCGTTATTTTAATCCCTGGGTTGTGAAGAACCCCTGGAGAAAAAAGTTGCAACCCACTGCAGTATTTTTCCCTGGGAAATCCCATGGACAGAGGAGCCAGCAGACTACAGTTCATGGGGCCACAAAAGAGTCAGACTAAACAACAACAGCAACAACAACAGCAGCAATAACAATCTCTTCCTTAAAATACTTTAGCAAAGATGAATACATAGCAAAAACCAACATTTAAATGAGGGTGTGCTTTGATTTAAAGAAATGGATCTGAGTATTTGCTATGGATTGAATTGTGTCCACCTTCAAGTTCAAATATTGAATCCTTAACTCCTGACATGATGATTTTAGGAGACAGGGCCTTTGGGAGATCATTAGGTTGAGATGAGGTCTTAATGGTGGTGGGGCCCTCATGATGGGATCAGGGCCTGTATAAGGAGAGCCGCCTGAGAACTGCCTCTCTTTCTCTCTCTCCCTCCTTCCCCTCCCGCCTCCTCTCCTCCCTCAATATCCCTCCCCATCACATGTGAGGACACAGCAAGGAGAGAACTGTCTGGGAGCCAAGAAGAGGGTTCCCACCAGGAACACAATTGACCAGCACCTTGACCTTGGACATGTAGCCTCAGGTCTATGACACCCTGGGTGGACTAAGAGAGTAGTGTTGTAGTTCTGATCTCGGTGAGGTGGCAGTGCAATGTGGTGTGAAGCAAGATCTTCATTCCCTGCCAAGGAATTGAGCCTGGTAGCCAGGATGAGAACCAGAAATCCTAGCCACCAGACCAGCAAGGGCTAGAGGCTAGAAGTTATCTTTCCTTGGATCTTTGTCCCCCAGTGAAAAATGCCTTTATCACGGTGGCAGAAACTATAAATGAAGGTACAAAGTTTCTTATGAAAGACATAGAACAAGTGGGAGAGCCCACAGAGAAATGGTTTGCACAGATGAGAAGAAAGCAAGGCAGAGAGGCACACCCGGAGAGAAAGAGGATGGGCCTAGTGAGTAGGAGTTCACTAAAGAGACGATTAAGTTATTTATATAGGTCAGTTCTTCAGGGTCTTTGTCTTCCTTCAGGCCAATTATCTGATCTCTTTTTCCTTGCCTGACTCACCCTGGGAACCTCCCCTGGGTGTGCGTGCACCCCTCAGCCAAGACGGATCTGGACGTGAAGGCTTCTGGGAGGAGCAAGACTCAGTACTTCCGTTGCTGTTCAGTCGCTAATTCGTGTCCAACTCTTTGCGACCCCGTGGACTGCAGAACGCCAGGCTTCCCTGTCCTTCACTATCTCCCGGATTTTGACAGGAAGATGTTGGAACCTACAAAAAAAAAAGATAGCCCATGTCACAGGACAAGGGAGAGCCACAAGAGATGGTAGGAGAGGCACAATCACGAAGTAAAATCCCATACCCACCCGGTGGATGGCCCACAATGGAGAATGATAATGCCTGAGAAGTTCTCATACTTTTTGAAGGCTCTAGGCCCCACATCAGACTTCCCAACCTGGGGATCTGACAAAGGGACTGGAAATCCCTTGGGAATCTGACTCTGAAGGTCAGTGGGATTTGATAATAAAACTTCCACAGGACTGGGTGAATCAGAGACTCTTGGAGGACACAAACAAATCCTTGCTTGCACCAGGACCCAGCTGTGACCCCCAAGAGACTGAGCCAGACCTGCGTGTGAATTTTGAGGGTCTCCTGTGGCAGCACGTGGCAGCTGTGGCCTGCTGTGTGGACAGGGGCACTGGTAGCAGCAGTCCTGGGTGTGTGTGTTGGCTTAAGTCCTTTTGGACTTCACCTTTCACCCTACCATAGAGCCTATAGACTCCAGGACTGGGCTGTCTCAGGTCAAACAACTAACAGGCAGGGAGCACAGCTCCTCCAGAAATCTTGCCTGGAAAATTCCATGGACAGGGGAGCCTGGCGGGCTAGCCCACGGGGTTACAAAGAGTCCCAGCACATCCCAGTGGTGCTCAGACGCGACTGGGCCACTGAGCACACAGTGCAGTTTACAAATGATAATAATACAGCCAACGGTTTCTGTTGTAAATTCCCCAGGCCAATTACTTTTCACACAGTGCTTTCATTAATTTCAATTTTAACTCTTATGTGTTAAGATTTCCATTAAATTTCAACATATGTAAATATTAGAAATAAGCAAATCCAATTCCAAGCATATATATAGTTTCCAACTAGGGATCAAACCTAGGCCCCCTATGTGGAAGTGTAGAGTCCCACGGGGCCACCAGGGAATTCCCTTCCATCATTCAATTTAAATCACAATAGCTAGGACATGGAAACAACCTAGATGTCCATCAGCTGATGAATGGATAAGAAAGCTGTGGTACATACACACAATGGAATATTGCTCAGCTATTAAGAAAGAATACATTTGAATCAGTTTTAATGAGGTGGATGAAACTGGAGCCTATAATACAGAGTGAAGTAAGTCAGAAAAACACCAAATGCAGTATATTAATGCATATATATATGAAATTTAGAAAGATGGTAATGATGACCCCATGTGTGAGACATCAAAAGAGACACAGATACAAAGAACAGACTTTTGGACTCTGTGGGAGAAGGTGAGGGTTGGATGATTTGAGAGAATAGCATTGAAACATGTATATTGCTAAGTCGCTTCAGTCGTGTCCGACTCTGTGTNCCCATGTGTGAGACATCAAAAGAGACACAGATACAAAGAACAGACTTTTGGACTCTGTGGGAGAAGGTGAGGGTTGGATGATTTGAGAGAATAGCATTGAAACATGTATATTGCTAAGTCGCTTCAGTCGTGTCCGACTCTGTGTGACCCTATAGACGGCAGCCCACCAGGCTCCCGCGTCCCTGGGATTCTCCAGGCAAGAACACTGGAGTGGGTTGCCATTTCCTTCTCCAATGCATGAAAGTGGAAAGTGAAAGTGAAGTCGCTCAAGTCCTGTCCGACTCTTGGAGACCCCATGGACTGCAGCCTACCAGGCTCCTCCGTCCATGGGATTTTCCAGGCAAGAGTACCGGAGTGGGGTGCCATTGCCTTCTCCGAACATGTATACACACAACATGCATATTACCATATGTGAAATAGATCACCAATCCAAGTTCGATGCATGAAGCAGGGCACTCAAAGCCTGTACACTGGGACAACCCTGAGGGATGCGATGGGGAGGGAGGTGGGAGGGGGGTTCAGGATGGGGGACACATGTACACCCATGGCGATTCATGTCAATGTATGGCCAAAACCACTACAATATTGTAAAATTAGCCTCCAATTAAAATAAATAAATCAGTTAAAAAAAAAAAATCTCAGTCCCCCAAACTCTTAAGTGAAGCAGCTCTCTCAGCGTGGAAGAATGCGCCACCTGCTGGAGACATCAGAGGACTCCGCTTTGCCACAAGTCATCAGGGAAATCTGGGTGTGTCGCCTTTATGAGGACGTCTAGCACACCNTGCTGAAACTCCAGCACTTTGACCACCTCATGTGAAGAGTTGACTCAATGGAAAAGACTCTGATGCTGAGAGGGATTGGGGGCAGGAAAAGAAGGGGATGGCTGAGGGTGAAATGGCTAGATGGCATCATTGATTTGATGGACGCGAGTCTGAGTGAACTCTGGAAGATGGTGATGGACAGGGAGGCCTGGCATGCTGCAAATCATGGGGTCGCAAAGAGTCAGAGATGACTGAGCGACTGAACTAAACTGAACTGAATATAAAGGACAAAAATATAAAATAAATTATCTCTAATTTTATATTACACACCTTGCCAATTGATTGAAATTTTAGTATTTTCTAGTAGCAAACCCAAGATGGATGAGAAATATAGTGTAAAGGGAAATATGAACTTGCTTAGATCTTACCATTCTCTGTCCCCTGTTAAGTTTACTTCATCAGTGTTTTGGTTTCTTAGCAACTTATTTCTTNTATTACACACCTTGCCAATTGATTGAAATTTTAGTATTTTCTAGTAGCAAACCCAAGATGGATGAGAAATATAGTGTAAAGGGAAATATGAACTTGCTTAGATCTTACCATTCTCTGTCCCCTGTTAAGTTTACTTCATCAGTGTTTTGGTTTCTTAGCAACTTATTTCTTTGGGGAGTTTTGGTCATAATAATTAGCTATTATTTCTGCTTATTTCAGTTGTTCATTGAGATATTTAGGTAAACCTTTAACTTATAATCTATTTTCAAGTATGGAAATTGAGAAATAAATGAGTGTAAGTGTAGTTTGTAAACAAGTTACAAAATACTCATTTAGCGGGTCCCTTTAAATTTAAGTTGAGGTGTATAATGCATTCATAATTACTTAATGAATTCTAATGATGTTGAGGAATCATAGTGATTGATGTTCATATACGGAAATGGATAACATCTCTAGTGAGTTAGTTTATTCATAAATGCATGTGTATATGACCTAGTTAATATCCCTTCACAACTTTATCTTCATCAAAAGTCAAAAAATTAACAGGTTATCTTTGGCCCTGCTGTACCCACAATAATTGATTTGCTTAACTAAATTATTCAATCTATTTCAAGGGCTTATAGTAGGTAAAAATATTTTTAACCAATTAGCCCTGGGAAAACATAAGATGTACGTTTAGCTTGACTTAACAAGAAGATTTTGACATATTAAGGGGTCTTAATGATAGCAGACCCACTATTATTGTTAAAGACATATTAAGAATCAATGTGTGGAATCAACCCATTAACTTACTAGAGAACAACATCCTGTGGAACTGCATTATGTTTCTATCACTCATAGACATATATATCGATGCCTATAAGAAATAAAGAAATAAGATCAGAAACCTGTGTGATGAGATTCAACCATAGAATGAATGTACATATTACTAATTGCTTGATATTTCAGTGTGTCTAGTAAACTATTATATATATTGATTTTTAAGTTTAAGAAGAGAATTTAGGAGAATCAGAAAGATTTGTAATTGCAGGTATTTTGAACCCAAAGCTACTGACAGTTTTAGCATTTATTACAAACAGAATCTAGTCCAAAAAATTTATTTGAATAAATTGCTGTTTCATTAATACACAAATCACTGTGCTACTGCTTGTGAGGCCCTAAATGGGAAACCTTAAAAAGAAAGGGGCTAGCTTTGTGGTCGGAAACTAAGATGGCTCCTGACGGAAGAGATGGGGGCGTGGTCCATGTTGTTTGTCAAAATTTGTGATTGGTCTTCTTGATTTCTGTGCACATAAACACGTGATCACCATAGACTCCTGTTATAAAGAAGGCGCATGATGATTTGACCTTTAACGTGATTTNTCCGTCTAGTCAAGGCTATGGTTTTTCTAGTGGTCATGTATGGATGTGAGAGTTGGACTATGATTCTAGGACATTCAACCTTCCTTATGGTCCAATGATCATATCTGCACATAACTAGTGGAAAAACCATAGCTTTGACTAGATGGATCTTTGTTGGCAAAGGGGTGTCTCTGCTTTTCAATACACTGTCTAGGTTTTTCATAGTTTTTCTTCCAAGCAACAAGTGTCTTTTAGTTTCATGGCTACAGTCACTGTCTGCAATGATTTTGGAGTGCAAGGAAATAAAATCTGCCACTATTTCCATTGTTTCCCCATCTATTTGCCACAAAGCGATGCGACCAGATGACATGATCTTAGTTTTTCTAATGCTGAGTTTTAAGGCAGTTTTTTCACTCTCCTTTTTCACCCTCATCAAGAGGCTCTTTAGTTCCTCTTTGCTTTCTGCCATTTGTGTAGTTGTTGATATTTCTCCTAGCCATCTTGATTCGAGTTTTGAATCATCTAGCCTGACATTTTGCATGATGAGCTATGCAAATAAATTAAATAAGCAGGGTAACAATATATAGCCTTGATATAATTATTTCCCAATTTTGAACCAGTTCGTTGTTCTATGTCCAGTGCTAGCTGTTGCTTCTTGAACTTGACATGCATAGAGGTTTCTCAGAAGGCAGGTAAGATGGTATTCCCAGACTTTTCCAGAGTTTGCTGTAATCTGCACAGTCAAAGGCTTTAACATAATCAATGAAGCAGAAGAAGATGTTTTTCTGGAATTCTCTTGCTTTATCTATGGTCCAGCAGAGGTTGACAATTTGATCCCTGGTTCCTCGGCCTTTTCTAAATCTAGCTTGTACATCTGTAAGTTTTTGGTTCATGTATTTTTGAAGCCTAGCTTGAAGGCTTTTGAGCATTACCTTGCTAGCATGTGAAATGAGCTCAATTGTATTGTGGTTTGTACATACTTTAGCATTGCTTTTCTCTGGAATTTGAATGAAACTGACCTTTTCCAGGTCACCTTATAGTGGTGACAGAAAGGTTAACATAATGTTTATAACACCTCATATCAGTTAGCCTCCTATTTTTTTCCTAAGTCTCCTGATTCCTCAAATACTTTTACTCTATATACTAATTATATACCATTTATATCCTGTTATCAAGATAACTGCCAGAGGTTCAGTTCAGTTCAGTTCAGTTCAGTCGCTCAGTCGTGTCCNCAGAAGCAAGAATACTATCATGTAAGAAACGAATCGCCAGTCTATGTTCGATGCAGGATGCAGGATGCAGGATGCTTGGGGATGATCTGGAGGGATGATGTGGGGTGGGAGGTGGGAGGGGGGTTCATGTTTGGGAGCTCATGTACACCCGTGGCGGATTCATGTCAATTTATGCCAAAACCAGTACAGTATTGTAAAGTAAAATAAAGTAAAAATAAAAAATTAAAAAAAAAATCCACATCCTTCAGAATGAAAAGCACAATTACAGAAACCCAACCAAGGTGATCACATGGATTACAGCCTTGTGTAAGTCAGTGAAGCTATGAGCTATGCTGTGCAGGGCCACCCAAGATGGATGGGTCATAGTGGAGTGTTATGACAAAACCCGGTCCACTAGAGAAGAGAATGGCAAACCACTTCAGTATTTTTGCCTTGAGAAGCCCATTAACAGTATGAAAAGGAAAAAAAAAAAAAAAAAGACTCATATGGCCTGACGTTATCCATGTCATTTTACCTACAAGGAGCCTTTCTGCACATGTGTAGTGTCTCTCTTGTCCCCAAAGAGCGGGGAGTGGTGATCCCTTAAAACTTTAACCAAACAGAGTTTTGCTCCTCTTTGTCCTTGCCATGACTATTACCTTAAGGTGTTTACAAGCGGTAAACACTGGCTGTTTACCCTGTTTCTGTTGTTACTCCCATTTTGGAGGGCAAAGAGGAGGCTGGTTGTGAATGCCCTAACTGGACCCCACCTATCTCTTGTCTCAGAAAGTGCTAACAGCTGTGAGTATGCTGGCTGAAGCCCATTTCTTTGTGCCCTATGAGCTGCAAACAGGAGGCCAGTTGTAAACGTCTAGCCTGGAGCCCATCTATCTCCTGCAGTTTTTGATGCTGTGTGATGAAATACAGGGCTCACGATAGCGTGCTTTTTAATTTTTGTTGTGTTTGAAATCTTTTTGTAATGAGACGTTTACAAAATATCCATTTTGAAGTTTTTGTCTCTTTAGTGATGCCCTGAGGGTCCCAGAAAAGCAGTTTTGTGCAGGCCCAGTGGTCAGAGACCCACCTGCTCTTTCGTTACTCCAGCTCTTCTCTTGTTATCTGATCACCTCACCCTACTCCAGACAGCCACCCTCCACATCCCCACCCCGCTGCTAAGTGCCTGGTCATTCAGCTGAGCCAGGTTAGGGCCTGGAGGTAGAAGGAATGAGGACTGTTTCGAAAGAATGAGCCACGATGCATGAGACAGGGTGCTCGGGGCTGGTGCACTGGGATGACCTGGAGGGATGGGATGGGGAGGGAGGAGGGGGGGTTCAGGATGGGGAATACATGTACACCCGTGGCAGATTCATGTCAATGCATGGCAAAACCACTACAATATTGTAAAGTAGTTAGCCTCCAATTAAAATAAATTTATATTAAAAAAAAGAAAGAATGAACCATATATTAAGGAAGAGGTAATTGAATAGTAACAGGATCCTCTCAATTTGTTTCTGAAGCTTGTTTCAGTAATTTTCGGATTGAGACTGCATGACCTGCAATCAAGGGATGATGTGTACTAGAAGACACAATTTAAAGGGCTGTCTCTGATCTGAATATAAGGGGCTTTTTCAGGTACTGTTAATTAGCACATGCACAGTAACAGTGAAGGAAAACTGACTCTTGGATTAATTCTCACTTACAAAGACCCTACACTGGACTGGTCTATAGAGAGGACTGCTGACCTCCAACTCATCTTAAAATGCTCGAACAGAAGAAGCCACACCTATGCCAGGATGAGAAGAAGATGACACCAGAAGTAGACAGCTTACCTAAGATGATAGACCTAATTCTTGTGATCATTTATAATGTTTTGTTGACTTTTTGGACCTTTGCCTATAAATCAAATGTTTTCTTTCATGGACACGGCTGAATGCTAGTTTTAAAAACTGATTCAAAAGAAAAAATCAATTCAATTGTTGGGTTGTGGCCAGTTACCTGTGTCTAGTAAGTCTAGATTACCTTGGTGAATTTCTCTGCTACAAGATTCTAATTAGCTGATTGTTGCAAAATTAATTTTAGCAGAAAGTTCAGTTCTGTTCAGGCTACTCTTTTAAGTGTAATTTTATTTTATTTATTTTTAAAATTTATTTATTTTAGTTGGAGGCTATTATACAGAGTGAAGTTAGTCAGAAAGAAAAACACCAATACAGTATTCAGGCTACTCTTGATACTACTAAGTGGGATCCCCTCACCTGTCCAATTAATAATACCTGCTCTGCCCCTGGACATAATATGATTTTTCCTCTAAGTTACTCAAACTCAATCAGATCAACAAGCAAAAATTAGGAATAAAACCTCTAACATTTATAGGATGGATTTATATGGTTAACACTAAGCTGTGGTCATTTAAGTTTTCAGGTCACCCTTTATCTGGGGAATAATTAAATTATATAAGGGTAACTGGGTTAGTGACAATAGGAGACTAGGCTGGGAGCCTTATGGACAGTGCCAGTATATAGTTTCCCTGAAAGATTAAGATTGGTATAGAATAGACTAAGTCAAACGATGTGAGAATATACTGGGCTACACCTAATGCAAGTTCTTGGTTTAATTCTTACTCATGCCTTTAATAATACCACTAGCTCTGTTATTTGTATTTTGTCTATTTTGCAAGATTGCTGTTTCTTGCATTACCAAATGTGTGACTGGAACTGCAATGAAAATGAAGACTAGGTGACTTGAAGCAGTTGATTTAATATATAGTTGCATATGCCATTGTTGTTCAATCACTCAGTCTCGCCTGACTCTTTGTGACCCTATGGACTGCAGCATGTCAGGCTTCTCTGTCTTTCACCATCTCCCGGAGACTGCTCAAACGCGAATCTGTTGAGTCGGTGATGCCATCCAACCATCTCGTCCTCGGTCGTCCCCTTCTCCTCCTGTCTTCAATCTTTCCCAGCATCAGTGCCGTGCTGTGCTTAGTCACTCAGTGGTGTCCAACTCTTTGTGACCCCATGGACGGCAGCATGCCAGGCTCCTCTGTCCATGAGGATTCTCCAGGCAAGAACACCGGAGTGGGTCGCCATACCCTCCTCCAGGGGATCTTCCCAACCCAGGGATCAAACCCAGGTCTCTGGTATTGCAGGCAGATTCTTTAACATCTCAGCCACCAGGGAAACCCTCCCAGCATCAGGGTCTTTTCTACTGAGTCTGCTTTTCTTACCACGTATATGGAGTATTAGAGCTTCAGCTTCAGCATCACTCCTTCCAATAAATATTCAGGTTTGATTTCCTTTAGGATTGACTGGTTTGATTTCCTTGCAGTCCAAGGGACTCTCAAGAGTCTTCTCCAACACCACAATTCAAAAGCATCAATTCTTTGATGCTCAGCCTTCTTTATGGTCCAATTCTCACATCCATACATGACTACTGGAAAAACCATACCTTTGACTATATGGATCTTTATTGGCAAAGTAATGTTTCTGCTTTTTAATATGCTGTCTAGTTTTATCATAGATTTTCTTCCAAGGAGCAAGAGTCTTTTAATTTCATGACCACAGTCACCATCTGCAGCGATTTTGGAGCCCCCCAAAATAAAGTCTGTCACTGTTTCCATTGCTTCCCCATCTATTTGCCATGATGTGATAGGCCTGGATGCCATGATCTTAGTTTTTTGAATGTTAAATTTTAAGCCAACTTTGTCACGCTTCTCTTCCACCTTCTTCAAGAGGTTGTTTATTTCCTCTTTGCTTTCTGCCATAAGGGTGGTGTCATCTGCATATCTGAGGTTATTGATATTTGTCCTGGCAATCTTGATTCCAGTTTGTGCTTCATCCAGCCCAGCATTTTGCATGATGTACTTTGCATATTGAAGGCAAAATTGAAGTCAGGAAGAGAAGGGGATGACAGAGGTTGAGATGGTTGGATGGCATCACCAATTTGATGGACGTTAGTTTGAGAAGGCTCTGGGAGTTGGTGATGGACAGGGAAGCTTGGCACGCTGCAGTCCATAGGGTCACAAAGAGTCAGACATGACTGAGCAACTGAACTGAATTGAACTGAACTCTACATATAAGTTAAATAAGCAGGGTGACAATATACAGCCTTGATGTACTCCTTTCCCAATTTTGAACCAGATATCTCTGAGAAACTGCTTCAACTAAGCAGCAGGGAAAGTCAGTATATACAAGATTTTGTTGAAGGAGGAATACATGCAATCAAGCAAATATTTTTCCAAAATGTTTCTGGAAAAACTAGTCTCATGAAGCTTTTGCTACTCACAAGGAATACTTATCACTTGAAGGGTTTTAGTGTTTTTCTAGATATGAGGAGACACAGGAATTGGGCTCATAAAATTGTCTCCTGAAAATATCTATTTGAAGATTTGTCCTGTCAATTTTTCTTTGAGTACACACTGCCTCATATCTGCTCTCCACCAGGAATTCCCTTCGAGGCAGTCAAAAATCAGTACCTGCTGCAACATAGGGTTTAATCCTTTTAGAGGTAGATGGCTAATGCCCATGGCAAGTGAGTATGCCATTAGTGATTATAATAGTGTCACTCTAGATATGGGGAGATTCAACAAGAGGGAATTTTTTTCCTGGACCAGTACAGATCCCAAGTGGTCTAGAGCTTCTTGGTTACTGTTGATAGACTTAGTCCAGTACCAGCACATTGAGTGGCCTGCTAGCAAAATCTTTGCCTGACTTCGACATTAAACTTCCGAGCACCATGGGATGAAATGGTCATGAAATGCCTCCCAACGTATGGTCGAATTCATGACCATGTGGAGCTTTCCTGGTAGCTCAGCTGGTAAAGAATCAGCCTGCAAAGTGGGAGACCTGGGTTTGATCCCTGGTTTGGGAAGATCCCCTGGAGGAGAGCATGGCAACCCACTCAGTAGTTTTGCCTAGAGAATCCCCATGGACAGAGGAGCCTGGCATGCTGCAGCCCATGGGGTAGCAAAGAGTGAGAAACAACTGAGCAACTAAGCACGCATGCATGGGGCTCTACCAGATACAAATTGGCAGTTGCCACAGTGCTGGCCGTATACCTCATCCAGGAATAAATCCTGCTGTAGCAGCTGGTGATTTTCAACCTCCCCTGAAAGGAGTTGAGGGTGGAGAGCAGAAATGAGGCATNTGGCTACATAGAGCCCCAAATCCTGTCTCTTATACACATCTCAGTTGCCACAGTGCTGGCCGTATACCTCATCCAGGAATAAATCCTGCTGTAGCAGCTGGTGATTTTCAACCTCCCCTGAAAGGAGTTGAGGGTGGAGAGCAGAAATGAGGCATTCTGGGCTCAGGAAAAAGCTGGCAGGACAGATCTTCAAATAGATATCCTCAGGAGGCAATTTTATGAGCCCAGTTCATAGAGATAGAATGAAAAATGGTGGTTGGCAAGGACTTGGGGAAGGGATGAATGGGAGTTTAACGGGTACAATGTTTCACTTGGACAATGAAAGAATTCTGGTGGTTGCTGGTGATGATGCTTGTACAACAGTGTGAATGTATTTAATGTCATAAAATTATACACTTTAAATGTTTAAAATGGTAAATGGTAGCTCAGTCAGTAAAGAATTCACCTGCAATGCAGGAAACTGGGATTTGATCCTTGGGTTAGGAATCATCTGGAGAAGGAAATGGCAACCCACTTCAGTATTCTTGCCTGAAAAAATCCTGTGGATAGAGGAGCCTGGTGGGCTATAGTCCATGGGTTTGCAAGAGCTGGACATGACTTAGTGACTAAACCACCACCACAGTGTTTTACCATAATTAAAGGTAAATTACATATTTTAAAGGTAAATTACATATTTTTACTTTTGAAGTATTTGTGTCTGTATATTTAAAGTGGATATTGTTGGCAGCAGTAGGTGAGTTTTGTATTTTCTAAAATCCAATTTTAAAATTTCTGCCTTTTAACCCTAACCCTAACCCNAAGGTAAATTACATATTTTTACTTTTGAAGTATTTGTGTCTGTATATTTAAAGTGGATCTTGTTGGCAGCAGTAGGTGAGTTTTGTATTTTCTAAAATCCAATTTTAAAATTTCTGCCTTTTAAGGGATGCTTAGACTACATACTTTTAATGTGACTGTTACTGCAGTTGGGTTTAATTCTCAAGGTTCTTCTAGTCCCACTGTCATGCTTCCCCAGTGGCTCAGATGGTAAAGAATCTGCTTGCAATGCAGGAGAACTGGGTTTGATTCCTGGGTCCCTCTGATCCCCTGGAGACGGGAATGGCAACCCACTCCAGTATTGTTTCCTGGAGATTTCCATGGGCAGAAGTGCCTGCTGGGCTACAGTCCATGAGATGAGAAAGAGCTGGACATGGCTGAGTGACTAACACACACATGTATTCCACTTTCACCCTCCAGATCATAGATTTTAATTTAACCTGAGGATGTCAGCTAGGGCATTTTCCTTGCAATTCCCTCTGACAGGTGTGCTGTGACTCAAGGTTGCGCTCTGCATCTACATGTTGGGCAGATATCTTGCCTGAACCTGCTTGCTGGGGTGCAGTCACAGTTGCCTCAGGGTCATGCCTAGAGTCTGAGGCAAATGGGACACTCGGTGATGGGGGCTGGTGGGCGATATGTCTTTTTTCCCCTCTGGCAATTTTTATTATTACTTGTTTGAATCAATGTATTTATGATGTGCCTTGTGTAGTTTTCATTTCTTGTGTTTGGGTTAATTGATTTTTTGTATCTGTGGTCTTAAAGGTTCCATCACATTTGAAATTTTACACTGAGTTATTCTTCAGGAATTTTCTCTGTCTCTTATCTCTTACTTTGGAATTCCAGTTATATATTTTAGTATTCTTAAAGTTGTTTCAAAGCTCCCTGTTGCTCAATTAATTTTTGCTTGTATTTTAAAACTTTGTGTTTCCTTTTGTATAGTTTCTGTTGCTGTTTCTTCAAGTTTATTGACCATTTCTTCTGTTGTGTCTAATCTGCTGTAATTTTCATTCTGTATACTTCATTCCTAGAATTTTGATTTGGACCTTTTTAATATTTTCCATGCCTCTGCTTAAAATGTTCAATCTTCTTTAGCTACTTAAATGTATGAAATATGATTGTAGTAACCATTTTAATGTCCTTCCCTGCTAATTCCATTATCTGTATTTTTGAGTGTGTTTCTACTGATTAATTTTCCCCCTCATTATGGATCATATTTCTCACTTCATTGTATGTATATAAATTTTTGATTGGACGTTGGAGGTTAGGAATTTTATGCTTTGGGGTGCTGGATTTTTTATTTTTAAAAATATTTCTGGCACTGTCTGGGGACACTGTTCAGTTCAGTTCAGTCACTCAGTTGTGTCCAACTCTTTGCGACCCTATGAATCGCAGCATGCCAGGCCTCCCTGTCCATCACCAACTCCCGGAGTTCACCCAAACCCATGTCCATCGAGTCGGTGATGCCATCTAACCATCTCATCCTGTGTCATCCCCTTCTCCTCCTGCCCCCAATCCCTCCCAGCATCAGAGTCTTTTCCAATGAGTCAACTCTTCGCATGAGGTGGCCAAAGTATTGGCCACTGTTAATTTCCTGTAAATAGTTTATTTTTTTTATAGGCATGCTGTTCAGCTTTGTTAGCTGAGAGGAGACCAGCCTTTAGATCAGGGTTACTTTTCCCCACTCAAGGTAATATCATCTTCAGTGCCCTCTTGATGTCCTGTGAATTATGAAATATTTCCACTCTGTTAGGTGGTGACACAAATTAGTCTTGGCTTAAGTTGAGACTCAAGGGTTGTTTCCTCTAATCCTGACCAGTACTATGAACACTCCACTGAAAACAGGAGGGGCATCTCGAGCAGATTTCCAGAGTTCTCTGTGTGTAGCTATGTCCTGTGAACTCTGGCTACATAGAGCCCCAAATCTCTCTTCCCAGCTTGAGGAGACTGTAGGGCTTTGCCTGGATATATGTTTCTTGTTCCAGGCTTGGAAACAGTGTCTAGACTTGGAAACACTTGGAACACTGTCTAGAGTTGATTCCACGTAGAGCTCATTTCCTTTGCTCCTCCCTCTGAGGAATCTATCTTTTGCTGCCAGATGTCCAATATCTGAAAACTGTTGTTTTGTTTAATATGTCTGCTTAGGTGTTGTTTGAGGTAGGAGAGTAAATCTGGTGCTTGCTCCTGTTTTTGCTTTTGTTATTCTGTTGTTAAATCATGTCCAACTCTTTATGACCCCATGGACTGTAGCACACCAGGCTTCCCTGTCCTGCACCATCGCTCAATATTTGCTCCTGTTCGTGTTCGTTGAGTCAGTGATGCTATCTAGCCATCTCATCATCTGCTGTCCTCGTCTCCTGTTCTCTTTCCCCCATATCAGGGTCTTTCCCAAAGAGCGGGCTCTTCAAATCAGGAGGCCAAGGTTTTGGAGCTTCAGCTTCAGCATCAGTTCTTCCAATGAATATTCAGAGTTGACTTCCTTTAAGATTGCTAGATTTGATCTCCTTGCAGTCCAAGGGACTCTCAAGAGTCTTTTCAAGCACCATGATTCAAATGCATCAATTCTTTTGTGCTCAATCTTCTTTATGGTCCAACTCTCACAGTCATACATGACTACTGGAAAAACAATAGCTATAACCATACAGACTTCTGTTGGCAATGTGTTGACTCTGCTTTGTAATATGCTGTCTAGGTTTGTTATAGCTTTTATTCCAAGAAGCAAGAGTCTTTCAACTTCATGGCTACAATCAGGGTCTTCAGTGATTTTGGAGCCCAAGAAAATAAAGTCTCTCACTGTTTCCATTTCTTCCACTTCTGTTTTTCTTGAAGTGATGGGACTGGATGCCTAACAGAAGCAGAAGAGGCAGAATAATTAATATTTGTTCCAGACTCAGGAGTTCACAAAGCCCTCTCAGGGACCCTCACTCATCCCAGACACACATCTCACAATCCCCATGGTGGGATTATCATCTTGCTACCCATTTTGCTGGTGAGGAAACTGAAGTAATGAGACTTGGTCAAGGTCACACAGGCAAAGTGCTGAGGAGCCAAAGTGCAAACCCAGGACATCAGTCCTCATGTTGTGTGTTTCTGCTCTGCACCCAGAATTTGGGGGAAGTGGAGAGTTGGCACTAATTGTTTATGCTAAAGGAAGAGGGGAAGGGGCACCGCGCCCTAGCTCTAGGTCTGCAGACCTTACGCTAATCTGAGTGTCCTCATGCTTAGAAAATGTTTTGCTTTGCATCCAGTCTTTCCTTTTTCTCCTGTGAGTTTATGGTTACAGGATCTGATATCATGTGAAACTATTTTTTGTTGAGCTGAGCAGTCCCAGGGTAGATCGTTATTGAGCAAGAGCTGTTAGTACTTTGCGTTTTTACCCCATTGACATGAGATCCGGAGAGTTATCCTGATCTGAATCCTCATCAGCATCTCTTCCCCACCAGGGCATTCTGCAGCCTCCCCTTTGCAGATAGTGATCAAAGGCATCACATTGGCCTCCATCCACCAGGTATTGTGTAGTCCCATGTGGGCCTTACTCTCATCTGATAGATCGAGTTCCCAGTGTTTGAGGTATGTGAGCTGGATTTTGTAAAGATAGAAAGTAGTAGGAGGAAGTTGAAGGCAAGATTGCAAGCAGCAGGGCCAGTATCTGAGGCTTCATGATCCCTCCCCATGGTGTGAGGTTTAGCAAGGCCCACAGTGTGCACAGAAAAACATCTACTTCTGCTTCATTGACTACGCCAAAGCCTTGACTGTATGGATCACAACAAATTGTAGAAAATTCTTCAAGAGGTGGGAATACCAGACNTTTGCTTTGCATCCAGTCTTTCCTTTTTCTCCTGTGAGTTTATGGTTACAGGATCTGATATCATGTGAAACTATTTTTTGTTGAGCTGAGCAGTCCCAGGGTAGATCGTTATTGAGCAAGAGCTGTTAGTACTTTGCGTTTTTACCCCATTGACATGAGATCCGGAGAGTTATCCTGATCTGAATCCTCATCAGCATCTCTTCCCCACCAGGGCATTCTGCAGCCTCCCCTTTGCAGATAGTGATCAAAGGCATCACATTGGCCTCCATCCACCAGGTATTGTGTAGTCCCATGTGGGCCTTACTCTCATCTGATAGATTGAGTTCCCAGTGTTTGAGGTATGTGAGCTGGATTTTGTAAAGATAGAAAGTAGTAGGAGGAAGTTGAAGGCAAGATTGCAAGCAGCAGGGCCAGTATCTGAGGCTTCATGATCCCTCCCCATGGTGTGAGGTTTAGCAAGGCCCACAGTGTGCACAGAAAAACATCTACTTCTGCTTCATTGACTATGCCAAAGCCTTGACTGTATGGATCACAACAAATTGTAGAAAATTCTTCAAGAGATGGGAATACCAGACCATCTTACCTGCCTCCTGAAAAATCTGTATGCAGGTGAAGAAGCAATAGTTAGACTGGACGTGGAACAACAGTTCAAAACTGGGAAAGGAGTGCATCAAGGTTGTATATTGTCACCCTGTTTATTTAAGTTATATGCAGAGTACATCATGAGAAATACTGGGCTGGATGAAGCACAGGTTGGAATCAAGATTGCCAGGAGAAATATCAATAACCTCAGATATGCAGATGACACCACCCTTATGGCAGAAAGTGAAGAGAACCTAAAGAGCCTCTTTATGACAGTGAAAGATGAGCGTGAAAAAGCTGGCTTAAAACTCAACATTCAGAAAACAAAGATCATGGCATCTGGTCCCATCACTTCATGGCAAATAGATGGGGAAACAGTGGCAACAGTGAGCTCTGTGGGGGTGAAAGAGCAGAGGAGACAAAAGAAGGGAAGGAAGGAAAGAAGGAAGGTGGAGAGAAGGCAAAGAGGAAGTTTCTTTCCTCAGGGTTGGTTAGTGAGGAAACAGTTATATATTTTCTCTTCTCGGTGGAGGGAACGCAGATTAGCACCTGTTCCTCTCCTGCTTGGGTCCCGGTCCTATCTCCTTGGAGTGGGAGGTAGCATCCCCTAAAGGGCCATTGTCTCTGTTCCTGTGGATGCTGTGTGACTTCCTACCCACTTCCCAGCTGTTCCCACCCTGTCTTGGGCCTCACGCATCTGCGGTGGCTCCCACGGTGGCCTTGCTGTCACCTCTGTCTGTCCAACCCTCTGACTCCTGCCCTGGGATTTGAACCCAGGTAGAATGTCCATGCCTGGCAAGGAGGCTGCACTGTGTTTCAACTGCTCTGCAAAGCCGGGATCATGCTGTTTCGTATTCTGTGCTTTTCTTTCAGTGTCCTATTGGAATGACTTCCCGTAACATTAAAAACAATTTTCAGGCAGTTGCCTGTGTGATAGTCTGTCTGTGCTGTGGACACTCTATGTTGAATTGACCTTGCGATGTCCCAGATATTCTCTTTTGTAGGAGACTCTGAGGACTTCATTCTTGCTTATTTATGTTGGTGGCTGCTTTGACCATCGCTTTAGCATAACTGTTAGTAGCAAAATTGCTGGGACAAAGGCCATATGCATATTCAGGACAAAACATCTCCAGAAAGATTGCGCAAAATTGCACTCTTAAAGAAATGTTCCAGACCTGTCTTTCTGCTATTTTTTCCCTACTGTTTCTCTCACCTAAGGTATACATCTCTTTGATCTACAATTTGTAAGCGATAAAAGTGGAAGGCGGGGTAAGATTATTGCTTTGAAGATCAGAATTTATTCTCATGTTGGTGGCACAGTCCACAAACATCGAGCCTCAAGAACAGGAGGGGCTTCCCTGGTAGCTCAGCTGGTAAAGAGTCCGCTTGCAATGCGGTAGACCTAGCAATGCGGTAGACCTAGCTTCAGTCCCTGGGTTGGGAAGATCCCCTGCAGAATGGAACAGCTGCCCACTCCAGTATTCTGGGCCAGAGAACTCCATGGGTGTATAGTCCATGGGGTTGCAAAGAGTCGGACACAACTGAACGACTTTCACTTTCACTTTTCAAGAACAGGAGGCTTGTTAACAGATGCCAGCTCCAGCCCCAGCTTCAGAAAAGCCCCGGCCGATCAGCCCCAGCTTATCTAGGGAGGCAAAGCCTGACCTTTTCCAGTTCATATTATGGCAGTAGTCATGCTGAGACCATGCGTGTCTCCCCACATGGATGCACCAATGTGTTCTATTGGAAGTATCTGTAAATGCACCCATTCGTTTAGTCAACATGTATTACTTGTGGGATTATTATGTGCCTGTCTCCAGTTATGTGTGAAGAAGATCAGAGGAGACTTCTTCCATCTGTACAATGGGAGACATGCCTTGCCAGGATTGTGTGGAGACAGCAAGATAGCATATGTAATTGACCAGAGCTGGGCTTCTTACACTTATTGGTGATTTCTTACCAACAGAATCATAGCTTATGGTTCTATGAACACTACTTGGAAAATGAATTTGAGAGACTGTTCACTTGAGTCTCCATTTAGCTCAGTTCATGATATTTACTGTCAAGGTGATCATAATCCAGTGTCACCTAAAGGGGCCAGGCACAGGCAACCTTGGACACGTGGCTGTTTTGCACGCAGATGGCAACTGCAAGGTAGACGAGCGTGTTTCAGGGTTAGGTGACAAGCTTGAAGTCAGTGACCCTCCACTTGCCCTGTGCCAGCCTTTCCATGTCTCCCTGAAAGGAAGCTCTTCACTCCTTGGCCTCTTACCTACAACTCTGCCGTTTTCTCAATCTGGCCCTCCCCAGTGAGGGTAGTCTCTTTATCTGTCTCCATGACTCGGTGGTGGGTTCCAACCCATCCCTCTCCCCTGGGATCCACCACAGCACCTGGCACATAGTAGCTGCTCAGTAAATTTGTAGTGAATGAAAGATGCGGAAGATATGAGGAATACATCTCTCTTGCTGACGCTTGTCTTGTAGAGTAAAGGCCCATACTGAGAGGGTAACAGGTAGAAAGGCCAGAGGACCTCAAGTGGCAGAAGGAAATAATAAACTGCAAGTGGCAGACATATTTTCCTTGTCCACACAAAATTCAAAGAGTCTTCTTTAAATTCTGTGTTGATGACACATGGTTCTGCCTTGAGCTAACCAATGTGTTTTTCTTATGGAAATGTTGTTTTCCTAAGCTATGTTAATGAAACTATGTATTTGCTTTGGAATCTGTCTTTCTTAAAAATGTTTCCACCTAAGACTAATTTTCTTTTTCTTTTCTCAAACTTTGGGCTGTAAATGGCTCAACCAACTAGTATTCCTGTTAATTGTTTTATGGCCAGGGGATGACACACCTCATGCCATCCTATCTCAAAAATGCGTATTGTGGGAGAAGGGCCTGTGAAACTCCCTCACCGTTGAGGTGTCTGTTATCTGATTAATAGCTTTCTAACCAATTCCAAAGAAAGGCATTGCAAAAGAATGCTCAAACTACCGCACAATTGCACTCATCTCACAAGCTAGTAAAGTAATGCTCAAAATTCTCCACGCCAGGCTTCAGCATTACGTGAACCGTGAACTCCCTGATGTTCAAGCTGGTTTTACAAAAGGCA